>LR812531.1:26746005-27298505 GCA_903798195.1 Danio kyathit | reverse complement strand
TTTAAGGCATTTTTATAAACATTTGATAAGCATTTTCTGATAAATACATTTTCATTATTGATATCGGCACTTTTTGGCGTTTGCTTTCCACTACGCACGTGAGCTGGCAAAAGTCCTGCATATGCAAAGTGTTGATGCAGACATTTTAGTATTGTAAAACTAATCAAACATTGCGCATATCTCATTACAATACTTTTGCATAACTCTATTTCTATTTTAAAATGAAGTAAATTAAATGAACTTTTAAGTGATTACAAAGGTTTTGTGTGAAAATTGGAGAAAGCAATGTTTTATATTCTATATGGGAGAATGTATTTCTGTAACATTTTTCATTCAAGTGTTGTGAAATGTTTAGCAAAAAATAGATCTTTTGAATTATTTTCTATTCTTTATTGTAAATGGAAAAGGTGAATTTATACGAAAAGAAACTTAAAAAAAACATTGTATAATAAATGTATTTGATGTTTTATATTTACTGAAAATAAATTGATGCATTTTGGATATAGCAAAATGCCTTTAAAAAGTTCTTGAAGGAACACATTTGACACTGTTAAGGTACACAGTGTCCTGTCACTGTAGTGGTACCTTTATGGGTCAGATTTGTAACTTTGATGAAGATACAATATTGTACATTTTGGTTTCCCATGGTATAAATCTCACATGGTACAAACTGCAATGGTACAAATTAGTTTCTTTGTCTTAAGGTACAATTATTTTCCATAAAAAGGTACTGCCCCAGTGACAAGGGTTTGTACCTTCTTTGGTACAATATTGAACCATTTTTTCTGAGTGTATAATAAAACCGCACTGCTTTAGTTGCTACTAATGCATTTGAAATGTGAGTCAAAGTCGCTTTTCCACTATTGTGCCAAACCACACTAACAGTCAGGTATAGTTCAAGTTTTTCTAAATGTTTCATGCAGGTAATTCCAGGTTTATGTGAAAACACAAACATAATGGTGCGGCACGATTATGGAAAAGTGATTTAAAACAACCAGGCTGAACTAGTAGAGAGTGTGTGTGTGCATGGCGTTGCCACTCTGTTGCCTGGCTGCTAGTTTCTTCACAGCTGACTAGGTGGAAGTGCACTATTACTTTAAGTAAATATCAGGAGAAAAGGAGTCCCAAAAACAAAAATATCTGATCATCATTCACATCGTTGATTACATTACAAAGGCAACGACTGACGCATTTGTATTACATTCCAAATATCAGCACCACGGTGGAAAATGAATTCGTTTTCATACTGACTGGACCAAATCTGCACAGAATGGAACGATCCACTGAGAGTGGAATAGCATCCTATTTGAGTCCTGCCATATGAAATCTTTTGAATCTGACATTGACAATGACCTACAGCCAATGAGAGAGCAAGACACCAAACAAGGACAAGTTCAGAGGGAATCTTAGACCTGCAACATCACAAGCAAGCATGGTTACTGCAGGCAGCCTTCTTATTTATCTTAATTTTTTATAGCAAATCAGCACATAGACTTCCATTGAAGAAATCCAGCTTCGTTAAAGAACTCTTGAAAATGAAAACTTGAAAATGATGATGTATGTTTCTGAAAATATTGGTGAATTGTATTGAATCCTATTAGGGCCAGTTTAGCCCACATCATAAAGACAGCACATAATTCAAACATAATATAAGGGCTAATAACGCTCCATCTGCATGAATACCTGTGACAGACTGACACTGGCCAGAGCACTGAAACAAACTGAGGAAATGACAAAGTGTGTTTGTGCAAATATTGGCTTGCTGCGGGAATGTTTTGCCCCACATGGGAGGACGGAAAAGGGTGTATGAGCATTCAGAAGGGGCGAGCCCACACAGGGCGTGAACGCGTGTGACCGCGCTTCAGTCCGAGCATGGACAAAACAAAAATACACACATGCACTGGAGCACGCTAGAATAATAGTGTTTCAGACGAGGCCGTCAATTCCACAGCTCTAAAAATAATCCTTTGAGCTGGTTGTTGGGACACAAACAAAGGCTTTGGACGCAAACTTGGAAATTCCCATGCTGCTGATTCATTTGATACTAAGCACTCAAAACTAATGACCTTCCTGAGATTCAAACCAACAGTTCAAAGTGCACAGGTCACAATCTGCCAGTGAAAAACACAATAACAAGAATTGATGGGAAAAGTACCAACTTTCAATAAAATGCCAAAGAAAAGGTGTAACATTTGGTACAAATTGTTTCTCTTCTCTCTCCTAAGGATTTAACAAACTAACTCCAGAAAACAGAGAGCAGAATGATTACCAAATGTTTGGCGGTCTATTGTATGAAGCTCAGCAACCTGATGTGGAGAATCAAACTGGACCTTCCATAGAGGATTATGAGCATATTCCTCCTGCTGGTCAGGACCACCATAACAAACATCACTTTGAGAGGAGAGGTATGTTATGACTGCAAGTAAAATACCTTGTCGACTTCTATAAACCATGACGTTTTTTAAAAAAATCGTTTGATTCAATCGTTTTAAGAGTACTCTGTAAAACCTAAGGTGTTTTACCTAACATTAAAATCTCCCAGAAACCACTCATGGATGGCTTCTGCCAATTACAAAGAGCTTTCCTTGCCATTAATGCTTTGATAACACACCTGTATCTCTTTTCATTACAAATATGGCTGCTATTCTGCTTACTTTGCAATGCGGATGTAAGTTCTTTTCTGCACTTTGTGATTAATTTGAATATAGGTAAATGACTAGGAATATAAAATAGAGGCAACCATAAACAACTAGTGCTAAAAACAGTGTGTTTATGCCAGTGCACTGTATTTGAATTGTCATGACAAGAAAATAGTTTAGTGCAGCTAAATATCAGATTAAATTTGAAAACTCTAAACATTTAAATTAGGGCAATGCGATGGTGCAGTGGGTAGCACGATCTCCTCACAGCAAGAAGGTCGCTGGTTTGAGCCTCGGCTGGGTCAGTTGGCACTTCTGTGGAGTTTGCATGTTCTTCCCATGTCCCCAAGTCCAAAGACATGCGGTATAGGTGAATTGGGTATGTTAAAATTGACCATAGTGTATGTGTGTGAATGAGTGTGTATGGGTGTTTCCCAGTGATGGGTTGCAGCTGGAATCCGCTGCACAAAACATATGCTGGATAAGTTGGCAGTTAATACCACTGTGGCAACCCCAGATTAATAAAGGGACAAACCCGAAAAGAAAATGAATGAATAATTTAAATTACAATGACTGTACACAACCTTCACTTGTGAAACAAGGTGAATGTATATAAATTTGCCCACAAGTTTAAGAGAGAAAAAAAAGGGGGATTCTGGTTTTGTTGCATACAACAGGTTAATGGAACTCATTGGAGTTTGTCATTTTGCAAGTTGTTTCTTTCTTCATTCAGTAAAAAAACCATAGCTTTACAGATCTGTGATAGAAACCAGACCTTTGTTGGAATAAAATGGAAGAGACAAAACAACAACATAATTCTGAAGACTGCAAAAACGACAGAGACCCATGTTGAAATGGTAAATGGCTCCTTTTTGTCAGTGAAAGCAGGGTGATGCTAATTTCTGGGTTGGCCTATAAAAATATGTAATTCCTCCAGGTCAAACGCTGCTACTTCAGAACATGAAGTGTTATCCATACCATGGAGTCGATTACAGAAAAATCCTAACTTTAAAATCTTATCCTATCTGTTTGGTAACTACAGTCATTTCAGTAAGGACCACATTGAGGACAAAAGCTATTACAGAACATTTCCGAAGTGTGTTATCTTATCTTATTTACAGAAAGAAAGGTGGTATTACACAAACATCTTAATTTTAATGCAGCTGATCTAACTTCAAAAGCTTATAATTGTACTGTTCAACAAAGGCATTATTATTGAAAATAAAAAACACAGATATTGAATGGTAGAAAATCTCTTGGAGGACACTCGAGTTTTTACATTCCAATAACAAAAGTCTCATAAGTATTTATAGACTGCCGAGCAAAATTATATTAACAGTAAGCACAAAAACTGCAACCAGCATTACAGAGACCAGCATAGCATCATGGAACATCACCAGTTATAGTGCAAGTGACCAATGCCTTGAGTTTTTTCCTTCTGCAAAAGGTTAATTTCAAAGTGAAGTAGTTCTATTGCAAAAATGTTAACCTGGTTTTATCTATCTGTTTTTTTTTTGTTATCCATTTTGTTTAGGTTAACTCATTAGCTTAAAATACAATTTTGTAATACTGTACACTTCAGTAATACAAATTTTGGGTAGCAAGGTGGCTAAGTCGCTAACACTGTCGCCTCACAGAAAGATGATCCCTGGTTCAAGTCCTGACTGGGTCAGTTGGAATTTCTGTGTGGAGTTTGCATGTTCTCCCTGTGTCCGTGTGGGATTCCTCCGGGTGCTCCGGTTTCCCCCGCAGTCCAAACACATGCAGTATAAGTAAATTGGACAAAACAAAATATTGGCCTTAGTGCATGTGTGAACGCCAGAGTGTATGGGTGTTCCCCAGTATTGGGTTGCAGCTGGAAGAGTATCCCTGCATAAAACATATGCCAGAATAGTTGGCAGTTCATTGCGCTGTGGCGACCCTTATAAATAAGGGACTAAGAATGAATAAATAAATTAATAATACAAATTTATGTCTTAAGAACTAAGACAAGAAACTTTTTGTAATACGCCCCCAGATATTTACATAGCAGACACTTCCTTTAGTTGCAACATGCATTGTCGGATATTATAGGACATTATTATTATTATTATGGGTCTGTCTCAGTCAGTGCCGGTCTCTTTACATCCTTCTATCCAAAGGATGCTGGATTATCGAAACAGTAAATAATGTTGAAGTCTGGGGAAAACCTCCATTCCTTTGCAATGACAACTCCTCACTGTCCCTTCTCATTACTAGTTCCTGTGCAGGATATCCGCTCTTTCCATGGGAAAATAAGTCTCTCCATACATTGTATGGTTGTGAGCATGATGTAATGGTAGATGGAAATAACACAGAGGTTCAGATATAGATTGAATCCAGCCACACACAACACTGAGAATACTTTGTACAGCTGCAGTGGTATTGATGCAAGGGCACATTTGTCACATATATAACGCTTGAGAGCCTCTTTTAAAGGTTTATTCTCCCCCTCAGAGGTTCCAAAAAGACAAAAGAATGGAAAAATAAGCTTTGAAGTTTGAATAGAGACATTTCCCCTTGTTAGCCAATTGTTCTGGGTAGAAGCAAAACCTTTGGGTCTGCATGAAATGTGGTTCAGCAAGTAAAAACAATGTTGTCAAGGTAATAAAACATGACTCAATCTTATATACTAGACTTTAAAATGCAAGAAAAAAACAGCAGGAGCATACATTTTGAAGCTTTTCCAGACAATGTTTTGACAGCACGCGAATAAAAGAATAAAAACAGCATGACCCCTATGTCAAGTTCCCAGCAGGAACTGGTACATGTACAGATCAAGTCTTGCTTTAAACTTTTCACTCTCAACAAAATGTACCACACACATACTTTTTCCATGCAGGGGATGTGAAAGACTAGGCAAGTTCAAAGGTCACATGAACGGCCAACTTGGCCAAGGCTGAACTGGAAATACAGATATTAATCTTTCCAACACAATATTGTTGTTGTTGAGACACACAGACAGCACTACAGAAAAGTTATCATCCATGAATGAAAATAGAATCAAAGCTCTATTTTTGGTGATACTTTATTATACTCCCAAACATTGCTGCTTCTGAGATTCCCCTTTAATGAAAGTAATCTCCATTAAAACATGCCCATTTTAAGACTCCCTCTAAAAAAAAAAGAGAAAGTTTCAATGCTCACGTTTTAAGCATGCTGTCCATTTTGTTCCAGATCCTTATGCTGTAAACGAAGGTGTTCCTTACCCTGAAACACCTTACCTTCATGATAGGCTCTTGCTGGCCTTGAAAGAGGCTGTGGTGTCTCAGCTGCAGCCTGTGTTGGAAAATTTCAATCTAACCTTGGAGCGGCTCTCTCAGGAGGTGCAGGGTTTGCAGCGGGACATGGCCCATCTTCGTCATGACCAGGGACAGGGAAAGATCACGGAGCCTCAGGAAATCGGTGGTGAGGATCACAATTCACAGGAGGCTGTTGAGGCAGAGTTGAGAGAAAGTTTATTGAAGCTGGAGGAGGTGAAAGCTGAATTTCACAACCACCGCAATGAGGTTGAAGCAAGGCTTCATGCACAGCAAACCATGCTGCACTACAACCTGACGAATTTCAAGACGGACATGGATGTTAAAATCAAACGCAACCAAAAGATGTTACAGGTAAGTGCCTTTATTCCTTCTCAGATGATTTTATGTGCACGGAGAACAACTGCACTAAAAGTGTGTTTCTGGCTCTAGGTGAATCTCCAATCTCTCAACACATCCATGTCTGAAGTGAGGCAGGAGCAAGAGAGGCTGGACGAGGAGCTTCAGAAAATTTGGCCTGAAAAGAGGGCAGATCCAACTGAGAGCCAGAGTCATGCAAGCACAGCTGTCTGGGAGGCCATCACACGCCTGGACAACAAAGTTGTCAACAACACAGTGAGACTTAGTGCCTTGATTGAAGAACAAGCACAAGTGGCCGAAAACATCAGGGATCTCCATAATGGTTGGAAAAATCTGGATAATAAAATAGTCCAGACTGGCCTTAACAGTCAGGTTCAGTTTATGGAGACCGGTTTGGAGGTGGAAGCAGCCAAGGTCAGAGTCCTTGATCGTATTGATGAGCTGAGCAGCAATATTAGTGTTATCCAGAGTGCCCTGCAGGATGTGGAGACGGATGTCGACAACATTTATATAGATTTTTACAAAAATATAAGTTCAGCAAGTGGGGAGTGTGACTGCATTGCTCTTGGAGCAACTGTAACCCATTTGGAACAAACTGTGGCTGATGTGATAAAGACAGTAAATGAAAATAATTTAGCACAGGAGATGATGGTCAATCGGCACAATAGAGCATGGGTACCATCTGTGGAAGATCTCAAATTAGGTCTACTGAATGTGCAAAAATCCCTTGCTTTTCAGCAGGAAAAGAGCAGAACGTTACAACACAATGTAACCCAGACACTTGCCTCTCTCCTGGGCAACCAGCAGGACATTGAAATGCTCCAGAAGCAGGACAGGGCCAAGGTTGAGAAGATCCAGCAGCTAGAGGGCACTTTCAACACCTTGCTTCAGGATGCCACTCGTCACTCTGATGTACTGGAAATTTTGCTTGGGGAAGAGGTGCTGGAGTTCACAAAGTGGTCCCATCAGGACAAGAGACGTTTCTCAATACCACAACTGGATGAAAGAATCAAAGACATGCAAAAGCAGATTAATGCACACAGCCTAAGTCTAGCCTCAATGCTGAATGCTGCCACCCCTCAGGTAACAGCAGCAGATGAGCCCTCACTGCTTGCAGACTGGGCTTCGGCAGGAATCAAAAGGAAACGTGAGGATGCACGATTTGACCTCTCAGAGGAACTCCCGGAGTACTCTGATGATGACTTCTGGACCTTGGAGAAAACGGTAAAAGAGCTTGAAGCGCATATCAAACGCCTTGAGGATCATCGTTGTCCAACTTGCTGCAACTGCACTAAGACTGCTGCCAGCAGTGATGTAGAGGTGAAGCTGCAAACTGAGCTGGATATTCTGCGTAAGGACCTCGAGACCCATGTTGGAGTTTTTAAAAGCATTTTCAGTAACACAGAGGGACTTGCTGCCTCTGAAGTGTCAGTGGATTTGAATAAATTGTCAACCTTAATGAAGAGAAAGGAAGTAAAGCATCAAAAGAAACAGAAGAAAGCAGACAAAAGACTTTTTCAGACAGGGGAAGGAGTGGATCTCCGCAGCAAGAGGGATGCATCACTGGAGTCTGCAGGTAACAGTATTTGTACCTATATTATCTCAAACACACTTTATTTTAAGGTACAATTCTCGCTATTAACAAACAATTGACTATACATTTTATTCTAATTTGCTGCTTATCAATAGGTATTAAAGGTAGTAGTTAGGTTTAGATATTAGGTATGATTATATATGTGGAATGAGATCATGATGAAAAATATAAACTTCACAAGTACAAATAAACAGCCAATATCTTAATAATTGGCAGGTAATAAGCCACTAGTTAATGGTGAGAATTGGTACTGTCATATGCTTTTCCCTTTCTTTCTGCATTCGTGTTTTAATACCTTTACATTATCACTTGATTCCAAACAGTGCTTCGTCAACTCCCAGACAGTCCAGTGATGTTCTTGGCCAGCAGTAACGAAGGTGCAAACGGATCAGGCACAGTGCTTTTCGAAAGCGTGGCTCTAAATCATGGTCAATTGTACTCACCGAAAACAGGTGCTTTTCGTGCTCCTACATCTGGTGTCTACCTCTTTGTGGTGACACTGGACTTTGGAGCAGGTCTCTCTCTGGCTCAGTTAAAGAGAGGTGAAGAGGTGGTGGCCTCCATGCGGCAAAACCCGAGGAAGTTGGGAGCACCTGCAACACGAGTCATCATTCTGGAAATGGAGCAAGGAGAGGAACTCCGTCTAGAGCTGGTGCTGGGCACTATAGAGCGCAACAACCCACAAGATAACACATTTGCTGGTCTGTTAATGCTGCAGACCACCTGAGAACACAAAAAAATCTAATGTGCAAAAAGACTGAAAGATGGCAAATTACTTCTGCCTGTTTTTGCACTCCTCACCACTTAAAACTTCTCTTTCGATATCTGAGAGACTAAAATAACAGCTTATGATTGCAACAGGTTATTAAGCCAATGGGCACTGTTTGTAATGAGTGAGATTTCGGTGCGTTTACATGACAAAACTGCCAACTGCTGGCCTGGCACATAGCCTACAGTTTTTAGTTTATCATTAATCCAAATGAATGAGGATAATTCTGAGATTTCTTCCCTACATAAAATCTTTCCATTTTTAGTATATTGTCATCGTAAAATAGACTTCTAGATATTTTTCGGTTCATACCAAAGAAAGACAAAACACGCCAAAAACACAAAGGATTAGTGTACTAAAATTATATTTTGTAAAAGCTTACATGGACAAATAGTATACAGAGTTAGAGGCCTACTTAAAAGCCACACTTTCAAAATGGGGCTAAAGAAAACAAAAACCTTTCTCCAAATTAAACGTTATGGGTCTTATAATACATTACACATAGTTGGGCTTGGTGATACTATGGTAAAGCACATTGAAATATCTACAGGCATATATATACAGTATGGTAAAACTCATACTCTTAACAACATATTTCATAACTCTGATTAAAAAGGAGGTTTTCAGGAACAGAAGCAATGGGTGCAAAATGCAATCAATGGGAAATTCTGACTAACTGGTAAATGTCCCTTAACACAGTGGAATTGTAAAAATATGAAATTATTTCTCTTTCGTAATTAATTTCTATCTTTGTTTCATTTGAAAAACATGATTTGAAGCATATATTTCACAGATTAATTTTCCAGATTCCTTGTATAGTGAGAATTCTCTAGCCTATTCTACAGTACGTCTTGCTGGGGTGAGAAAATGTTACTATTTTAGATCAATTATTTATTTTCAGATTATTTTGTAAGCATGTCAGTTAATATGGCATTTTGTTTTTAATCAAGATGCTATTTTGGCATACTGTACCGGAAGTATGTGACAAAGCACCTTAGTCTGGCACTGATATTATCAAAGCATTGTAAATTCACACTTCCTGTCCTTAAGGGTCCAGATAATGGTGTAAAGAACCATTGTGAATTGTTGTTTTGTTACTATTACTAATCACATTGGTTTTTTCAATGGCACTGAGAATAATAAACAAGTATTCTAGGAAACGACACTGTATTTTTTTTTAAAGAATAATGAAATTAAATCTGCGTGGGAGTTCTGTAAACATGTTACGTAACATTAATGTGTATTTTGGATCAAACCACTTACCTAAACTGTATTTTTGGCAGCACCAACTGAAATATTAAGCACTGATGACTAACAGATGTTACTCAGTCATTTCCTTCACCTTCAGACACCTCAAAGTTTAAACACATCATTATTATATTGGCAGAATCATAGCACCAAAGAAAAGACCCAGTTTCTCTGAATGAAGTGAACTCAGGAATGCATTGCATCCACAAACACTAAATTGAATTTGGGAACTTTAAGAGGCATCATAATCATACATCATAACTCAAAATCTGCTTAATCGACGAAAGCCACTCAGCTGTGCATCAGAATGAGCAGTTAACTAATTAAAAATTGTCTGGTTTACTTTATATTTGAAAATATATGGTCAAAGGCTTACTGATAGAGTCAACTGGGAATGTTTCTATTTTGAGGATGAAAAAAAATGCATGCTTTAAACATGGCAAACGATATATCACTCATGCAACAAAATGATTAACACTTGTGTGAGAAACCAAACTGTGTCTACCGAAAAGCAGCATGCATATCTTGACCTTAAACCTTCTGTGGAGGCAGGGGGACTACGTGTTGATTCATAATGTTTGTCAGAGTACATGGCGAAAGAAGGACTACTGTATAGTTAAATTAAGCTCTTTTTTTTTTTAAATGCCACACATCAGACAACTAGAGGCACAAATAATCTTCCTCTAGATTTTTTACAACGGCTGTTAACTGGACGAGATTATATTGATAGAATATTGTTTCGCTCTGTTTTCAGTTCACCTATTACTATATTTACGTCATACATTAAATCACAGTTTGCTTTACACAGATTCCATGAGAAGTCAACAGCAATTCATCCATATGGCAGGAGATTTATCCCAGAATCAACAGAAACAGCTGAGTGTATTTTAAGGCAGGTGGGTTTATATCAGTCTTTCCCAAATCCACCAGAACATCCCACTCCGGCGCAGTAATCCACTGATCCAAGTCCACAATCATACAGCTTTCACAGAAAGCAGCAAAGGCACCACGTCTGATCCAACAGAGGAGGAGAGCTTGATTTATTTCAGTGTCAGATTGCCAATCTCCTCCTCTGTGAAGATGCCGATGATGTCAGGAAATAATAATAAAAAATCCCTCCGCTGGTCAGATTTTAATGTCTTGAGATTCCACCATTTTGGCTAAAGTCTTCTTGACTCGAAGGATGGTTAAGCGTGATGCAGGATTGTGCGCCCAGCATTCAGACATCAGCTTCAGCATGGCCCTTAAGCACTAGGAAGACAAACTTATTTCAAAACATGTACTTCTCTTCTGGAAATATTTTGAGATCTGAAGCAAGTTGCAATTAAAGAGATAGTTCACCCAAAAACTGAACATTCATAGTCATTTACTCACACTTGACGTGTCACAACTCTGTTTATTTCTTCTGTTGTAATTCAATACAGTGGTCCCTTATTAATCACAGGAGTTACGTTCTAAAAATAGCACGCAATAGACGAAATCCGCAAAGTAATCAGCTTTATTTTTTATAATTATTATACTCACTACACTCTTTATACACTTTTTCCCAGACAGGCATTAACATTTTCAGACGTTTCTCTCTTGTTTTAAACACTTGCGTAACTTCTACCTTCCTTTAGCATGTCCAGAAGAACTTTTTGTGCGATGGTTAGCATTCCACTTCCTCTGCCTTTTGGGTGCTACAGTGGGTACCTTTGACGGTACAGAAGGTTTCGTCGACATTATATAGTTCGAGCATTACACGAGCATTAACGCCATGATTATCATGATGGACTCATTCAGTAGGGAACTCGAGTTTATGTGACTTACACTTTTCGTTGGAAAAAGCTCTTTATGTCCTTTTTTGCTGCCGCCATCCTCACCTGTGTGTGTCACAGATCTGTGTGTGAAATTCACCTGCACTGTGTTTTGGCGCTACTTTCCTGAACGCAGCTACAGCCTCTCACATGACAGCAGGGAAAGGCACAGCCTTTCTAGGTTAACATGTCTAGGTTAATATTGACAGCGTGATTTTTTTAAGTGAATTAAATTATTGGTGGTGACATTTCAATAGTTGGTCCCCCTCTATGTCCCCTTCGTCCATACGCTCCAACGTTCCAAATCATGATTGCTATTTGATTTCGATTAATTGCACAGCCCTAGTGTGGACCACCACTTTCTTTTAGATCCTCACAATTTTGGAATCCAGTCGCAGGCCAGATTGAACGGCTCAGCGGGCCGCCAGTTGTCGATCAGTGGTCTACAGTCAATCAGGATGTAGAACACAATACGCTATAAAATAAAAAAAAGCATGTCAAATTGCACTAAAAAAATCTGCAAAACTGCGAGACTGTGAAAGGTGAACCGCGTTATGGCGAGGGACCACTGTATTTCTTAAAAAATGTTGGAAACCGGTAACCACAGTATTTGTGGTTAATTAGTATTTTTCCTACTATGGAACTCAATGGTTACCAGTTTGTAACGTTCTTCAAAATATCTTTTGTGTTCAACTGAAATTTATAAAGGATTGGAAACACTTGAGGGTGAGTAAATAGTGGAGGAATTTTCATTTTAAGGTGAACTGTGCCTTTAAGAGACCCTTAAAAGATTTTTAAATAGATTTTTTAAAATTTACTGAATGTTTGAATAAAATATGCAATGTTTCAGTCAAGTTTCTATTCATTTTAATGTCAGAACAGTCAGGAAATCAGCATTTGAAAGAATATTCCTGATTTTCAATCACATCCACAAAAAAAAAAAAAACCTTAATTCTGATCAACTCCCATTTTATGAAATAAAAAAAGCTTGAAATTACAATTTGGAAGAAATGTTAGCAAACTTTTATAGTCTGAAAGAAATATTTCCACTTCATTCAAAGCCATACCTAATAAATCCAGCGAAACATAACTGTGGAGTGGTATAATGGCAAAGATAATGGCATAATTCCAAAAAAAAAAAAAACACATTTTAATTGCACTGATTGCTTCAAATAGCACTGCACAAGCAAGCAGTGCCATCTAGCAGCTAAAACATAATTGTGAACATAATCTGTAAATATACTGCCATCTGCTGGTCAGAAAGAGTCTGCAGACTCACCTCATCACTGTTCCATCTGTTGGATACGGTGGGCCGCAGTCCTTTGACACAAACGACCTCCAGCATGTCTTCGTAAGATGGGTCTGAAGGCACCATCTCATAATATGGTAGCTGATACTCCTCAACAATCCCTTGGAAACAATCGATAAGATTATTGTTGGATTCAGTTTTAAAAACATGCTGCATCTTCCAGAAGCTGCCAGTTTTCATAATAATCTAAAATGTGCTCTGACTAATATTCTTAAGTGGGTTTTATAATGTAATTAACATCATACAAAAAGACTAACTTATAGCTCACCAGATTTAGTTTGGAGCAGAATGAAAGAGACACTGACTACGTTTACATGGACACCAATAATTCGATTTTAATGTGATTTAGACAATACTCTGATTAAGAGTCGACCATGTAAACAGAGATTTTTGATTGATTTAATCAGATTAAGGTCATAATCGAACTAAAGAGAAATCGAATTAAGACATGTGGAGTATGCGGATTTTAGTCGTATTATAGAAGTGCAGTACAGGCATGTACACACCTTAATCGAACGGTTACCGTCATGTAGGACTTTAAGCCGCTTTTTGTGACAGGGTACTCCACACCCACACCCAGACCCAGACCCAGACCCACACCCACACACACACACACACACACACACACACACACACACACACACACACACACACACACACACACACACACACACACACACACAGCTGATTGACACTCTTTGCACCTACCGAGTCAGTGCAGACCACAGACACCTGCATCGTGAAATGTGGAGGTTTTTTTTCTTCTATCCAGCATGCGGTATAAACTTCCAATAAAACAACTCTTCAAGCAGTTCATAGATGCATCCAATATCTCGTTTGTCACGGTGGGTATGCATGAAATGTTCCCAAATGAAAAGTAAAAGTGCCAAACTGCGGTTAAAGTCGACAAATTAAAAATGAAACACCCGAAATTACATGAAACTCCAGAGGAAATGAGAATAGCGCGGTGATGCAATGACGCCAATCGAATTATGTGCTATAACATGTAAAACGTGATCATAAAACGAACATTTAAAAAGCAACTCATGTAAACACCGTAGTCTTATTATTCTCTTAATTAGATTAAAGTAAATAATTCGACTACTGATGTCCATGTAAACGTAGTCACTAGTGTATTTGTATAATGCATTTTGCCCTTTAAAGTGTTTATTTATTAAGTGAGGTGAACTCAAAGGTTATTGACTTTCTGCTGATGTCCATTTAACATTATTGCTGATTTATAAAATGAGAGCTTCTGTTCTCTCGATATTGATTAAGCAACTTAAAACTTTGATTTGGAGACATGTGTGACTCATGAAAAATAGCGAACACAATATAGATTTCATTGAAAATTACTTTAAAATGATTGTTGGTTGATGTTCAGTTATTTTAATAACTAGTTTAAAAGTTAACTAATCTTACATGGTCAAATTTTTCACAATGCGTTTAAGTAATATACAGGGTTTCAAATGATATGGACAAGCTCTTAAACGCATAAAGGTAACTGTACAAGACTGAATTTTAGATATAAATACCTCCAGTGACACAGCGTCTGGCCATCTCCCATATAACCAGCGCATAGCTGTAGATGTCCGCCATGATGTAGGCCTGGAAATGATTCTTATTCAGAGTCTCGTCCAGCACTTCTGGAGCCATGTAGCGCCTGGTTCCCATACGTGTGCTTAATGGGATGTCCACTTCATTTGTGTCACTGAGAAAAAAAAAATCCTCAAAATGACCAAACCAAATAAAAACTAGCTTCAGATTCAGATTAACGCATCTTCCAAATTTATAACTGTACAATTGAAATAAATTCAAAGCAATGAAGCACCTGTTGAATTTGACAGCAAGGCCGAGGTCAGCGATGCAGCAGGTGCCGTTTTTCTTGATGAGGATGTTCTTGCTCTTCAGGTCTCTGTGAGCAATGGCTGGTTTTCCCTGCGTGCCGTAGATCTCTGTGTGCAGGTGACACAGGCCGCAGGCTGCAGAAAAGGCCAGTCTGAGCAGAGCCTGTGTGTCCAGAGTCGTGAACTTCAGATAGTCATACAGAGAGCCGTTCTCATGGTAGTCTGTGATCAGGTACAGCTGCGTAGAGGCTCCTGTGCCATTTATATCAGCAGCAATGAAGCCTTCAGGGAGACCCGAGAGAGTTGTGTCACATAAGAAAACACTAAATTCATCAGAGCTGGGTACTGATTCAGATTTGATTCAAATTCCACAATTCTTGATTTGATTTAGTGAATACAAATACTGCTTATTATAATCTGCCTAGGTATATCGTACTTCTCCTGATGAGCTCTAACACGAGGCACATCAACCCACACTTAAAAAAACTGATTCATGGCTTTCGACAAATGATACTGTATCAAGCTCATTTAAAAATGTATATATTAGTAGTGTAATCTATATTTTTGCCTGGTCCTAGAATTGAAACTCAGTGACAGACATCATGAATGACTTTTTACCGAGTATGTTCTCGTGTCTCATGAGCACAGTTTGATAGATCTCTGTCTCTCTGAACCAGCTGGCCTCCTCTCGGGTAAAGAACACCTTCACTGCTACCTTCTCTCCTCTCCACCGACCAAGCCACACTTCTCCATATCGTCCTTTTCCGATCAGACGCACCGTCTGGATCTGCTTTGCGATAGTGCGCTGCACCTGTAAGATGTGAACAGACGTACACTTAAAACACAAGACATCGACAGCCACAGTCATTCAGTGAGCATTTGTGATTTCTCACCAGCAGAGGGAGTCCAGAGCCGCTGCCTGAGGTCTGAGACTGGTTGATGAGGTCTTTCAGGGATTCTCCTGCTGGAATAAAGGCCTCATCCTGCTCCAGGTCTCTGTGGTAGCGCTGCCTCTCTGTCTGCCACTTATACCTGATGACAGAACACAGTCAAAACAGTGTTTTTGTATCCTTGATGTTGAAGAGATCATCCCTGACTCCTCTTACAAACAAAACAATATTTGCTGTATGCTATAACACTTTAAAAGATTTATTTTCACAAGCCAAGGAACAGAGTCTTGTCCCTACTTGCAGTGACACAATAGTTTCTCTTCTGACAACAACAGGCCATGATGTGGGTGGCATGTGTTTTCAGAGGGCATTTCGCTTACAGTTCAGTGATGTGGAAAAACAGGCATGTCACAAGCAGCCATTACATGTAAGAGCTTCAGTGTGTTTTGCTGCTTGAGTGCGGTGATGATCTCACCTGTAATAACAGATGACAGTGACACAGATGAGAGCGCAGAAGCACACAGTCACTGAGATGAGAAAGGCCAGCCAGTGAGGGTCTGGTGGTTCTGTAAACAGATCAAGAGAAAACATATGTCCATCATAAAGGCATTAGCTGAGCCAGGGCTCAATCAGCAAAGCATATATATATAATATTATTCATCTAAACTAATTTCCAGCATCAATACCCTGGCCTTCAGTTTCAAGTGATCCTAATGAAATCAATGTAATATGCTGATTTGGTTCTCAAAAAAAAAAAAAAACACTTTACTTTCAATGTGGAAAATATGCTTAATATTGTAGTGGAAAATAGTCAAATTAAATCACAATCTTGCAATGAAATCACTGTTGTGATGGTAGCTAAAAATGGAGAGTCTGGTGAAAAATTTCAAATGAAGAACCTCCAATATTTTAACCTTCCAACACCATCAAATTCAGACAGTGCAGCAGCTTACCCGAGTCTCGAGGCGGCAGCTCAGGCTTCAGGTCTTGATTACAAAAATCAAACTGGCAGCATTCAATGGTTCGGCGAGTCTGTGCAAACTGCGAATCCTGTGAAAAATCCATCTCTCAAATGAGTACAACTTATTTAATTTTATAAAAGTACAGAACACTTACGGGAAACAACTTTCTTTACCTTGCACTGAAAGTGTGAGCCCTCATATTTCATACAGCCTGAGCTTAAGATCACGTCTCCATTTTCATCTTCCTCAATAATTGCGAAGCACTGCCCATTGGTCCTGTTGGGTTTTCAAAAAAAAAAACATCAACTTCGATGTTTTTAGAAAACACAATCTTGATCATTTAAAAGGTGCATGTGACCCTTACTCGCAGGTGTTGTTCTTGGCATCATCGGGGCAGTGCCCTGAGCAGTGGCAGCTGAGAAAGCGAGCAGCATCTTCTGGTGCAATAGTAGAGTCGTCCCCAGGTCTCCTGGAGTCTAGTTTCACTCCAGTGCCCTGCAGCACATGATCAGGATTCTGACCTGCTGTAAGTTGCAAAACAGTAACAATCAGTGGCAGCTCAGAGACACCAAATGACCAATCCAAATATGTGTTTCCAGAAACTGCATTATTACTGTTGAATTCACCATTGCTTTAGTATTGAAAGACAATACTTTTATCCAGAAATGGATCTAAATTGGCAGTCAACACGTTCAAAGTAATAAGAACAAAAAGTACCAAGGCTCTAACAATAAACTAACCAAATTATGGTGAAAAACTGTTTTCAACATTTATAATAAAAAATGATTTTTTTAGAAAATATTAGAATGATTTCTGAAAAATCCCACTAAAGATTGGCTGCTTAGAATTGTATTTGACAGCTTTTCTAAATAAAAATAATATTTCACAATACAAATTTTTTACAAATAGTGTTAATTTAATGCAAATTTAATGAAATTATGCAGTGCAAATTATACACATTTAATGCACAATACAGTTGACTGGTGATAAACATGAAGGCCAACATCTCAAAGCACTATGTAGCCTACAGAATGCAGTTATATGCCCCTACAATTCTAGATATTAGGGCATAAACATCCCTCTATGAGTTTTTCATCTCTTATGTATATAATTTAATATAGTTTGCATTATCACGAGCAACAAGTGCAATCTTACATAACATTTAAAGCTAAAGCACAATGGTTTACTTTTATTCAAACCTGTGTAATTACATTGCATTGTGGAACATAAAATAAACCAAAAAAAACTGCTAGTTTCTGTAATGTTCATATGTAGATTTTTACACTTAACAAAATAATGGCTTACATTTTCTTTTTGGTGGTTATTTCTCAGACATATTTAATGTGCAACTAAACTAACTATTTATCCACCATTTCATAAACTAAATTTGATAAAGAAAATGATTGCTTAGAGGACCTTGTTTTTCTTCTTATTTCTTAGATGTTATTTTCTTTTGGGACGAAATAAATGCATGACTTCAAACCTCATTCAGATTTTTTCCCTCCGAACCATACATTAAAATGCCCTCAAGCTGTTTCATTAAGGTATTCAATTATTTTCTTAAATTTTTAAGCAATGTCAGTGTTTCCTCTAGGATTTTTCCAGCTGTGGTGGCAGGCCTTTTGATCTACCAACTACCTTTGGTGTTATTTTAATGACAAATGTCGTGACGCAGTACTACATGTCGAAATCGGATTTGTGTAATACAAGCATGCAGATCTTTTTGCTTGCGCTAGGATTTCCTCTGTTCGTGCACAAAACTTCTTGCACGCCCTCAAATATATGCTGCTCAAGTGCAATTTAGCGCATTTACGTAGTGAAACCTTTATTAGATTGGCAAGGAATTTTTATGAACGTCTCCAATAGACCTACAAAGCGGCATTAATGCGTTAAATTAATAACGCATTAATACCGCAATTAATGAGGTAAAGTGAAACGGCTATAAACTCCAGCAAGATGAAGTCTTTGTTTGTTGTATGCAGAGCCATAGACCTTTATCTATAAATAAAGTATAATTATGGAAACTGTTCATCCTAACTGAAAGCTATACGTCATGTTTGCTGGCCTCACACATCACACACCTGTCAGTCAGTCAGTCAGTCAGTCAGTCAGTCAGCATGTCACCTTAAAGCAGGGATCATCAACTATATTTGTCAGAGGGCCAGAGTTTTACCAGACAGTCTCCTTGGGGGCCGGACCCCCAATAAGAAAATCAAATAAAAATCTCATTTCATTACATTGTGTTTAATGTTTATACTTTTTCAATTTCACTTCAAAACTGAAGGCATTTGATTCAGGCCCCCATCACATACACCACAGTCAACCACTAGGAGTGATATATATTTTGCCTCAACTCAATTAGGCTAAGTCAACAAGGGGAAATTTAACTTTAGCCATTGATTAAGCACTGTGAGTAGCCCGTTTCAGCATTGAGATTTGAATTCAAGCCCACTTAACGTTTCATTTGATGTGCGAACATTATTTGTGACCTGTTTTGTTCTGGTACCAGGTTATTTATTTACCATGCTATTTTAATTTGTGCCAGCTTGTTTTTCCTCCTTTTTTTAGTCCTGAGGCAGACATCCCAAGTCTCCCGAAAGTTCTGTGAGTCTCCCGTAAATGCAGAGAGACTCCCGGATGCCCGCAAACGAATGATAATCTCCCGTAAATCGCGCGTCTTCCTCCTGCTCCACAAATACTTCGCACACCTCACTCCCTCCTTGCTCTTCATCACACACACGTCGCGCACACTCCGCCTACACCCCACCTGCTCTTCCCTTACGCTAAAATCTGATTGAAACAATAAATGCTTATAGCCGCATGGTCTGTCTGAGTCTGTCCTCATTTCGAAATGTAGCCTAAATATAGTCATAAATGGTGGTTATTCTGACAAGAGACTCAGTTGTTGTTATTTTTAGTTGCTTTAATAGTGTGGACCACTATTTTCTTTTTGATCCTCACAATTTGGAAATCCCGGCCCGCGGGCCGCCAGTTGATGATCGGTGCCTTAAAGGGTTAAACAAATAACGCACAGCACTACTATGGTTAAAGAAAAGTTTGCGCTGGTATAATTCACTTACCTTTTAATACGTTTTGTTGCCATTATAACCCGCTATTTAAAAAAAACAACAATGTTTTGAATGAGAAGCTGTAATGTAGCCATGGCGGGATGAATTTTGGCGTGGCGCCCCGCCATGGTAGAATGAATGTAGCGGAAACCATAAATGTTTATTTTATTGAAGGTATGTTTAATGGAATTTTGTAACATTTAACTTTATATTTAAATTTATAATTATATTTATATTTAACTAGCAGTTTCTGTATAGCTATAGTACAGAAATGTAACAATCATTAAATATCAATTACTTATTATTGAGATTCAGGTGTCAATCCTCAACAGGTTCACGGTCTCCAACTATTTGTGGCATCAAAGCTGCTCATGTTTAAATTCAGTTTAGCTACAACGTCTATAATGTCAAAAAGTGCTTTCCATTTCACACGCTCACAAAATTGCATACTTCTTATTTTGAATTTCAGATTAAATGAAGTTTTCTGAGCTTACTGATTTCAGTTACTGATGTTTTCTTATGTCACCATGCACGGGAATGTACTCTGTAGCTTTTCTGTTGAGACTGACTCTACTGCAGGCCTTCCAGTCCAGACTTGTCAGTAAAACAGCTAATCACTCACAAAGCAGCAGTTTGAGAGATTGGGCGGCAGGACGACACGGCGCTCTCTTTATCAGCTGCATTCCATCCTCAGATCCCATTACTAGTCTGTCTTATACAGCCTCTCAGTGTGCTGCCGATCTTACAATTAGACTGGACTCTCCTACTGGACTAATTCTATTAGGATACAGTGATTAAATAGAGAGCTGGGCAAGATAAAGGAGCTTCTGTTGTTCTTCAATTCACTGCATAATTCAATGGATCGCCCACTATGTACATAGATTGAAAATGTGATTGATGAGGACGTACGACTCACTATAAACACAGTATGAGGCTAACAAAATAAAAAGGGTATACTTGTAGAAACATGATATCATGAAGAACATTTCCTTGCATGTTTAAGCCTATCACAGTTGGATTTGCTGTGCCACTGTTGAATATAGAATGCCTTGGTAAAAGACAGCACATTTAGCTCTAATACAATAAATCTAAATGTAATAAATGTAAAAGGGTCAGAAACAGCAACTTTCCAAATGCCCGTATTTCTAGGAAGAAGAAAATACATACTGGAGTGGAGAATGCAGTAAAAAATAGATCAAACAAAAACAAAATTGCCAACTTTGAGATATTTAATCCAAATAAATCTGGGAATCCACAGATTGCAAAGAGCCCCATTACTACTGCATGATCTCTGCTGAATGAATGCAAAAACAAAAATATCTCAATACTGCTGATCTCTAATTTATAGTTATACATTTTAATGTATCCATATAAATCATTTGCCTGGGCTGACACATCTAAATCATCTTACCAGTGTCTCATTATTTCCTTGCCTTCATTTCACCTCAAAACTTTATTACTTTACATGTTTTAAGAAAAACAAAATAAAACATTGTGAGAAGTTTTAGTGTAGTGCATTGGTCTACACAATGAATCAGTGTTTATTTTTAAAGCAAATTTTGATTTAGTTTCAGTCTTCTGACTAAAATTCCATTTTAGTTTTAGCCTTATTTTAGTCTACTGAATCATTTTAGTTGACTAAATTTCCTAAGATTTTAGTCGACTAAATCTACTCTAGTTGACTAAAATATACTTGGTTTAATTTAAGTGTAATTGAATTTAAAAATATTGTATACATTTATTAATTAACTCAAAATTTAATAAAGCATTAAAATATGGAATATAGATTTTTCACAGAAGATCAAAAATTATATATGTGTTGTTTATTTATATCATAGGTTATATGTAAAATTACGTGTTGGCAGCCAATTCACATGTTAGAACAGTAGTCTGTTGACAATGCAAGATTTCTCAATTATTTAGCAAACCCTTTTGGTCTTTTTGACCAAATTGTCGAACGAATTTAAGCCCTTAAAGCTTTGAAAGGGCTTAAATAGTTTTGATGGGGATGATATCGCTTTCGATTTTTTGCTTTTATCTGTGATTTCCTCCCCACACGGTTTATACAGGTTCTTTTTTGTCTTGATATAGAACGTGAAATTGATTAAAGTATATTCTCTTCTTTTTCTCCCAACTGTTGCAATTTCATTATAGTTTAAGCAGATAGACTATGGAAGATGATGTAATCGCATTCTGCGTCTGCTGGTGGATTGGTTTACTTTTGAAACGTACATGCTCGTCACGCATCAAACACCAAGAAATTTTTTTTTACCTCAATTACATTTTCATATTGTTTTATCAACAAAAAAATTATAATTTTATTATAGTTGTTGTCATCATTATTTTTATAAAGCTTTTGTCTTTTTTGTTTCTTCGAAGAAACTTATGTCATGAAATTAACACTGCAATGAATGCCAGAGGGACTCTTATTTTATGAATACAAAAAAAATTTAGATTTATACCAAACTCTTTTTATTTTTAAAATAATTGACGTGAACTTTAACTGAGACTCATAAGGCTAAAATTGTTATAATAATTGATTTATAAAAGTGTAGGCCTACTTAAAGTTACAAAATTAAAGTAAAAAAGGTAAAGAAATGAAACTGTGGTGGTCTGCAAAAGCAGTATCCTAATAATGGGGGTTAAAGAGCTGCGTGACAGCAGGAAACGTTAGCAAAACAGTTGGTCACAACACAAACAAGAGTGCTGGAGAAACACCCTGAGAAAACAGAGCTGATGGAGACAGCGCAGTTAAATGTCCAGATAAAGCTTGAGAAGCTGGGAGACGCTGCCTTTGATATGCTCAGTCTATCAGAACGATTCTAGACCGCAAACTAAATGACGCATTCAGCTTCTCAAGTGCTCTTGTTCAGGGTGCGGACAGAGTCCATATCTTACCTACTTAAGTGGATCAAACACACGGTCTCATGTTACTTTACTAAACTATAAAAATCAACTCTTAAACAGAATTACACTGTCTAGACTTAATCTCATTCAACTGCTCGCAGGGGATTTTAATGAGGTCATTTCTGTAATTGAGCTACTCATAAAGCAAATGTAAAAGGTTGTGTGGCCTTCAGCCCAGGCTAAAGAAGACAGTCCCCTTTTTTGGCGACAGACCCCTACACACAGTGCCAGGATGGAAATCTCACATAAGGAGAAGGATGGGCAAAGATCAGATGGGAAAACCAGTAGTTCCCTTTCCTTTCCTTTCCATTACACTTGACATAGTGGTGGGCGATATGGATAAAATATCATATCACGATTTTTTCTGAGGAAATCACGATTCACGATTTTTATCCCGATTCTTTTTCAAGTTGGTTTTTTAAGACTATTTTGCAAATTACAAGGGTACAATAAAACCAAACTAATGTCCCCATATAAAAATATACTCTTACCATGTATGTTTAAGAATATTTTAAAAGGGCTCTGGACCAGTTCAAGGAACAGAAACGGAAAACAGAAATGAATGACATTTTGCAGGAACAGAAACAAAAAAACGAAAACAAGATGAACTTTAATCGTTCTGAACAGAAACGTTTACAGTTTACCGATTAATATCGTTATTTTATCGTTCTCTTTATTATATGAATTTGGGAGACAAAAAGCATTCATTTAAATCATGTGTACAAATGCAACAGTGACGCATACAACATGAAATGCCCGCGAAGCAGATGCATAAGCGAGAGTAGTTTCTGATGCGACGAGCTACCGAGAACCTGGCTCTTTCATGTACAAAGGTATGTTTCGCTTTATGTTATTGCTAGTAAAACTTATATTTATACAAAATGAATTATTGATTGTCGATTGCTTTTAGATGGGTCTCCATAAAGAAAATTCTTTTGTTAATATTTCCCTTATGACAAATCATCTGATAAATCGATCTGTGATATTGAAGGATGAAGGGCAGATCATAAACATGATAGATACATTTTTGAATGATATATTATCAACCCACCCAAGCATTTTCCATTTGGAGAATTACAGTAATTAATAGCTTAGTCTTTATAAACAATCCATTAATAAAATACATTATTTACAAGGCTACTGAAGAATTAACCGAATATGCAATATGATCCACAAAATGATCAGTGAAATGATCGAGGTAAGTGCTCGTTTTTATATAAACTATAAATGTCTGGCCATGATGCGTATTTATGCCAGTCTATAAAAAGATAATATAGCTTGAAACACTTATATTTTAGAAGAAGCATTTGCACAACCAATGTTTGGTCTTATTAACCTGCTACTCATAATTAAACGTCATGTAGCCTACTTTTTGATTACTTGACCCGTGGATTAACGGCAGCACCAGCGGACATATAAACGAGATCTGTGCGTAATAGGGTTTTATGTGTCCCCAGTATGCAAAGTCAAGAGAGTGACTCCAAAAGGTAAACCGCACACACTTGATTATGTAATGTGTGAAAGCGGGTACGCGTCTCACAGCGCAAAGCATAACTTATTAAATGTCCATGCTTAGTCGGTCATCGATAAGGTCTCTGTTTTAAAGGGTTACCGACAATAAATTGATCCTTGAGTAATTTTTAGCATCCCTAGTTTAATCAATTGTAGAAGTAATGGCAATGTTATTAAAAGGCACAATCAATCTATCAATTAATCTATCAAATACAGGGCTATAGACTAACCTTTTGCCTTGGTGCACCACGCATTGCAATGCATGTATACAATTTTATATTTATATTAAAGATAAATAAGGCAAGAATATGAGAATGATACTTTTTATATTTTTACACCAACAAAAATATCTTGTGGTATGCACTTGTTTAATAAAAAGCTTTGTAGCATTCAACATGCAATAAAATGCCATCCAAAAAACTTAAACCACACATCTTTTGTATTTACAATCAAAATTAAGTTTTATTCTCATCCTATGCCTTAATCCAAAAAGCACTAAATATTTTATATATTTATAAATTACACTAATTAAACTAAATAACTATATATTACGCTAAATAACTAAAATAGGCTATATAATATTATTCTCTGATTAAAACAGAAGTGATTGCAATGCCGCACCACTGACATCGGAAACCACAGTGAGCATATTTTCCCGAAGTTATGCCTTTTTTTTTACTCTTAATTACGGTGCGTTTAATGTTAAATAAATTAATAATGAATAGGCCTTAAAGAACTGTGTCTTTCATCAGACACTCACATCCAAAACCGAAAGTTACTTCGTCTGACTGGCAATATTTCGGCTTTCAATCGAATGAAAAAAAAAACAATTTAGATTGGCCTATAGTCAAAATTTGCAGAAACTGTGTAAAGAAACCGTGAAGTGCAGCCGCACATTGAATCTGAGGTCCCATCTCGCTCTTGCTGTCATCCAGACATCGATATGCCACATAAACGCAATGTCAAAAACACAGCACTGAATTTACCAGGTAATGTCTTTCAGCGAAAAAGTCTTTCAGTAGGATATCTGTAAAAACGCAATCAGAGCCAATGTTATGTAGAAGTAGGCTAGTGTTGCCTAAATTGCTATTAAATTTCTATAAAAATTAGAACCAAAATACAATTAATTGCATTTTTTGTTTGATAAAAATATACAGAAACGAAATAAAATAGGCCAATAGGCCATTAATAAATATTATTTTACTGTGTACTGGGATAAAATGTATATTTTAAAATAAATACTAAATATAGCATGTCTCGCTGTCATTTAAAACATGTAATTCATAACATATCAGAACTGTAGACCTGCAGGGTGTAAACTGTATACAGGGGTGTTGGTCAATAGCCAGCACATAACGCTATTGAACTAATATATCAGAGGGAGATTATGTTAGCCTAATTTGAGAGATTTAAAAAATAAAAGACATTTTAAAAAAGGAGCAACACGCAAGTCGGCACAAATAAAACTAATGGCGTATTTCAGCACTTGCCACTGGATAATAGATGGGGCTGGCTGTGTGTATTAACCGGTATTATTTTTTCTAGAAAACCTTTTTTCTGAGTGTTTTGTTCAATAAGGAACGCAAGAACAGAAACGAAAATAATATCAATTCTGCTCGGAGTGAACTCTGGATTGTTTTAAAATTTCTGTTTTTAAGCCCTATGGCGATACAACGATTTTTCTGAAAAAGTGGATCATGCAGGAATTTTGATCGTCCACGATCAAATATCGTGTTATCACACAGCCATAACTTGACATTTTTCTCCATTCTTTGCACTCAGTGCTATAGGATGGGTTAAATGATCTTGAATGCTTTAAAAATGAGGTATTTACTAGGGCTAGGTGTTTAATCAAAGACAACTTTCGTTTACATTTTATCAGTAAAGCCAGTTCTAGTATAACTCCAGTGCATGCTTTCAGATGCAGCTACACAGAGTCGTAGTACATTGACAAGCTACGTAAAACCAAAATTGATTCAATCGGATGATAATGACATCAAGATAATCATTCTGTGATAATAACAGCTGTTTGTGTAGCTTCCAATGAACTACGGTTCAGGGGTGAGTTTCCCAAACAACGACGTAACTCGCGACTGAACTATCATAGTACCATGCATCGTTTGGGAAAAGAACGATGTAGTGACGAGTGTTTCCCAAAACCCTTAGTTTCTCTGTCGCAGATCCATCATTTGAACCACGTTAGTTATAGCGTAAAACGCCCATAATGATGCTCTAAACGGGGTGGAGTAACAACTTCTTTAGAGAAGAACCCAATCATTTCTTTGTGCAAATTATATTGTTTTACACGCACATGCATTTAAAATAAAATCCAATATTAGTTTTGATAAAAACATGCACTCGTTTTACATATTAATTGAAATATATATATAAATGGCACATATAGGGCCTGTGTTTGCTTTACTAATATTATTGAGAACATTACATATTCTATTCTAAAACATAAAATTACTTACAAAAGCTAACACTATTCTTATATCATATATAAATCATATAAATGAATAAATAATGAGGATATTTATTACGAAATGAAATGTAATATTTATTATTTATTAGAAAATGAAAAAAATATATATTTGAATATTGAATAAATATTAATGATGATGATGATTATTATTATTAAGTAGGACATTGTTTATTTATTTTTTGAAAAGTCTTCTTTTACAATTTGAGAACGTGCAAACCACTGCAGATATGCTCTAACCAGCAGGCCCATGTCATATACAGTACAGATACTTAATAAATAACCTACTATATATGAAAAGCATTAATGTATGCTATGTTTTTTGTTTTCACAAGCTTTGGATATGTAACAAAAATTCCGCTTTAAAAAATAGTCACCTACAGCTTTTGTCATGAGGCTGTGTTCAAAATGACATCAAAGTTTTCAAAGTGCACTGCGAAGGGAGCGCAATTGTAAACATGACGATTGCTAAAACTGAACTGTAAAAATACTTTGAAAGCAAATTACACCTAAGAAAGATGACCTTAATGCTTTTTTATTTTTTATAATTCCAACTTTAAATGTTAGAATGTTCTAAATGAATAGGGCATAGGGGGGATAAGTGGGCATAGAACACAGCCAGGAACTGCGTTTCTAACTACAGCTCCAGAGGTGTCGTTTCAAGTGCTCAAGTTTGCGATGCAGTTTGCGAATGTTCGTTGAAGCGATGGATTTGGGAAACGGCAAATCAACAAACTATCTTTGTAATGACGGAACTTGCGACCTTAGTTGGCTAACGATGGTTTTGGGGAACGCACCCCAGATTAGTACTTTAGTAAACTCATTTCATAAATTTGGTGGAATGCTTGAAATAAATCCTTTTGTGAAATGATTCTGTAGTTGTGTGATTAAAAGTCACGCTGAACCAGTAAAAGTAGTTAAGGTTCTTCTTGTTTGGAGATTCTGCATGAGATTGTCATCAGGCCTTCGTTGGAGATTTACTACCGATCACTCAACCCCGCTTCTCTGACAAGATGTGCATAACAATTGCAGATATGCTTAACCGCCTTCGTGAATTCATTTTAATCAATCACCCAGCCCAAATATTTACTGCAACTTTACAAAACTCAATGGTAGTGGCAGAAAGAGCAACATTAACAATGTTAGGAATCTCTCAGGCACTTCAAAATAGATGCCAAGCAGTATTTCAGACTGGGCAAAGGAAATCTTTGCCCACTGCTGGCCAGAAACTGGTTGTGGGCGATGATTGATGTGTCAGAGGGGCCCATTAGAGCCTCCACATTCACATGTGTGCCTAATTCTGCTGCCAGTTACAGTGGAGACTGAGGTCTGGCAGAGCATCCCTCCATAATGAGACTCTCTAGCAGATACACACCACTACACTCTTGACAGAAACAAAAGAGCAAAGGGAAGGAAGAATAAAATTATTTGCATCTTCAGCTAAATTCACCCTTTAATAGCAATTTATAGTTTCATTAACATGACTATTGAATTTCACTGAAGAATCATGTTCAGTTGTTTAAAAGTTACTTCTTCATCTGGGGGAAATGAATACTTGTGTCAGGTGTACACTGGGATAAATTGTTAATGTGTTATTCCCTGGTCAAATTTGCATGTATTTTAATGCATTCACCTCAGGAAAAGCAGGGAAAATGCTAGTCTGCATTTGAAATACTTTCTTCTCCCCTAGGAGAAGTGCTAACCCTATTCACTATTCAACTCAAGTAGAACACTACAATTGCTTAGAAAAAAAAAAACACTTTGCACTGTGGAGGCAATTGAGGGCTTTCAGTCACCAATGTCACCTCTCCGTTTCTTGAAGATTATGTTTCTGAGGTGCAGACACCTGCCTGAAATTACATCTCAGGGGTGCATCTGATGAGCAAGGTAAAAAAGATGTACTATAGAGGTATTTAACCAGCCGTTACACAACTCTAACACTGAGAGAAACAACAGCACATTGAGAAGTCAAATGTCCTCACTTTACTGCCGCTTCTCTGGTTTCAACCATCTCCTACTTTTCTGCTGCATCTGTACAAAAATACACCAGCAAGGACATTAGACTGATGTTTGATATAATATGAACTCGAAAGGAAAACTGAGCCGTTTGAAAATCTGACTACTGGGCATGTTATGCGACTTCTCTTTCTCTCAAATAATTGATCAGAATAAAGATTAAAATACTGCACTAACAAATGGTTTTAAAAAAAACAGGGAGTTATACTGCAGTGGCAAGTATGTTCTCTAAAGAGCAAACTAAACTTTGGTATTTATGGCAATATCTGAGTGACTGATGCTAGTTTCATCGTAACAAGGTATGGGATACTTACTAGTGCATACCCATTTTCAATTCGAAGTTCATGCGCCGGCTGCTGTAAATGCTACAAAGTTATGTGATACTTCAATCTTTCTTAAGACAATTTAACTTTTTTTTATCATTTTAATTTAAATTATTTGTCAAAGGCAATATTAAAATAGATGCCTTATTAGTCCACAAAAAATGTAAGTAAATTAGGGCTGCAGCTATCAATCATTTTAATAATCGATTAATCTATCACTACAATCAATGCTTCATGTAACTGTACCCAACACACTTACATTTTTAATTGTCTTTAAAGGGAGTGTCCACCTACCATACTTAACTTATAGCCATGTTCAAAAAATTCTGAATGATGTTTTCTGACTGGAACTTTCAAGATGATCCTGTTGTACTTCATTCTAAAAAAAGCTGCACTTTAAAGTCCATTGTACACATGTTAAATGATAAAAGGTGTTTAACGTTATTTTAAATCGTAATGTTAGCATTTAGCCTTGACGCAACAGTGTGGAAGAAATAGAGGCTTTATTACATTAATACATTAGATTATAAAGTTAGCATTTGGCCTGAACAAACAACAGCGCAGAAGAAATAAAGGCTTTATAATTTTACATTAGATAGAAATGTTAGCATTTAGCCTGAACACAAAACAGCGTAGAAGAAATAAAGACTTTATAACTTTATATTAGATTGTTATGCTAGCATTTAGTCTTAACAGGCAACAGCGAAGAATAAAGGCTTTATAACTTTACATTAGATCGAAATGTTAGCGTTTAGCCTTAACACAACACATCACGAAAAAAGATAACACTGGCTGGCTATTACATATTGCGGCCATATGATCTTCAGTCAAACTGACACGGTGCTTGCATGCAAATGGATTTACATTTCGTGTTATGTTTGAGATTATTTCTGTCGTTTACTCTGGCTGTCTTTTTTCCTTCGCTCTGTCGCTTTTCTACCTGGTCTATTGATACCATGACTTCTCGCCATTAAACCACCGCACTTCTGTTTACCTGTCCAGAAATTGGTGCCTTATTTGAATTTTTTTTTTTTTTTTAAACGAAACGTCGATTGCTACATTTTCAATTGATGAAACTTTTGTAATTGATTAAATCGAATAATTCCATTAAAAGTTTCAGCCCTGAAGTGAACAAAAAAAGAAAAGACAAAAACTACATATTAATAATAAGACGATTATTATTATTAATATGTAGTTTTTGTCTTTTCTTTTTTTGAAAAAAGATTATAAACTGCTCAAGTCAGTGTAAAAAAGCAAAAAGGCCACTTGTAATATCTAAAATCTTCACACATTTATTATGGGCTTAAATCTCAAGATCAACAGCACAAACAGAGCAAGTATTTCCGGAGAACACAGAGTGTTTGGAATAGTTCATACCCACTAGCAATTGTGACCGTGCCATAAAGGAAATGGTTAATGTGCTAAAAAAGGAAGAGAGAGCGGCAACAATCACTTCAACTGCTTCCTTTAGTGGGGGGCCTCAGAGAGGCTCATGGTTCAGGAGTGAGTCATGACAGGAAAGATGCCTTTTGAACTCCATTGCATGAGTAAACAACTCAGAGATATCAGACGGTGTTCTGACCTGATCTATTGTCTTTCCATTGAAAGTTTGTCTGAGTTGAAGTATTTTAATATAAACAAAGAGAGCTAAAATATAGCTCAAGGCATGTTTCAACTTGAACTGCTTTCTTTTTTCTCTGTGCCCCAAAAACTGCTTTCCGAGCAATCGGCTGGTGATGTTTGCCTTCACAGCTCATTGACCGTCCACCAGCAACCATTAGAACTGTCACTGCTGAGTTAACTGGGAAAACGGACTTCAGTTTGACTCAAGGAGGGCGTTTTTATTAAACAAAGCTATCAGTTTTCTTTGACATCAGAAAACATTTAAGTTATTAAGCATATGGAAACATTTACACAGGCGCATGTCATTCAGACTGCAGTCACAAAAAAAGAAAAGAAAAAAACCCAGCTCAAAACAACAAGCGTGCCTCAGCTTTAAACTGGTATTCATCGACTTAAAATATTACATTGCATTAGTAGTTAACAAATATTTATGATACATAGCAATACTGACACTGATACTGGCTGTGCTTTCTCTTGACAGTTCAGGAACACCTCAGTTCTGCATGCTGTGCCTTCTGTCACCCACTCAGTGATACTCATCTCATTTGGTCAAGTTGAAGTTTTATGATCCACCACAATCAAATTTTTACCATCAGTTTTAATTACATTTTGTCTGTTTTTGCTAATATAAATCATGTCTTGAAGCTCACCTTTTAAGCCTGTTTAGGGGACTAGGAGGCTTTGGAGTGATAATATTTACCCTGTCTGTCTAGTCTGCACTTTGTTACTTTGTGTTGATTGCATTATATTCTGCTTGAAAGGTGTCTTCGAGTGTCATAAAAGATGCCATAAATAAAACCACTACTAGTACTAATATTGATTAATATTTTAATTCATTGTCTTGAAATGTCTGAGATTTCAACCCAGCAAAGCAAAGGACATTTGAGTGGCTGTGCGTTTTGTTAAGCTCCACATTGATGATAAAAAGTGCAGAATATAACAAAACTAAATTTAATGAGCAAATAGCTTGAAATATGAAAATGCTTTTGACCCAAGATCCCACAGTAGCTCTGGAAAGTGTTCTCATGTGGAGTGCATATATATAACAAGATGAACTCCAATGCCAGAGCTTGCATAGAGCAGTTGCAAATAAGCTACAAAATCTACTTCCAGCACCTTGTGTAAGCAAAATTTATATACTTGTGATTGAGCTTGTTTTAAAGAATATAAATATAAGCTACTGTGTATTTTAAATAGAAAAGTGCGTGTTGTGAAAGAACATTCTTACATTTTGTGAAAAAACATTCTTACCTCCAGAGCAGAGTGTGAGAAGAAGACAGACTCCAGTCAAAACCACAGTGATGAACAAAAGCTGAGGCATTGTCAAATTGTCTTGTCGTAATCTTTGGGATAAGGATGAGATCAGGGATGATGTCTGATTAAGCTCCTATTATGTCAGCGAACACTAACATAAAGATGGAGTAATCAAAAATACAGCTCAAGAGTCAGAGGTGATGCAGAAAATAAGATGATGATGACTGGACACTAAAAGCTCAAAGATTTCTTCTCATGGGGTCCATGGCACTACAATAAAACAAGAAACAAAACAGGTGATGAGTAAATCACACACGTATCAACACACCTTTCTAAGGAAGTTTAACCAGGTATCAACAAACATATTTGAGTTTATGTTCAAACTCTGTGAGGCTTCAAATCAGACTTTCCTCTGTCTGTAATATAGTCATGTGATTTCATATTTCTATAAGTCATCTCTCTGACCTGTTTGTAATTTAAGTTTGTAAAGAGTAACAAAAGAATAGAACCTGAAAATTACCTTTGCAGATATCTAAAGAAAGATAATCCTCCAATATTATGAGAAACACACAGATTCTGTTTTTGAATGCTGTAATTTTCTTGATGGCAACGAACATCACTGCCCCCTTGTTTTTTTCTGAGCTTGACCTCTCAACCCGTCAGGTCGGCGCTACTCTTGAATGCTGAAACATGCTCAAATAATTTGATGAAGGATGTTCCGCAATTACCCCGTTGGCCCCTTCCAGCGTTAATAACGTGATGTGTCTGTTCCCTTGTAGGCCTGTGCGTCTCGTCGCAATTAGTGGCCCTGAGTGAAGTCTGTCCTGAGGGGGGGACAAATTAGTGGCGGAGTGGGCCGGTGTCTGTCACTTCTGATTTGCCCAAGGGGGACAAAGAGCCCCGACCTGTGCCCCACTTTCACACATCCCTGACCGGATAACAAGGGAACAAAGCTAGTCTCCGCAAGGCAGGGGGACAAGATAGCTGTGCAGGCACCTACACACAGAGACAAGAAGCTGTGGCGCTGTGTGTGTGTTTGCGCGCATGTGAAAGAGCACCAGCATCAAGCATGACCAGGGAGTACCATGCAGAAAGCCTTCCCTGGTCAGAATACCAAAAGGCAGAAAGCCTGCTGCAAAGAAGATAGATAAGATGCATCACATTCAAACACTTTAGAAAAACATAGAATTAAGAGCTACTTGCAAGTGTATACAAATATGTTGCAGATACCATTTTATAAACTATAAGCATCTATATACAATATATAAAGATACTTAGCAGCAATGTTGCTGTTTAATGTTTAACTTTTTGCTCAGTATTATTGTAAAAGGCACCAGTCTCAGTGTAGCATAAGCCCTCAGAAATTAGACTAATATGCAGATCTGGTGCTTAAAGAACATTTATTATTATTATTATTATTATTATTATTATTATTAATTCCGAAAACAGTTGTGCTGCCAAATTAATTAATTTATTAACTTATTCATTTATTTGAGGAAACTTTTTCTGAATTATTTGAGAATAGCCTTGCTCTGAAATAGAAATCTTTTGAGACATTATAAATGTTTTTACTGATGTATCAAATGTGTTGAATTCTAACGCATATGATTACATTGTTAAATTTCATTCAGTAATTCAATCTTTTAAAGATACATTTTAAAATGTCTATCACTGTTGCTTGATTTTAACAATAAACTCATTATACACCTACTCTATTATAAAGAGTGATTACTTATTTTTTTATTGCATTTGTTAAAAAAGACATCACATACAAAACTTCCTAAAAGGCCAAATAAATTAAAGCTATTTCTCACATTTTGCTGGAAAAAAATATTTTTCCCCATGTTTTCTATTTTTAAATGGTTGAGAGAGTTGGTTGAGACAAAACTTGGGTCTTCAAATTAAGAATATTAATATTATTTCTAATTTTAGACTGATGACACCAACTACTAAACTTTGACCTTGGAATTAAACCGTTTAAAACTTCCCAGAGGTCATGTCTAGAATGGACATCTATCAGTCTTGTTGCTCCAAAAAAAATCTGGGATCTTAAAGTAATATAAGGCACACCATGTTTCAGCATTTCATCAGACACTCCTGCAGCTTTGCCCTCTGAAAGGCTTTGGTGGCGCCATAATTTTATGTAAGGAGGCTGAATGAATGGGGGTATTGTATGGCGATGTGTAACCAGGGTGCACCTTTGCAGTCAACCTTATGCCTGACTATGGATATCACTCAATCCCTGAGGAGGGATTAATATTTCTCTGTCCTTTCTCATGTGCTGAACGTACTTTGAAGGGTTTCCTCAAATCAACGATCCAACATAAACAACACTTTACTGCAACCTACAGACAATTTTGGCTGACCAGAAGACAAAAGGCACAGTACTCAAATTTGATGAAATACTGTCAAATAAATCTCACCTTCCCATTCACTTCTAACTAGTTTGCATGATGACCAGAGTGGTCTGGTGTTCGTCTCCCCTTGCTCTCGCTCTGTAGGCCTGCTTTGGCCCGGATCTCTGGTCCCTCCTGGGGCCCCTCCTTACAGCAGGGCTCCCAGTACTAGAGGCTGCCTTCCCTCAGTGTCGGCGCTATGCCCGACATGCCTTTCAAGGCCTGCTAGACTGCAGGGCAGACTTTCTGGCTCCGCTGCCATTGTTTGCTTGGCTGCTTTGCGCCTCATCCCAGGAAAGGATTAGCATAAGAATACTTAGGCACATTGAGATGTGCCCCACAACCAACTCTCTCTCTCTCCTATCATCCTCAGCGAAGCCCCACATCTCTTCATGACACAACACCAATCACCATCAGGCAGCTGCATCGTGGAGAGTCAGTCAAGCAGAGACTTTAAACACAGCACAAGACTCCAGAGCTTTTGGTGTCACAGCAGTTGATTGCAGGAGAAGAACAAAAGTTAATCTGTGGAGCACTTGGGTGCAATGTGAGCTCCTTTGGCCAGATTCCTCTGAAGGAGTAATGGGTTGAGACACCATTCCTAGAACAAAGCCCCCAAAATGTGAGCACATTTGGCTGAGAATTTAAGAAACTGTGCTCAGCAGTCTGAGATTGGAACAGCCCGTCTGTCAAACACCACTAAAGAAGCAGATTTTAACTTTGTCCTTAAAACTCAACCAATCACAAGAGAATGACTTCAAAGGGCACTCATCACTTCCAAACCCTCAAGTGTTTTCCCTCATTTTCAGCAAAGCTTTGGCTGTTGTTAAAATAAAAACTCTTGTTTGATTGTTTTATGCTTATAAATAAATACGACTGTGACACTTGTTTATTATTAAATAACGCTCTGGTTACTAAAGTAACCCTCGTTCCCCGAGGGGGGGAACGGAAATGCTATGTGGAAACTTCCACTATGGGGATTTCATTCAGAAAGCCAATCATCTGAAAGAGTATGTAAACGGGCCAATGAAATGCCAATGAGTTGGCAGCTTCAGCTTGCGCACCTGATGCTCGTTGCAATTAACTTGCTATATGAGCACAGAGCTAGCAAGCCAAAGCATCATTTTTTTAGCGGAAGAGACTTTCACCTCAACAGCTAAGGGGCAATCATTATGGCGAAGGAACATAGCATTTCCGTTCCCCCCCTCGGGGAACGAGGGTTACTTTAGTAACCAGAGCGTTCCCCTTCGGAAGGGGAACTTCAATGCTATGTGGAAACTTCCACTATGGGGAAATGTTTGGAAAACGCCATAATGATTGAACCTTACCTTCGCCCCCGATGAGAGGTTTGCCAGGCAAAGAGCGTGAGCGCACCTGCGTCACCAGAGGCGCGGTCTTCCAACGTGTTCCCTGGCCCTTACTTATCCCACTTCAACAGAAGATTTACGGATTTAGATATATTTTTCGGGAGCCGCAAATGCGTCTAGAATAATTTCTAGGAATTTAATACGACAGTACGTTGGGAATGCGTGCAGTCCCGATAGGGAGGACGCTGCGGAGGCCACCTGCTACCCAAGTGGGGAGACTGGGGCAAATAGCATATGAACTAACCCTGAGAAGGGGGAGTAAGCATATGAAAATTAGATGGTTAGCGGTGAGGGAAGACACGGGTCCGCCTGTGAGGGGGGACTGCACCGTGGCAGTATAAGCATATGGGATCGCCTAGTGGGGATCGCACATAGCAGGCACCTATACCCAGAACGCGGGCTGACCATCGGGCAGACCAGCAACGTAACGGGCCAGTGCCTGACTCCTCCGCTGAGTCAGGTGCTGGGGGCCTCGGAGGAATATCTGCAGGGTTCGCCAGCGGGGAACTTTTCTGACAGAGCGAAAAAGCGCACATATCCCTGGGTTAGAGAGAATGGCGCAGCAAGCGTTTTACAACACCTAACCGAATTTCTCATTCACCGCGTGAGAAAATCGGCTCCCCTCAAGATTAATAAATCTTCTAATAGGTGTCGCCCAGCCCGCAGCTCTACAGTGTCTGTTAGAGAGGCGCCGCGTGCTAACGCCCAAAAGGATGCGCGCTTCGAGGAGCGCGCTCTCACTCTTGGGGGACGCGGCTCGCCCTGGCTCAGATGAGCGAGGGAGATGGCATTCAGAGTTCAGTGGGTATGTTCCAACCTCTGTTTGGATACGGCACTTCCCGTCTGCCGATCACCATAACAGATAAAGAGCTGAGTACGGTCCGTGTAATAGCAAAGTGCGAAGGACCAAATAAAGGGGCTGGGTCTGCCTCCTCCGTGGGCAGCGCTTGCAGGTTCACTACGTGGCTGAAAGAACGCTGTAGGAACCTAGGGCACCTAGGTGGGCCGGGGTCTCAGGTAAACGTGAGAGTGGGCCGACCCAAAACGTTGGCACATTTCGCTGACCGAAAATGCCTCCAGATACCCGCCCATTTGACCGATGCAACGCGACCAGCAGAGCTGTCTACCTGGACAGAAATCTTAAAGATACTGAGTCGAGTGATCGAGCAGACCTCTCCTAAGAGAGATCTCCAAGTGGGTATGAGAGGGAAACAGGAAAATTAATATTCATGTCTCGCGCCTCTGGGAACTGGATGATGAGACGATACTTCCCAGCGCGCCGCCATCGCCGCATCCTTAGAGCGGGGATGATCGTAACGCCAACCCCTCAGAGCGGAGGGGACAGCCTTAGCTCCAGTCAACTGAAGGAGGATAGCATCACTCTGATCTGGCATGTTCAGGGTTCCTTCTCGGGGAAAAAGGTAACCACACAGCGAATAGACTCCACTTCAGGCGTGGGCATGCCTCGTAGAGGGTGCTCAGCCTGAGTGACAGTGTTAACCACCTAATCGGTAAGTCACCTAAGTCCTCCGCGCTCCATCTATGAACCGTACGTGAAGCATAGATCTGGGCGCGGGTGCCAAACGGTGCCTGTCCCCTGTTCCCAGGGGATGTGCCAGGGAGGGGCCATCACGAGGAGAGAGTTGAAAGCAGGTCCGATTGGGCCAGAGAGGCGCAATACGAGAGCTGTTCCTCGACCTCCCTGACTTTACACAGTATCTGTGCGAGTAGGCTCACTGGAGAAATGCGTATTACGCACGCCCCGAGGCCAGCTGTGTAGCCAGTGGACTTTGCAGGGTTCGCCAAGTGGGGAACTCAAGCGAGAGCGCACGAATCTCTGAGTTAGAGAGAGAAAGGCGCAGCACCGAACAGCTGGACAGTCGGGGGTGGAGTCTCCATTTTCCCAGGCGAAACTGCCGTGAGAGCGAATGGGCTGCACGGTTGAGCTCGGTGGGGGAAAAAATGGAATGCAGCGATTGCGCCGCGTATGACTCCGGGGGAGCAGACGGCGAGCGAGCTGAGACATGCTGCGAGAGCGGATACCCCCACACGGTTGATATACGCCCCCGCTGCCGTACTGTTCGTCCTGACCAGTACGTGTTGTCGCTCCAGCACCGGTAAAAAACGGCGGAGAGCGAGAAACACTGCCAACAGCTCTAGGCGATTGATATGCCAATGCAACTGGGTTTTTTTCAGCTGCATGCCCGCAACACACGGCGCCCCAGCCAGTGCTGGAAGCATCTGTCAAAACGACAATATGTCTGGACGCCTGTCCTAGAGGCACTCAGGCCTGTAGGAACGAGGGGTCGTTCCAGGGGCTGAGGGCGCGGCGACACAGCGCAGTGACAGTCACTCGGTGTGTGTCCGCGTGCCATGCGCGTCTGGGGACTCGATCGTGAAGCCAGTGCCGAAGTGGTCTCATATGGAGTTATCCGAGCGCATACAGCGGCTGCGGATGTCATATGCTCCAGGAGCCTCTGAAAGATTTCAGTGGAACCACTATTTTGCTGTCGAACTCTCACAGACAGTTCAGCATTAGCCGAGCGCGCTCTCCGGAGAGGCGCGCTGTCATGGTGACCGAGTCCAGCTCCAACCCGAGAAAAGAGATCCTCTGCACGGGGGCGAGTTTGCTCTTTTCTCGGTTGACCTGAAACCCCAATAGGTGGAGGTGCTGGAGCACCTTGTCTCTGTACATAGTCAATTACTCCCGCGAGAGGGCTAAAACAGCCAGTCGCCGAGATAATTGAGTATGCGGATGCCCGCGAGCCGAAGGGGCGCTAGGGCACCCTCCGCGAGCTTGGTGAAGACCCGCGGATACAGAGAGAGCCCGAAGGGGAGGACTTGTACTGTCAGGCTCGCTCGACGCAGACCGCAGAAAAGTGATGGTGGCGTGGAGTATGGAGACATGAAGTACGCGTCCTTCAGGTCTATGCTGCAGACCAATCCCGAGGACGAACGCACAGGAGGATGCGCTTCTGCATAAGCATTTTGAACGGCAGCTTGTGCAGACAGCGGTTCAAAACGCGCAGATCTAGGACTGGCCGTAACCCACCGCTCTTTTGGGTACGATGAAGTACAGGCTGTAAACCCGCTCTCCATCTCGGCTGGAGGGATCGGTTAGATTGCATCCTTCGCCAGGAGGACAGCAACCTTCTCTCACAAGACAGGGGCGGGCACAGGGCTGACCCTGGTGACGTACACCCCGTGAACTTGGGAGGCCGTTTCGCGAATCGAATCGCGTAGCCGAGTCTGATCGTGCGTATGAGCCACCGCAAAGGGCTGGGCTGCGCTAACCAGGCAGGCAGAGCCCTCGCTAATGACTGCATCGCTACAATCGCTGACGTACCAGCAGTGGGGCAGCGCGGAGTGGGAGTGCTGATCCGGGGAGCGCTGGGGTCCCGCGGAAGAGCTGGAGGTGAGAGATTTACTCACCTTGCACTCAGACTCCGGAGGAGAGGGCTGGAGGTGTGAGAGAAAGGAGACCGTCCTCCCAGACCCCGTGAGCCACTGGCGAAGTGCGCCGATCCTGCGAGCTGGAAGGCTTTTCATCGCGTCCCAGACTGGCAGTATTCGGGCTGTCACATCCAGGGAAGGGAAAGATGCTCTCTCTGAGGAGCCCGGCCCCCCACCGGGGAGAGAGCAAGTTCCCTCTTCTCCAGATGGCCGTCTCAAGAGCGCTTCGCGGTCCGTTATCCGGACTTAACGGCGCCCTGGGACGGGGAGCGCTGGTTGCCTGCGAGGTGCTCGGCGCTGCCGCTGGCCGGAGGCGCAGGCGGGGGCGGAGCAGCACTCGAAGACGGGCGCTCTCGGCGACAAGCAGTGGATGTGGATGGTTCGGCGGGAGGGGAGCGGTCTTACATCCCCGCCAAAGGATGCCCATCGTATCCGACTGCACCGCCGTGAATTCCTGGGTGAATTCACCAACGGTGTCGCCGAACGGGCCAGACTGGTATATGGGAGAGTCAAGAAAGTGAACTTTGTCGACTCCGCACATATTTTTGCCAGGTTTAGCCCGAGGGGGCGCTCCTGGACCACTAACGTGGCCATCGTCTTTCCCGGGGCACACGCAGCGGACTTGAGGTCCGTGGAGCTCAGTCGGGTGCGGTGCGGGGCTTGTAACAAGCCTGGGTCAGAACCACCCTCGTGCAGCTGGGCCAGCGCGCGCGCATGGACCCTGGCGTGCAGGGTGGAAGCAGTCTGGCCCGCGGCTGTGTGGGCTCTGGCTCGGGAGGCAGAAAACCAACACGCCTTGGACGGGAGATGAGGCTAATTCCAGCAGAAGGAGGCACCACGCGGGCCCGTGATGGCACTCTCAATCTGGGGAATCGACTCGTACTCCCTGGCTGCTCCACCATCAAGAGTGGTGAGGTGGAGGCGCACGCAGATCAGGCAGAGAAAGGTGCCCTCAAGACTGCGTGAGCCCACTGTGCACTTCCGGGAAGAGAGGGATGGGAGGCTAGAAGGTATTGCCTTTTAATCCTCCACATACACCCATCTAGTCGGTCCGGCCGCGGGGCTGGGGGATAAACCATCTCCAGACCCACGACCGAAACAGCCCGGGAAAGCACGGTTATCATGTCTGTTTCAAGATCGGCCGCCACCACGCTCGCTCCCGATGGGAGGGAACGGAGGGGGGGGGATCCTTCATCAGACCATGACAGCCCAACCTCCGATGCAGCGGTGGACATCTGAGCCTCGGTGTCATCAAGTGAGAGGGCGGCCATCCGAGGATGGAGCGCTTCTCTCACTCAAAGCTTGGATGGAGCGCATGGAGGAGTGAGAGGTCCACAAGCCCGAGGGCGGCAGATTTACTCCCACTGTAACCCTCAGATCTGCCCGAGTGCCCACCGCGGAGCGGGGGACAACTGGGGTGGGTGGCTCTTTTGCAAGAGCGAGCCGCGATCTTAACTGCGCAACAGACATGCCACCGCAGTGATGGCATGCACTGCCCACGAGCACCGCATTAACATGCTGGACCCCCAGACATGAAACGCAGTGCTCGTGCCCATCATCCGAGGACAGGAAACCACCGCATCCAGAAACGCACAGTCGGAGCGACGTCTTGAAAAAGACGCGCTGCACGACCGTGTTGCTCTTTTAGGAAATTCGCAACAATACATACCGCTCTGGAGGACCGGACCCAAAGGACGCCAGGCAAGGGAGAAACCCAGCTCGACCATCTGCCGCTGCGTGTCACACACTCTGGACCGGGAGATCGCTCTCGTTCACTCTCTGTCTGAAACTCAGCTGGAGGAACCCTCATCGACTCTCTCAGAAGGCTGTTGAAGTCTCTGAAGTGAAAATGATGCTTTGGCTTGCTAGCTCTGTGCTCATATAGCAAGTTAATTGCAACGAGCATCAGGTGCGCAAGCTGAAGCTGCCAACTCATTGGCATTTCATTGGCCCGTTTACATACTCTTTCAGATGATTGGCTTTCTGAATGAAATCCCCATAGTGGAAGTTTCCACATAGCATTGAAGTTCCCCTTCCGAAGGGGAATGATAGATCATTATTGTGACTAAGTGAGAAAACGTTAGATTACAATCTCTAAAAGGGCTTTTGAAGTAGTTAACCTTAGGGTAAACATAAACCTGAGATATCTTGCTTCATGTTTCATAAAAGTAAATTTACCCAGTATTAGTTAATTCTTGTTATTTATATACACATTTCACACTACAAGTCTAAACTCTTTGTTTAAGTTTTTTTGCAACTCCTATTACTGTGAAAGTGTCATTGAAAGTGATATTGCCTGTGAAAGTAAAATCAGTTTAACATAAAAGCTAGCATTGCAATTTTAACTTGATTGACTTTTCTGACTATAATAGTAAGACTAAATGGCACAGGATTGGCTGTCAGTTGCTAAGCACCAAGCCTTAACACCTTAACTTTCCTCATGCAGGGCTCGAAATTAACTTTTTTAGTTGGTAGCACCGGTGCTTGCAACTTCAAATATTTAGGAGCACCAGAAAACAAAAAACAAAGCACCCACCAAAAACGAATGAACACCACTGCAAATTGTAAATAAACAGATTTATTGTATTTGAAAACAACATCAATTAGGACTAACAAAAACCAGGATCAACAATCTAACTAATACTGTGATCACTTATTAATATTTGTGCAATAAATCCAAAATGAATGTCTAATAATTATAAAATATTAATATTATGAATGTTCAATACTAATGATGATAAGAATAATAATAAATTACATTTCTTTCCATCTTGCTGCCCTGCATGTGCTGCCACATATTAATAACATAAGATTTCTGCAACAAAGAGTAGCTGTTTCATAACTGTTATATTATAAAAAAATAAAACAATGGTTTGCATTTAAAAAAAAAAAAATTAAGTATAGCGGTAAAAAAAAAAACATACTTTTTGCACTATTGTTTTAACGTCACTGAGAGTTTAATGACCAAATAATGTTTCTGCTACAAAACATACGAATGTAAAATTACTCTCCTGAACATGAAAGGCTAATGAGGCACGCCATCACGTGGTTGGACAACTCCTTTATTCACTTGAAACAAAAAACAATTGCCCTTTTTTTGGAACAAATATAAAGATGAGAAAGTCCACAAATTTCCTGGAATTACTTGAGCTGAAGTAGTTCACTGCAAGTTTATTTTCCATTACCTGCCGCACACATTCCACCAAAGGAGTCTGAAGAAGTGGGTGTGCTAGGGTTTGATGAAAGCCAGGTCTAACAGAGACCTACAGTACTCCATATCAAGTGTTCAACTTTGAACCATCTCCATAATTAAAATGACCCTGTGCTGAGACTTCAAAGGACACATTGTGCCACACTTGCATACAGAATGTAATCTGATTTCTAACACTTACTGTATTCGTGGTGATGCAATTAAAATTTTCAGACAATAAAAAAATTATTTTTAACTTTGAATTATCATTACTCAAAAATCACTTCTTTTTCAAACAGAAAATCTTTTTTCTTTAAAACTTCTTCACAGCTTTGAATATGCTAAGCTCAAGTCTGCGCCACAGGTGTGGGAGAAATTGGGTGTGGCTTTTGCCATAGACACCAGTCACACATGGATGAACTTTGACCTGTAAATGTTATTTCTGTGAAATAATGAATTCCCAGATCCAAACATGTGGAAACCATTTATTTCAGTCTGGCCATCCCTGATGTAGAAAGCATTTCTATCTACTGTGGTCATGCCATGTGAAAACACACTTTTTGCTTGTACTGTAAAGAATATCTGACTAGAAGAGAGATTAAAAAGAACTGACTTTAGCAGAAGTCTTCTTACCGTAAAGAAAGATCCATTTCTGTGAAGCATGTCGGCATAGTGTTTGGTAAGCATTGAGGTTGGCTATAGGTGTCATTCGGATCCAGGTAGCTGAATGTCCAAATAGCATTTGGATTATGGCATAGTCCCATAAAAGCCCTGTAATATAAGGAGGAGAATATTTTATGCAGCAAAAATGTTAACAAATTTGTTTGCTATCAAAGAAACAGAGTTTATGAAAAGCACACATCTGACTGCATCTTTAAACCAAAGTAACATGAGGACTGAGTTTATAGATGAAACCAAACCACCCACTCTATTTTTATTATCCAGTAAGCTTAACCTATAGCAAAACAGATGAAGAACTGCTTACAGTTCTCGTTTTGAAGCACAGACACTCAGAAGAAATGAACAAGTGAAAAGACAAGGGTCAAGACATTTAGAGGGTTTCTTTGTTTCTATTTCTGTCATTTTGTGCAGGGTAATCCTAATACTATAAATTCACCCTATTCTGTACATTTACTGATAGCAGAAACATTTTGTTGTGAAAAAAAAAAAAAATAAATCCTCTGAAAGCATTTAACGTCACACCTGGTAACAATAGAATAAGTTCAACAAGAAACAGAATGTAACTTAATGTCCATTATTTAAATTATTTTAATTATCTGTTGCTGAACAAAATGATGATGAAATAATAATATTATTGGAAAAACAGTTTATTTAAATGTAATAAACATTATTTCTAAAATATTACTCCACAAAACATCACTATTTATATATATATATATATATATATATATATATATATATATATATATATTTATTAGGGATGACAAATTAAATACTGCATTTAAAAATACTGATTTATTATAACATGCAAACAGCATACAGAACGTAACAGAGCATCTTTGCGCACCCGCTGTGTTTTCAGAAGTATAGAAAAACAAAATAAACTAAATAAAAAAAATAAAATAAATAAGCCTGCTCTAGATATTTTTTATTTAATTGACTAATTTAGATTACAAAACAAAACACTGACTGAATCCTTTTTAAGAACCGGCATAGGCTGTTTGTCCGATTATGGTTTTTTTCTTCCGTCAAATAAAAATATTAGGCTATACCTCAAATAGATAGCTTCACGGAAAATATGCATTTAATTAATGCTTCGCTGTTAGTAGTATATTACAAAACCTCTGTCAACATTTTTAATATAAGATATTAGTTTAAAGATTATGTTTTTAATTACGATTATGACTTATTTCCTCTGTCTCACTCGCGGTTCATGTTTGCACGCGCTGCGTGTGATGAAGACAATGACAATGAGCCTTAAGGCTCTATGTTGACTGTAAAGTAAAGTATAGGCTACTACATAGCATATAACAATTTTGTTGTTTACATATGATATTGTATTAATTTGCATACATGTTTTTTAAGCTGTATAACGAAAGCCTTAGTTTAGTGCGGAGTTATCATTATGCCAAAATCAAGAAAAAATTTGGAATAAAAAATGTATATTATATAAGAACTGTTAATAACTGTAATTTTCCAAATCGAAAAAATGTTGGTTTGTTGGTTGTAGCCTACATTAAATCATCAACAGCCTATTTATTAAGTTTATGACATGGCTCCAGGCAGCACAGAGGCGATCAGCATTAGTACTGGTTTGTCAACTTATCTGTGTCAAACAGAAATATCCTTCTTTCATTTTGCTTTTCCGCTCGAGCGCACATAGCGCTAAGCATAAGCAGCACGTAAAACACTCACAGCCGTTAGTAAACTATTCAAAAGATCCACCTCTTAATGCGAAAAGCGCCTTCGCTGTGATCGGTCCCTTATGCAGCCAAACTTTAAAAATATATAAAATAATATATTTTTTTAATCGTTTAACTGATACCATTAAACGGTTACAAACGCACTCTTTCGGTTAACGGTTAATCTATTATTTTGAGCATCCCTAATATATATATATATATATATATATATATATATATATATATATATTAGGGATGCTCAAAATAACCGCTTAACCGTTAACCGAAAGGGTGCGTTTGTAACCGATTAATGGTATCAGTTAAACGATTAAAAAATATTATTTTATATATTTTTAAAATGTGGCTGCATAAGGGACCGATCACCGAATGCGCTTTTTGCGAGCCGCATATTTTGAATAGTTTAAGCGCTGTGTATGCGTCCTGCGCGCCTCACGTTATGCCATTGCGCGCTGTGTGCTCCCAGTTGAAATAAAAGTCAACTGAGCCGAAAAAGCGTTTTACGTCAGTCGTCTGTTTCATTCTTCAATTATGTTATGCTGCTCTCTTATATGTGCTAAATAGGCCTATAGCTACAAGTCACAGCACTAGTAGGCCTATTTATTTAGTATCGGTCATGTTGCGCGGCTCCGGGCAAATTTTGATTTGGAGGGAAAATTACCAAAATGTAACGTGATGATTGAAAATGACTGGCGGGAAAATAAATAATATATTTCAAATCTCTGTACATAACAGAAAAATAAACAATGATAATGCACCAAAAATAGTGCAGTTTTATTATAGTGGCAGAACTTGTCATTTTGTATATTTGCATTCACAAAAATATATTTATTATCTGTTTTTTAGTCCTGTCTGTAATTCTGTTGCACTGTAGAAGCTCTATCACGAAAACAAATTCCTTGTATGTGTGAACATACCTGACAATAAAGCTCTTTCTGATTCTGATTCTGAAGTATAATTTTGGACAGGCCTTGTCAAAAGTCAGCGGGCACTTTCACTTATAAAAATATAGCACTTAAATTATTTCATTTTTAACAATAAATTAAATTACACAGTGGTTTTATATTAAAAGTTGAAAATGATATAAAACATACTACACGTTGATGGTAAAAAATAAGCTTTTAAGCGATGGCTTTTATTTGTTTCAGTATTCAAACATTAAACATTGAATCCATCAAGTTAAATAAAAAACGAATACGAAACACATAGCAGGATATAAAGCATATAAAGGACTATTATATTTAGCAAAATGCTGCTCTTTTTATCTTTGTATTTTCATAATTTTATTTCTGTTTTTTTAATTATGTTTTTCTCTTCATAATTAACTAATGAGCTATAGACACATTCCCGCTTGACATTTTAGAAAATATTTTGCGCAGCTGCCCAGTATATATTAAAGATAATCGAGAAAAAAAAAACACAGAAACATGTTACATGTCCCTAAATGTCCAACTTATTTAACTGAATCGTATAATGGTCTATAGCTGAAATGTTGAAAATTGCTCATTTTATTTTTTATAAAACATTTGTCAAGACATATTGATTTTTTTTTTTTTTGAGTAAAAACATTACCGGCATTTAACAATCCATATTTATTTTATTTATTCATTCATTTGACTTGTTTATTGGTGCATTTATAGGCTATTATTTAAATCTAACACAATAATGAGCACCTCGGACAGTGCCACTCCATAAAGCTTTCATGCAAAGTCCAAAAAACTTAAGAAAGATTAGACTTTCTCCGGTGATGGCCGACACGCCGTAACCGTCTTTCAGGTGGTATAGCTGACATTAAATTACAAAACAAGCATGCTGCAGTCTGTTTTTTGAATTAAAAAGTGCAATTATTCCCTTATTGTTCAAGGAGTCTGCAAGTTTGTGTTGTATGGATATAGCCATCTTAAGCGTTTCTTTATTCGATGCGCAGCAGGAAAAAAAAGGTTTTTCAGCAGTGCATGTACTCATTGGTAAAGTTCTCAGAGCGAGTTTTGTGCTTCCAAATACAGCACGGCATGCAATAAACTCACGTTTAGTCAGGCGAAATAAACGTCTCTGCCTAGGATGTCAATCAAATTAATGAAGCTCAAGCCACGAGCAAAACAATATAGGCTATTTTATTATTTTAAGATTTTAGATGGCGGGTTAGTAATTATACACGGGTAACTATATTCAAGTCAATTAAATAATAACTTTGATAAATAAAATATGTTCGTGAGAATGTGGTGGGCCAGTGACTCCCTTCTCTGCCAGAGACTGCTCTGTGGTTTTAAAACCCTTTGCAAACGGTATGGTTTAGACCTGTATCAGTTTTTCATGTTAAATGTAGTGTAGTTTACTTGTGGATGTCTGATGAGTAGCGCGCTTCCGCTGAGCCAAATGTGGTGGCAACGGAGCCGCGACGTCAACACACAGAATCTGTCGGCACAGTTCAGCACGGTTGTCTAACCCTGCCGAGAACGGTTTGTAATCGTGCCGTGCCGTTTCAGGCTCAGTGGAGAAACAACCCTAAACGTACCGAAGTGTTCTTAGAACGGTTTGGCACGATAGTGTAAAAGCAGCTATTGTCTTTCATCAAATGCATCGCGCGACGCGCGCACATGAACGGTGAGTGAGAAGAGTGAGACGGAGGAAATAAGTCTTTATGACATAATCTTTAGGCTAATGACTTCTACTAAAATGTTAAAAAGGTTTTTGTAACATAATAATAACAGCGGAGCATTAATTAAATGTATATTTTCTGTGGAGCGATCGATTTGAGGTAACCTGATATTTTTTTTGACAGAAGAAAAAAAAAAACATGATTGAACAAACAGCCTTTGCCGGTTCTTAAAAAGGGTTCAGTGTTTTCGTTTTGTAATTTAAATGTGTCATTTAAGTGAAAAATATCTAGGGCAAGACTATTTATTTTATTCTTTTTATTTAGTTTAATCTTTTTTTTTTCTATGCTGTTGGAAACATACAGGTGCATAAAGATGGTCTGTTATGTATGCTGCTGTTTGCATGTTAAAATAAATCAGTATTTTAAAATGCGATATTTAATGTGTCACACAAAATAGACACGTCAATTTTTTTTTCAAATAATAATATATATTAACCGGTTAATATCCGGTTAATGAGCAGCGGTTGTCGGTAAGTAAAATTAACCGAAATGAGCATCCCTAATATATATATATATATATATATATATATATATATATATATATATATATATATATATATATATATATATATATATATATATATATATATATATATATATATATATATACACAGTGTTTCCTCTAGGAATTTTTGCAACTGTGGCGGCAGGACTTTTACACGGATGTACCAACTACCTATGGGTGTTATTTCAATGACACATGTTGTGAGCGCATTTATGTAATACGAGCATGCAAATCTCTGCTTGCGTGCTGATTTTCTCTGTTCGTGCACAACTTCACACCCTGAAATAAACGCTGTTCAAGTGCGATTTAGTGCGTTTATGTGACGAGTACATCTCCAACATTTATTAGATTTGCTAGGAATATTTATGAATGTCTCCGGTAGACCGACAGAGCGGCATTAATGCGTCCTGAAGTAAAGTGAAACGGCTGAAGTAGCTGAACAGTCCTGAAGTAAAGTAAAACCGCTATAAATTCCAGCCAGATAATGTCATTGTATGCAGAACCATAGACCTTTACCTATACAGTATAATTATGGAAACTGTGTTCATCTTAACTGAAAGCTACGCCGTGTTTGCTGGTCTCACGTCTCACGCACGCACCTGTCAGTCAGTCAGCATGTCACCGTAAAGGGTTAAACAAATAACGCACAGCACTACTACGATTAAAGAAAAGTTTTCGCAGTTATAATTCACTTGCCTTTTAATACGTTTTGGTGCGATTATAACCTGCTATTAAAAACAACAACAACAATGACTGAATGTGTTGAATGGGAAGCTGTAATATAGCCGTGGCTGGATGAATTTTGCTGTGGCGCCCCGCCATGAAAGAATGAATGTAGCGGAAACCATGATATATATATATATATATATATATATATATATATATATTATATATATATATATATATATATATATATATATATATATATATATATATATATATATATATATATATATATATATATATATATATATATATATATATAATATTATATATGTGTGTGTGTGTGTGTGTGTATTATTCACAGGGAAAATATTTGATATACCATCCTCTTTAGAAGATCTCTAACACATAGTTTGTGGTTTTGTTTTACTTTATCTATAATTTAGTGACAGCCCTGCAGCTTTATGTGAACATTTTTGTTTGTTTAGCATAGCCCACATTTCTATTTGTTTTTATAGCCACATTGTTTATATAGCACTGGGTATGATGTGGAAACACTGAAAAAAACAGAAAGGTGTTCATCTGCTGCTGTTCATCGAAGTTGACTTAACTTTTTGACAGACACACAAAAACAGTAATTCTTTGACAAGCAATTAAGCTCTTTGGATGGGTTAACACTAGTATTGTAGATTTTTGAGCAGAATAATAATAATTATAATAATAATACATTTTGTTTATAATGCGCTTTTCTAAAACCCATTAGAATATAGATTCAACATTAACTGTAATATCTAAAGTTGGTCACATAATGGAATTAAATTACAAAGGGGGAAATGCTGGTATAAACATGCCTGGTGTGAAAAAAATTCCTAGCATTACAACTCTTACAAGATGTTCATTAAATGGAAGTTGGTTCTTTTTCCTTCTAAAATAAAATGGATACAAGCAGCTTTAGACCTTCAGACTAAATGGTTCAATGGTCCACAACCAATTTGCCTAACTGATAAGCTTTGCTACTTTGATAGCGTACTGTGTTGTTTGTATTATTTACTGATTTTACCATTTGAACCCAACCTTTATCCACCCATTTAATTATTTTAATCTGAATGGTTGATTTTGCAGCCTTTTATTCTTGCATTGCCGTACTGGTCAGAGTAGCATAAAAGTCAAATATGCCAAAAGCATGGATCAAAACATAACACAGTGACACAGAGACAAATCTAAAACAATTTTGGGAGCCAAAAAGTTGATAGTAACTTTCATTGTACCATTTTCTTACTTTAGAAATCAATGAAACATTTTTCAAAATGACTACTTTTGTGAAAGAGGTTGGATACAAGGGTGATTAACTTTCATTTTGGGAGAAACTACCCATTTAACATTTAATTTCAGGTAATAAAAATTATTTTAGTTTTATGGATTTAGTTAACTATAATAACCAATAAATGTACAGAAAATGTTTTCTTTTATCTACCATGTATCATAGGGTACCAACAAAAAGCAATATATAGCAATACCGTGGCCTTACGCCATAATGTGGTTCACCTTTCGCGGTCTCGCAGTTTGGTGGATTTTTTTGTGTGCAATTTGACATGATTTTTTTTTTTTAGAGCACATGGTGTTCTGCGTCCTGATTGGTTGTAGACCATTGTCAATCAATCTCCTCCGTGCTGTGTCTCCTGTACAGTACAGAATGCGTTCAGCTTGCCAAGTTGACGTAAATCTTTGATCGCTAGCAGTGTGACTCTGAAGTGCTGTACTGTATGTTTGCTGTAAGTTTTCAATAGCACCCAAAAGGCAAAAGAAGATAACCATCGCACAAAAAAGTGAACTTTAACTTTCCTTTAGCTTGTCCAGAAGTTACACAAGTATTTAAACAAGAGAAGTCTGAAAATGTTAATGCCTATCTGAGAAAAGTGTATAAAGAGTGTAGTGAAGGATTTTACAGCCTTAAAACATCTATAATAATTGCAAAAAATAAAGCTTACTACTTTGCAGATTTAACCTATTGCAGGCTATTTTTACAACATAACTCCTGCGAATAACGAGGGACCACTGTACTACTTTCTACCATAGTAAAAAGGTTATCAACAAATATATTAAAAACATGATATATTTTTACTGACGTTTAATGTTAATGAACAATCTGTTCAATCTGAGTCTGCACCTTCCAAATCAAGCTAATGATACTGCTACTTTTAAATATGCATTTCTAAGTGAAAACAAAACAAAACTGTCACATCATTAATATTACATGTGTGGTGTTACCAAGCAGAACCTGATGGCAATGGTGCCGCTGCGCACAGATATAAGTTTGGAGACCTTGTATGGATGCATGCAATTCAATCCTCCAGGTCTAATATAACAATTTCTGGGTACTCCTTAATAAGACAAACAATCATTCTGACTCATTACTAGACCAGACAGAAATCTTTTTGGTTGTCTTTGCACTAACCCAACCCATCACTGTATTCACCCTATCCAGTGCCACTCTAAATAATTTACTCTGATAGCCAAAAGTATTTAAAGCAGATCAATACCATTAAAGGACAGCTGGGGCAAACTGAATAAACAGAGACCACTCTCCAGCACTACACCAAGCTCCCGCTGCATAGCTTTATCCTATCTGTCTTTATCTGATCTGCCATCATACTAACCAGCAGTGGCGTAGAAAGAGTTAAAAGAAATCAATGGCTCTCCCTCAAGTTCCTACCATCCGCTGGCAGCACAACCAGAGAGGACTCCACAGCCTACAGTATGCATTAAAGAAAAGTCTGTTCAATAAAACAGCTCAGTAGCGTGTATCAAATGGCTGTGCTCATCTAGGATTCCTTTTCCACCTTTTAGATTGGAATGATACGACTAAATGGTGGGGGTGATACATCAGCACCTTTACGATGGGACGGGTGATACATTCAGGGCAGGTCTGAGGTGGCCGTGTGTGTTTTTTCTTCTTGCTTAGCCATCCTGTCTCCAGAGTGGGTCGGGGAGGGGGGTTGACTTTAGATGGTGCAGCAGCCTGAGGAACGCAGGCATGGATGTGAAACCTGATCCACATTGCCTCTTAACCCTCCCGCCCCCATACCCCCCTCCTTCCCTCCAGCCGCCCCGCGCTGCCACCTTGCCATAGACTCCCACTGCAATCTGATCCCTCGCACTGTGGCTGAGATTGAAACGCACTCCTAGGGCTTCAGGGCAACTCAATTTGGGCCTGGCTGATATTTTAAAAAACAGAGTAGAGGAAAAAAGCTTGTGTGTTTATTTATGTGTGATTTTACGCAATAAAAGTGAATGAATCTGGATATTATAAGACAGGGGATCTGTATCAGAAAAAACATATTTAGCTATTTAAAAATCTGTTTTGCTTTTTCAAACATGAGACCCTTGGATCCAAAAAATGCAGACATTAAAATATCTCCACAACAGATATATATATATATATTAAAAAAAGGTTTATAACCTGGTTTAACTTAATTTTACCAATAACAGTTATGATATATCATGACAGGATACATGCAAATCTTAAAACAACAATAAACATCTACAATACATTTTTTAAAGATTAATTAAAAGTTTAAAGGTTCATGCTTCATTCAGTTAAATAACATCATTTCAGATAATGAATTAGTATAAAAATGCCTTAAAATAAAATAAAGACATTATTGGGGAATGCGCGTTGTGATATATATATATATATATATATACACACACACACACACACACCTGCACTAATAATGCAAATTAAAAATATAAGGTAAACATGCAATTTCACTTAAAGTAAAAAATAAATAGTATTTTGTCAGCTGTAAGATAAATTATGCAGAGTATAAATGTAGTCTCTATACAAGAAACTATTTCAGTTTAAGGTGCTTCGCATGATTGCTAATTTAATTTTAGTTTGGATCCATTTTGTTTTTAGATTATTTTATTTAAATGCATTTCTTAAATCTTACTTTTAAGTTCTAGTATTTCTCGTTTGTATTATTTTTGGTGTTTTAAATATGCCTTCATAATTTATGTAATGGCAGCACGGTGGCACAGTGGGTAGCACAATCGCCTCACAGCAAGAAGGTTGCTGGTTCGAGCACTGGCTGGGTCAGTTGGCGCTTCTGTGTGGAGTTTGCATGTTCTCCCCATGTTCACGTGGGTTTCCTCCGGGTGCTCCGGTTTACCCCTCAAGTCCAAAAAAACATGTTGTATAGGTGAATTGGGTAAGCTAAATTGTCCATAGTGTATGTGTGTGAATGAGTGTATATGGATGTTTCCCAGTGATTGGTTGCAGCTGGAAGGGCATCCGCTGCGTAAAACAAATGCTGGATAAGTTTGCAGTTCATTCCGCTGTGGCGACCCCAAATTAATAAAGGGACTAAGCCAAAAAGAAATAGAATGAATTTATGTAATTTTACAACATTTGTATTTGGAAACAAAAATAGTTTTATTTCTATAGATTCATATTCATTTATTATGAGAAAGAAAAAAAAACCTGTGGCATCTAAAAGACAAAAACCCCTCTTATTTAAAACATTTATTTACTCTGGCCAGAAAGCACATGACCATCACATCTGCATAACAATTGACCATTAATTAACATCTAAAGTAAGGCAGAGCAAATAATAGCTCTGGCAGTTACTGTAAATAAAGCACCACTAGCTACAAAAAAACAAGACAATACAAGCATGCAGTGTTGTGCATTTATTACGTGATCACCCAGAAATGTACATTTTATAATCGATTACTAATCTTTATGCAGCTCCAAACCTGTTTGCCTTTCTTTTTATTGTATGGGTAAAATGATTAAAGTTAATGGTGACTCAAGGCTCACATCTTCACAAAGTCATTCAGGTTTTGAACAATATAAGAATGAGAAAATAGCCTCTAATCTATAACTTTTTTTTGAGTGAACTATCCAGATTCAGTTTTCATCTTATCTCCCACATATTGACCGATATTATTTTCTGCAGAGGAGATCAAACTGATCTCTTCAAGGAGATCTTGAATCAAGCTGTGGAATGCACAGATGTCTGGCATGTATATACGAAGAGGCTTTCACTTTAATTTTCTCAAATAAATCCACTTTCCTCAGACTAAGCCCTCTCCTCCAGGCCTCTTGAAGCAGACTCTTTCACAGGCACTGCTTCCATCTGTTTTTTGACCTCCTTGAGAAGGTAAAGGAGCAGAACAGACCCCCTTCCCCCAGAACCCATAAATTAAAAGCAGCTTTTGTATTGAGAGGGCTAGAGGCACGGCTAAAAGAAACAGGAAAAATCTAAGAAGCAGTACAAACTCTACAGTAAAAAAAAACAGTAGTTCAAAGGTAATACACAGAGATACAGCAAGAGGTGTAAATTAAACCAAGTTTTTTGGTATCTGCGGTGGATACGTGACCAGTCTGATATCCAAAACAACCCACGACACGAACATAAATGATAATAAAAAAACAATATCTTGTTAACTGAAAAGAAACGTATACATTACAGGTAAACACATTACAGCTGTCACATTACTGGGGAAGTCGTTGCTAGCTTTACGCGCCTGTCGCGTTACAACTTTTTACGTAGACTTTACAAACCGTGACAGTTTTTCACTAAATAATAAGAATGGTATTTTAAACATACAAGAACATGTAGAGTTACAAGTATACTGTATTGTTTTAAGACAAAACAGAAATTAAGTGAGTACATTGTAAACGTATTTGGACTTGCTAACAGCGATATTAGCACATTAGCTATCATTCAACTCGCCTCAATCTGAGGAAATCTCCCGACAGCAAAAAATATTTAATAAACACATAAAACGCCCGTGGTTTACTCTTATTATGCTTCGTACATTAGAGTACTGGGTAATAAAAATTACAAAACGCCACGGCGGTCGGTTTTACCCTAGCAAGTCGTTAAAAACATTTACGTGGAAAACGGAAAATTCAACACAACAAACTTTCGTGAGGCAGCGTTAGCGTAGCCAAGCTAACACTTTGCACTTTACTTACCGATAATATTCTTGAGTGAGTCGTAGTTCCGCGTGCTCCGTCAATTTATTGAACTCTAGACTCTCGAGTAATTCAGTCGGGTCGGGTGTAGTTGTGGTCGCGATCGACTCTCGCTGAGGTCCGTTGAGGGTCTGGCGCTGCTGACCATCACAGTAGTAGTAGAGCAGCGCAATCACTGAAACACGCACGCACACACACACACACACACACACTCAGCGGAAAACAGCGACTCTACAGCGCCGCCTGCAGACTCACGAACGTGGAACATCCACTGGATGCAGGACATGTTCTCGTCCCGACGCAAATATCTCTACTAGACGATAAACTTACAAAATAAAAAAGAGGAAAAATAATATGCATGTCTTTGAAAACAATAGCTCAGTTAAGCAAATGAACTCAACTCAATATTGTGGATTGCATGACATGGGGAAAACAAAAGCATCAACATCAGTAAATATTATAAATAGATTTGAATTGGACTAGTATTAGATGGTTTGTCATGTTTCAATGCATTCCACTTGGTCAGAATAAATTACAAATCCCTCCCAACTCTTACATGTGAATTGTTATTTTAGCCATTTAAATACTTCCAGAGTATTTGTTTCATTATTTGTCATTTTTAATTAATGCGAAGCAAAGGATAAACATACTTTTAATCAGAAAATGCAAATTAAAAATAATATATATACCATTTAAATACAGCATTTTAAAGCAACATTTATTTAATTTCAATTAATAAATTAAATCAAAATCAGATGGAATATTTTTGTTTTGTCGTTTAAATATAGATCTGTTTTTCATTTTAATTCACAAATCAATGATAAACATTAAAATTAATGTTGAATATGGAATATTGTTGTTTGCAAAATTGTATTTATGAAGCAGTTTTTACAATTTAATTTCTTTCAAATTTATTTTTAATGATACACATTATATATACATTTTTAAATGAGATTTGATAGAATTTTGTCATTTATTTAAATATATAATTTTAAATGTTATATAACAATAACAATTATACAAAAATAACAATTACACAAAAAGAAGCAGATGCACTATATATATAAACATTTTGCATGCATTGTTTTCTGTTTTGTTTGCCATTTAAATAGGCACAGAGCACTTGTTGCATTTTTCAGATTTAATTTATCAATGAAGGATAAGTATAATCAGGAACACATGCAACATTTTTGCCTTAGATGTCATTCGTGAACATTGTACAAAGCATAGAGCTTAATAGACTGCTTTTAGATGTAAAGGAAATGACAATTAAACATCACAAATTTGAATTAGTAATAGAATCAACTCTTTCTGCAGTAGACTTAAAATATTTATTAATACATTTAGAACAGTGCACATAAAACTTTGTTATTGGCTCATTTTTATGAGGCTTTTTAGTTTATAAAGCAACTTAATACTAATTTTTAACTCATCAGTGCAGGTACAGGACAGTTCCTGGACAGAAAGGTTGTAGCCTATTTGTTGAAAAAGCACAAAGTAAGGCTGTTTTCACAACATGATTTGAAAATACAAAAAACACTATTAGTAGTACAAGTCAGTCTTTCAAACCATCTTAAACAACAATACAGCTCATAAATGGATAATAGATCAAGTAAATCTACTCTATAGAGCTGCACTCATCATTTATATATAAATACCCAGAGAGAATCAGCAGATGAAAAACTGATAATACAATATTTGTAAAATGACGGCTTTATATTTAACAATGTTTATTTTGTATTACATAATGTTTTTGACAAATGCTAAAACAATACTTTCACTTAAATGTAATTGTTATTAACTTACTAATGTTGTGTAAAAAGATAGAAAAATTAAACAATAAAATTTAACGTTTAACAGAAATAAGGCAATTACGCCATGCCAAAGTTTTGTTTGTGTTGCTCAAAACAGTAATCAAGCCAAGCCGTGTTAGGGTAGAATAAATTCAATATATGACAGTGTAAATATACCAATCACATCATAAAAGTGTATTCACAAAAACAGTATTCATTTGTTAACATTATTTACAATACCTGACAAAAGTCTTGTTGCCTATCTAAGTTTTAAGAACATCAAATAATAACTTGACTTCTAGTTGATCATTTGGTATCAGAAGTAGCTTATATGAGAGGCAAAGGACTCTAGACTACACTTATTTTACCAAAATAAAATATGATCATGCCTTGATTTTTAATTATTTAATTAGGTCAGTAAGGTCTGACTTTGCTTAGAGAAAAGTCTTGTCACTTAACAGAAATAATGTACAGTATAGAGCATAAAGTCAGTGGTGCAGTGGAAAAAGGAATTAATATTGTGTATGACTCTCATGAGCTTGGAGGACTGCATCCATACATCTCTGCAGTGACTCAAATAACTAATAAAGTCATCTGGAATGGCAAAGTAAGTGTTCTTGCAGGACTCCCAGAGTTCATCAAAATTATTTGGATTCATATTCAATGCTTCATCCCTTATCTTACCCCAGACATGCTCAATAATGTTCATGTCTGGTGACTGGGCTGGCCAATCTTAGAGCATCTTGACCTTCTTTCAGGAACTTTGATGTGGAGTCTGAAGTATGAGAAGGAGAGCTTTCCTGCTGAAGAATTTGCCCTCTCCTGTGGTTTGTAATGTAATGGGCAGCACGAATGATTTGATACCTCAGGCTGTTGATGTTGCCATCCTTTCTGCAGATCTCTCGCACACCCCCATACTGAATGTAACCCCAAACCATGATTTCTCCTTTACCAAACTTGACTGATTTCTTTGAGATTCTTGACATTCCATGCTGGTTCTAATAGGTCTTCTGCAGTATTTGTGAGAACTGGGTTGCAGTTCAACAGATGATTCATCTGAAAAATCTACCACATTTCCAAATGATCAACTAGAAGTCAAGTTATTATTTTTTGCTCTTACAACTGGAATCGACGACAAGACTTTTGTCAGGTAGTGTATATTAATCAATATGCGCTAACAATGAAATCCTTTTACAGCATTTATTAATTTTAGTTATGCGCATGTTCAACATTTATTCTAATGTTATTACCATACAGACATTTTTCTTTTTTTAGTTAATGAAGATTGAACAAACAAGAACATTTTTACTAACATTAACAAAGACTAATAAATGAAGCAATGCACTGCAAATGGTCCTATAAGGCATGCACAAGTGTTTGCATTACTGTAGTATTGTAGTGTAACCTTTAAGGTTTCATGTAAAAGTTGAGTAACTTGTATCCACAAAAAAAGAGAATGAAGTCTCAGGTGACGTATTTGTTATCAATTTAAAGAACTGTAATAAATATGCAACTTCAATCCTTGGGATATGTGGGTCTGTCTTTTAATGATTTATTCAATTAAATGAAATTACCCCTCATTCTTGGCAAAGAAAACAAATAAATTGTCGATGCAAATTCAGAACAGTGTTTGCAAAGATCTTGTAAATACTGAGGTTTTCACAAAATAAATAACAAAACAAGACAACATTATGTGCAAAACATTAATGGCTGATTTGTGAGGGAAACACACATTCTGTGTAACCTATTCTTAAAAGTGTTATGAAAAAGTTATGAAAACAAAGACAATGCTAATGCTAACATCGTGGAGTAGCTCACTTGGTTTCACTCAAAAAAGAAAATGTTTAAAAAACTTGAAACAAAAAAAGACAAATTAGTATCGCATAAAACACATTCAGCACCAAAAAGACTACATTAACATATGTTCTCCATTCATTTAACAGCTTTTTGCGATTGATTTCCAAGTCAGGGATCAACAGGCCTCATTATTGTTCAGAAAACATATAGTAATGCATTAAAACACATTTAAGTGTACTGTAGAGTTTAAGGCTTAAAAAAAATGCATAGATTTTATTCAAACAATCTTCAACATTCACGTATAACTTATTAATTTCTCTTTTAAATCTCACAGTCTTTAATATCATAATATGTTGTATAAATGCACAAAAAAAAATTTTTATGTTAGATTATGTCAGGCAAACGGGTGCATGTATGTCAGTGTAATCAGGGATATAATAAAAACGCTCTAAAATACAGAACGCTGCAGTCAAGATGTCAAATCCTGAAAGAATAAATTGTCACTTTCCACAATAAAAACAGTGACACAAGCACCAAATCTCACACATTACACTGATGACCTGCTCTATTTTTTTTCTAACATGAGGGACAAATTCATTAGCAAAATGTGTTATGTTGTGTGAGGTAAAATGATATAAAGTATTGTATTGTAGTAATGAAGTTTAAAAATACTGGGCATGCCTCTGAGTTTTGTTTTTATTTTAAATAAATATTTTTGTAATAAAATTAACACTTCTGAGTTCAGTTCATTTTGTAAGTCATTGTTCTCATGTTATTGTATGTAAAACGTATACTTTAGTATATGCACTATCCAGTCAGAGTTTGATCATTTCAAGAAATGGGCTAAAAATAAATCATTTTTATCAGCATGAATATTAGCGCAAATGCAAATAAAACTAATTTTATACAACTGCTCAAAAAGCAAAGTAATATATAAAACACCATTTTAGATATAACATTGTTTTCGCTCTATTTTGCAGATGAAAACGAGCAGAGCTGTTGTTTTTTCCTAAACAACATATACAGCAGTGTCTTGTGTTTTCAAACAATTCCAGTGAGTCAATAACACAATAAATCAGTCATTCAATTCATTCATTCCTGAATGAAACAACAGTTTTGAATGAATCATTTGAATGAACAATTCAGTGACTAAATTTTATTTTCCCATTTAAAAGCAAGCATATTTCTTTTTTCCAGCATTTTTTATTTCTGCATTTATTTATTTTTTATCTACAATTGTAATAATTATATTTTATTATTTATATAAATATTTTTGCTATTATATAAATAAGCATTCTTTAAGCTTTATTTATCAGATGCTGGTACAAACAACAAGTTAAAATACTACATAAAGTATTCTGTAGACATTCAGTCTGTCTCATAGATTTTTAGAAATTTAAATTATGAATCAACACAAAACTGCATGTATTATCATACTACTTGTTATCATGAATCTTCAACTGGTATAGTATCACAAGATTTGTTAATGGAATTTTGAACACCCTAGTGCAGGGCTATTCAATTAGTTTGTCATGGGGGCCAGTTCATGAAAAGCATCCCAAACGGGGGGCCGGAGAGATATGACTTGCAATGTAAGTGATGACACAACAGCAATATAAGAGCCCATATGCTGTATTTTTGCTCCTTAAGACACCCATGTTGACTTTTTCTACATTAAAACGTTAATATGTTGTATTATGAAACTACATAACATCACTGCATTGTACAACAAGCTTTTTTTACAAACATATCCAAATGTATTTCGAGGCGCAAATTCAGTGTATTGCTTAAGTAGGCTTCTTCTACATTCAGACACATTCATAGGAACTGTGTAACAATTAGGGATGCAACGATTATAGATTTTAGTTGTACAATTATAGTCTGAAGAATAATCATGGTTTTACAGTTATCATTAGTATTATGCATTTATGAAATTCAAAACACAACTAGTTTAGAAAATCATAAGAAAACTGCTTATATTTTAAAGTGTTGTTTATTGCTGCTCAGTAACCAAGTACAGCACAAAATATTAAAAAAAACAAACAATAGTCCATTTCTCTCTTTGGACTTAAAATAAATGAAAAAGTTTTTGATTTAAACATGAGCGATAATTTTATAATGAAAATAAATGACAGAACAATGAATAAATACATAAAAATAAGAATAAATAAAAATAGTATTTATCTAATGTTAATTTAAGCTGTAGATTAGCTAACTATTTAAATGAACTGTTTTTATTATCTGCGTTCATACATACATAATCATTTTAATAATTTTTAATAATTCATCTAACATATCTTTTGTTTACATTGCACTGAAAGCCACGCACAACTCTCACCACTACAGCCTGAGATAATTTCTACTGTATGCCGCCCCTGAAGGCGCGAGTGTGTCGGTCCGCTTGTGAGCCATGCGCGCACCACTTCCAACATGCGCACGTCTCAATTGGAAATAATGTAGCCTACTTGCGCGCGGAAAAGACGCAATATGTCAACGGCTTGCTGCTATAGTTAATCCAATGTGCGTGCGTATTGGCATAACTAGTTGCAGCAGCTTTTTTTCCGTGCAACAGGATTATTTATTAAGCCTTTAATAAATAAAAGCAGGGATAATAGTGAAATCGGCTAATCATTGCATCCCTATTAACGATATCAGTGCATTGTACAAAAGGTCTTTTCTACAAACATATCCAAATGTTTTCGGCTGCTCGTGCCACTCACTTAATGTCAGGTGACTCACGCTTTGTGCAGCCTTTAACTGCAGCTCGTGCTGTATCGAACAGACGCACGTCACTTCATAACTATAACGGCTGTTTTTCGACTGAACTAAATTTATTTTTGATGTCTTGGTCACACTATTTAGGGGGCTGGAACAAATTGCCTCGGGGCTGGGTTCGGCCCGCGGGCCGCCAATTGAATAGCCCTGCCCTAGTGTGTGGTTTAAACGGCTTCATGCTGCTGCAACAATGTTGATATTATGTAGTAACTTGTTTGATGTGTTTTTAAAATAAAACTAAAAATAAACTTTAAAATACACATTTTCAGAATGTGTTGCAAAGCCCAGCATCAAAGTATTATTAAGTTATGTTTACCAACAATCTCTTTTTACTCATGAATTGAACCCCCCATAATTTACCCCTAATCACAAAGGATGAATTAGTCTTCAGGGTTTTGACATCACCGACTGCAGCACTGTATTGGATTTCGATTAAAAATGTCACAAGACTTAGTTTATGTATAATCCATTCATCCACTTACTAATATGCTGTTTAACCAATTATATACTGTATTTATTTTTATATGACTTTCACTCTCATTTTAATTGGCACTGATGTCTCGCCATAAAACCGCTAATGCAAATGTTAAATAAATTGCATTTAGTAACTTCTCTGACAGATTTAGTTGTGCTTTTGAAGCATCTACACATTGATGGCATGTGCATGCTTCTTGCATAAAGGCTTGTCCTTCTTGGAGTAGAAAGGTTGTCCTTCCAGGTTGACGTGGCAGACCTGTATGTGCAGACAGAAATATGTAGCTGAGGACAGTGTTTATGGAATGATTTATAAACTATAGGTGAGAACTTTTTTTTTAACCTACCGCACAAACAAAGCAGGTATCGTGCCATGTGTGGCCAAGAGCTTCGATAAATTTGTCTCCTGCTTCAACGGGGAAGTCACAGCCATGGCACTTTGTACTAAAGAGTGCAATATAATCTGGTGACAGAAAGAGTAAACATGTAGTACTCCATACTGAAGACTTGCATACACCAAACTAAATAATTATTTGCACTAATATTTCTCTGGCAACCCAGTGGCGCAGTAGGTAGTGCTGTTGCCTCACAGCAAGAACGTCGCTGGGTCGTAGGTTCGAACCTCGGCTGGGCTGGGTCAGTTGGCGTTTCTGTGTGGAGTTTGCATGTTCTCCCTGGGTTCGCGTGGGTTTCCTCCGGGTGCTCCGGTTTCCCCCACAGTCCAAAGACATGCAGTACAGGTGAATTGGGTAAGCTAAATTGTCCATAGTGTATGAGTGTGAATGTGTGTGTGGAAGTTCCCAGAGATGGGTTGCGGCTGGAAGGGCATCCGCTGCGTAAAATCGTGCTGGATAAGTTGGCGGTTCATTCCGCTGTGGCGACCCCGCAAGGGACAAAGCCGACAAGAAAATGAATGAATGAATGAATGAATATTTCTCTATTATAAAACGTGATCTTTAAACAGCAAAGGCTACACTGTGGACACATAACATGCAACAGTAAAGCAGTCTGCAGAGAAAGCATCAGGTTATGGATCACTGGGATATATAATATAATATAATATAATATAATATAATATAATATAATATAATATAATATAATATAATATAATATAATATAATATAATATAATATAATATAATATAAGGTGACATGGTGACTCAGTGGTTGGCACGGTCACCTCACAGCAAGAAGGTCACTGGTTCGAGTCCCAGCTGGGTCAGTTGGCATTTCTGTGTGGAGTTTGCATGTTCTCCCTGTGTTGGTGTGGGTTTCCTGCGGGTGCTCAAGTTTCCCCCACAGTCCAAAGACATGCGGTACAGGTAAATTGGATGAACTAAATTGGCCGTAGTGTGTGAGTGTGTGTTTGAATGAGTGTGTGTGGATGTTTCCTAGTACTGGGTTGCAACTGGAAGGGCATCCACTGTGTAAAACATATGCTGGATAAGTTGGCAGTTTATTCCGCTGTGGCGACCCCTGATAAATAAAGGGACTAAGCCGAAAAGAAAATGAATGAATGTGTGGAGTTTGCATGTCCTCCCAGTGTTCGCGTGGGTTTCCTCCGGGTGCTCTGGTTTCCCCTACAAGTCAAAAGACATGCGGGACAGCTGAATTGAGTAAGCTAAAATTTGTCCGTAGTGTATGTGTGGGAATGAGAGTGTATGGATGTTTCCCAGTGATGGGTTGCAGCTGGAAGGGCATCCGCTGCGTAAAACATGTGCTGCATAAGTTGGCGGTTTATTCCGCTGTGGCGACCCCAGATTAATAAAGGGACTAAGCCGAAAAGAAAATGAATGAATGAATAATATAATATATGTGACCCTAAACAACAAAACCAGTCTTATAGTCTTATTAGTGGTTTGTCAAGCCCACTCACCTGTGTGAGCACACTCAGAAATGTACCATGTTTTAGTTAATTGATATCGAATGATTGTAAGAAAGAGTCTGGTGCAAATGTGCAAACTGGTGCAAGTGTCTGGAAAATTGTCAGAAATGTAAGAGTGTGTTTTCTACAGGTGGTTTGTCAAGCCCACTCACCTGTGTGAGGCACACTCAGAATTGCATAATGAGGTATTTATGCCAAAAATTATTAGACTTTTAAGTAAAAATCATATTCAATAAAGATTATTTGAAAATTTTTAACTGTAAATATTTAAAAACTAAAATATTGTTTAGTAATATACATTGCTAAGAACTTAATTTGGGCAATTTTAAAGGCAATTTTCTCATTATTTACATTTTATTGAACCCTCCACAGATTCCAGATTTACAAATAGTTGTATGTCAAACAAAACAAAAAATAAAATAAAATACACAATAAGCCCACAGTATTCTTCCGTTTTTACATGCACATCTTTTTAATAAAATGAATTACTGGTCATGTAAAAAGTAGCAAAAAGTGATACCACTTGTTAACATTATTTAATAAGAATAAGGCCCCGTTTACACTAATACGTTTTAGTTTTAAAACAGCGTTTTAGAATGAAAACGATCCACGTCCACACTGGCGTTTCACCTAGCGTTTCTGAAAAGCTCTCTGTCCACACTACACCGCTGAAAACGCACATCACATGACCACACACAAAATCTGGTATGTGCTGCAGCGTATGCACATGTCTGAGCTCCAGGGAGTCAGCGGGTGCTCTGCTGGCACCTACCCAGATAAGAGCAGTGCAGGTGGGACAATTCGCCAAGGATCTTTCATTGGATTTCATCTCACTATAGTTGTTAAACGTGTATTTTAATTCACCTGGTCTCTATCTAACGAATCTTTGGTCTTTTGAACCTATTACTTGTTCTCAGGTAACGCGTTTTGCCTGAGCGCAAAGATAAGTTAACAGGCCTAGGCTATATTCATTTATGTAACCGCGTACACCGATTCTGCACATTTGACTGACTGCTTGCCTTTATTTCCTATATTGTATGAACTTATTGTACGTTATACTTTTCTAATGGCCATTATTGATTATTAAAACTGATATTCAGCAAAAGAGACAGGGTATGTTTCGTATTTTTCAAGGAGGCAGTTATGTTATCGGCTCTGCTTTATAAATATGCATACATTGAACAACACTTTTGGTGTCTGTTAAGTTAATATGGAAATGAAAATGAAAATAGGCAGTTCCTTATATCATGTTTTCATTTTATTGTTAAGATAGTGAAACAATGTAGCCAGTGTGATGTGAATGACGTTATAAAATACAGTGCTCCCTTTGAAGATTTGCCCGACGTGTTCTCTGGAGTTTGTTTTCATATAAAACTTGCGAAGTCTGAACTTAAGGAAAGGATGCAAGACTGAACTTTGTGCACTTAATATTGAGAAAAAGCCCCAATCAGGTATGCCAATGTCTGCAGACATGCCTCTGTTTTCTCCACTCCACACTAACACGGAGAAGCAGCATTTTAAAATGAAAACGGCCTCTTCCGCATTTCTAAAACACTCTGTTTTCAGGGCTCGAAAGGTGGTGTGCTCAGTGGTAGTGTGGATGAATGGCGTAACCGTAGCAAAACTTAAGCATTTTAAAACTAAAACATATTAGTGTTAACGGGGCCTAAGAAAGCTTTGCATAAACTGTAAACCTGTTTTATTACAAATTAATTTAGGTGACTAACTGATAAAACTAAAACTGAAGCTGAGCAATTATGAGGTTTCTATGTTGCGTGGCTAAATGTAAAAAATATTTATTTTAAAAATAAGGTTATTAATAACACATCACGCTAATACTATACTTATTATTCTATGATACTAAATCATTTGTTGAATAAAACAGAAGATGTATTGCATATTAAATCACTATTGCAATCTCAATATTGGTCAATTTCTAAAATTACTTAGCCCTAAACTAAACTTGGATACAATTGTATGTTCGATATAGCCAGAGGCTCCCATACCTTTCTCACAGTATGGCTCACCATCCTCCATATGGAAGAGGCTGTTTCCAAAAGGCTTTCCACAGGCCGCACACACAAAGCATGTGGTGTGCCAGGTCTGCCGCAGTGCATGCATCACTTCCTGTTGAGCAGATGTTGAGCAGATTCAACCATCAGTAACTGTGAAGTGTGTTTACATTTGTGTGTGTGTGTGGGAGGCAATGTTTATAGGTTTCTGACGTACTCCCATGATCTTGGTGCTGCAGCGGGCACAGGTAGGTGCGAAGAACTCTTCATAGCAGTTCTCACAGTAAACATTATTCTGCTCCTCCACAAAACTGACGTCAGCCAGAGATGTGTGGCAGTAATGGCAGTTGAACTCCTCTGGATGCCAAGAACGACCCAATGCCACCAGGAATGGTCCCCTGGGGAGTCAAAAACAGACTTGTGAAAGATTCATGTTTTTACAAGCAGTAAAGTCTAAAGTCATTGATATTTCCCATCATATATCCAATTATGTACTTTAATTAACATTTGTTGATGAATTATTGATTTTTAAAATATTAAATGGACGTTTTGTTTGTCTTGCTAAGTCATATTTCACAACTAATATTTTATGAGCTGGTTTTACCAAACGTAATATTAGCGCAATAGCATAAAATGAAAAAATTATAAAAAATGATAAAAGCACAGTTAGGCTGACAACACTGTCAATGCACCACATAAACAACGTGTTCAGCAGCTCATTTCATTATATTGTTTCTCATTAAAGAAACTTTATACATGATTTATGATCAAAGCATTTTTGTAAACCTTTTTGACACAATTTGCATTATATAAAGCACTACAGAAAAACAAAAATACTTGACTGACATCAATACTTGACTGACAAAATTTTCCTTAAATATTCTTTGCTTGTTCATTTGTCACATAATAGATATTTTTTACACATTTGTTACATTTTAAAAGTTGCACTATTATATTATTTATTTATTATATAAAGTATTAAATGATTTATTATAGTTGTTATATTAATTATTAAGGCATGAAAAAAATGATTTAAAAAAAGTTTTATAAATTTATTTTAAATGAATATATAAATAAATATTGTTAACGTAACCATCAACTAAAATAAAACTACTTGTTTTAAAGGTGCTGTAGGGGATTGTCTTCAGAAACATTTTTTGTTGTGCTGATTGAAAGTCTCTGCACATTCCAATAGTAATGATTAAAGTAAATGATCTAAATGTATTTTTATATTCCGGGTAAGGCATGAAACTTAAAAATGCTAATTCTATAAAAATTTGTCAGGCCGATAATTCCCATAATTCTGATAAGTAGCCCAAACTGTCTGTCAGCAAATGTAGATTTGTACATCTGCGCACCCCTGTTCATGCAAATCCACCGTTTGGGCATGCACACAAGAGAGTGACAGCAGTAAAAAAGAATGCTGAATCAAAACTTTTTAAAATCTTGAATCAATACTGGAGTTAGTTTTGCACGCTGGAGGAAGGATGACACCATGGCTGAAGTATTTCTTTTAGACAGGTAATGTTCTGTTTTAAAACTATTTTAGTCACGCAAACAAAGTCCCTTTAGGGCAAGTCATTTCACTCGGCGGCCATCTTTAAAAACGCCTCTCGAGCAGTATGCTCTGGCATTCTGTCTGAATGGGAAAACATCAAATTCTCCAAAACTGCTTGCCTAGCTTACGATTACATTGCATATCATGAATCACCAATAAAATTTAACAACAAATGTCCCTTTAGTTTCATTTCTAAACGTCAAAATTACACTAAATCTGCAGAAACTCATGTCTGGTTTGAGCCCCTCCCCCAGAGTATCGTCAGTCTATAGCGATCGATGATTGGCTCCTGTACTAGTAGGCGGGGCTTTATTCACCATATTGACCGTTACACTTTTCCCCATTCAAAAAGATACGAGTGGCATGTCTTGTGTAGTCTTTGACGCAGAGCTTATGTAGACTTTGTTGTCTTACGAATGGATTATATGCACGGAAGAGTTGTTCAGCCACTGAAATCTTCCGGCGAAAGATTGATGTGACTATTTTCAATTAAGGAACCTTTTTACAGCATTGTTAATGTAAATTTTTTATTTAGTTTAAAAACAAAACTTAAGTATAGCCTGCTTTACTGAGCTGAAGTTAGTTTTAATTTCACATTACATCGATTCATTTTTGAACAATGACAACCTTTGACGCGCTCCCTATATTGTTTACCATGACACTCTGAATACTCGGTCTAAAATAGTATGTAAGTATGGCTAAGTAATGAGTGTAATTCCTGCACACCGCCGGCCAAGCACTAAGCATACAGTAGTGGCAGTAGGACAAAGCGCGTGAGAGAGTGAGACCAGCGATCCTTGCGTGCAGGAAATATTGCACATTATGACAAGTTTTGCTTGCTACACAACTGAAAACGTGCTGGATATAATACAGTTTTTCATTTGGAATTGTAGTATTATAAAGTACTATAAAGTTTTCTAACTGGTAAATGACATGATCTAGTGCAGGGATGTCAAACTCAATTCCTGGAGGGCCACAGCCCTGCACAGTTTAGTTTCAACCCTGCTTCAACACACTTACTGGTAGGTTTCAAACAAGCCTGAAGGACTCAATTAGTTTGATCAGGTGTGTTTAATTAGGGTTGGAAATAAACTGTGCAGAGCTGCGGCACTCCAGGAATTGAGTTTGACATACCTGATCTAGTGGATAGTCTACTGTCATCTTTATGGTGCGTGTTTGTGATTTCAAGAGGCATGGCTTTGGACAGCAGGGGAGGGACTGTGTTTTCAAAGCTATTATGCTAACGGCTAGCATTTTGGCAGATCACCTACTGCACCTTTAATAAAAAAAGCAATTGTTTTAATTTAAGAACACAAATAAACTAAAATATAATAGAAATCAATTCCAGCAAAGTAAAAAAAAAGAAGTCTTGTGATTGTAAATACCTGATGATATTGTTGCAGGTTGCACACAGAGGTGTCCTGTTGCTGGCTGCAAACCGCTCCGCCCTTTGAGCAACTCCACGAGCCACCGGTGGGAAGGGAGCGGGGTTGAAGGGAGGAGGGGCGGGGTTAAATGCAGGACTCGGTGCTGCGGGAACCGGGTTGGAGATGATAGATGGTGGTGGTGGAGCCGCCTGGGGAAGAGGCTGCACTTTGATATTTGTGGTGGGGGTGGGTTTGCTGGGGTCAAATTTCTGAGCAAAGTTATCATCAGTAACCCAGGGAGGTCTGTTGGAGGATGACGCTGGAGCTGCTGGAGGAGCAGGTGGAGGTGGGGCAGGTTTGTGTATCATTGGAGGAGCAGGTGCTAAAAGAGGTTCATGAATTAGAACTGAATGTATAGAGCCATGCACATCAATGAGTTACATACTTCCACGTGTGGAATGCTTACCTGGAGCAGCTGGGTAGGATGCAGGCATAATGGTGGCAGTGCTGACCACTTTGGGTGGTGGTGGACCTACAGGGATCTGGATGGAACTGTGCTGCATGGGTGGAGGCTGCTGCATAAGTGGAGGTTGCTGCATAGGTGGAGGTTGGTGCACGGGTGGAGGTTGGTGCATGGGTGGAGGCTGGTGCATTGGTGGAGGCTGGTGCATTGGTGGAGGCTGCTGCATGAGTGGAGGCTGCTGCATGAGTGGAGGCTGCTGCATGAGTGGAGGCTGCTGCATAAGAGGAGGCTGGCTGTAAGGACTACAGAAAAACAGAACAGAGACTCAGTGACATTTCAGTTCAGAGAAAATCCTCCTGCATCTTAAAGCATGAACCTCAACTAATTGTGTGGAAAAGTTTTCCTTCATTTTATTGGTACTTTTGGGAGTACAAGATGGCACAACATGCAGCCTCTGTTTGTAGAAAAAAACACTCTGGTGTACATTTCTGAAGAAATCAGATTAACCTTTCACATGTGTTGTTCTCATGGGTTTTCAAATGCATTAATGTTGTGTTACACTGTAAACATAATTGAGTAAAAAAGCTGTACAATTCCATAAAATAAAAGTTTTTTGTTTAATGTAATTTTAATGTCAATAGATAAAAATGAGTTATCTGTTCTTGCAAATGAACCTTTTCATATGGTAACTATGTTATTGTTATTTTTTGCCAAGCACATATTCACAAACATAACCCATTAATGCCTATATTTTTGTCAGTGAGATTAATTACTTAATTAATTTTTTAATGTTATTTATTATAATTCTAAAGCATTTTTTATGCATTTTTATGAGATTTAGAGTGAGGATGCATTCAACGTATTTAAAAAAACGACAGTAACATGCATTTTAACATTTTAATTGTAGTGTTAATTCATATAATTGCTAAAGGTAACATATATCTAATATAGAAGCTTATATAAAAGCATTCACAAAAATTGAGCCGTTAAAAAGTTGACAAAAGCTGTGACAAGCCCAAACATGTTATTGTTCGAGAGGAGAGCGTGACCATACCTTGAGATGGAAGTTTTGTACTGGGAAGTGTAACCCATAGAGGTCTGCAAGCTGTAGCTATAGTATACAGCAACAAAGACAAAAATGGTGAACAGTCGAAACTATCAATCCTATAATAAACCTGAGAGAGGCCACATGCACTCATAGTTGTACGGCTGCAAAACTGATCCCAAAATACAAACAGGATCAGGTAATTTGGTTTTCCAAATCAAATACTTAAAAGTTTAACCAATATACAATGACCCATTAAAGAACTAGTATGTGAATTCAGCACAGTAGCTATGAGTGAACATGGCAATATATACACCACAAACAAACATCCTACCAGCATAAAGACATACAGTACAAACACAAACAAAACAAATAACAACCATAAACTTTCAGAGCAAAAAAAGTATTTATATATATATATATATATATATATATATATATATATATATATATATATATATATATATATATATATATATATATATATATAGTTGAAGTCAGAATTATACGCATATACATACAGATGAAGTCAGAATTATTAGCCCCCCTTTGAATTAACTTTCCTCTTTTAATTATTTCCCAAATTATGTTTAACAGAGCAAGGAAATTGTCACAGTATGTCTGATAATATTTTTTTTTTCTGGAATTTATATATAATTTTTTAAAACCCATTTTAAGGACAAAATTATTAGCCCCTTTAAGCTATATTTTTTTTCGATAGTCTACAGAACAAACCATTGATATACAATCATTTGCCTAATTACCCTAACCTGCCTAGTTAACCTAATTAATCTAGTTAAGCCTTTAAATGTCATTTTAAGCTGTATAGAAGTGTCTTGAAAAAGATCTAGTAAAATATTATTTACTGTCATCATGACAAAGATAAAATAAATCTGTTATTAGAAATGAGTTATTAAAACTAATATGTTTAGAAATGTGGTGAAAAAATCTTCTCTCCATTAAACAGAAATTGGAGAAAAAAATAAACAGGGGTGCTAATAATTCAGGGGGGCTAATAATTCTGACTTCAACTGTATATATATATATATATATATATATATATATATATATATATATATATATATATATATATATATATATACACACACAAACTCACACACACACACACACACACACACACACACACACACACACACACACACACACACACACACACACACACACACACACACACACACACACACATACACACATACACACATACACACATACACACATACACACACACACACACACACACACACAATAACATACTTTATTTCAGTGAATAGTAAATTCAGCTAAATTTGAATTGAAAGTTAATATGACTATGGCTTCTATTAATTACTGGAGACTTCTTTTATTATTTGACAAAGTTTAAATCAGCTGAAACTATGAAGTTCACTTTAGTCTGCATGCAGTAACCTAATCTAATGGACACCTGGGTCAGACATGCAAAGAGATTGTGTATTGCCTCTTGTTGAATCGCTGAATCTTCTTGTTGAATTGCCTCAATTGTAACTCGCTTTGGACAAAAGCGTCTGCTAAATGACTAAATGTAAAACAGATGATTGTCTTTGAGCGTAAAACATAGAGTCTTTGTCTTAAAAACAATAAACATGAGCATTTGTTGACATGGGTTTCAATACCCAAATACGGAAACTCACACTTAGGGTGGACAAATTGGACATGCAACTTGATATAAGGGTTGAATAAAAAGGGATAAAAAGGATCAAACCAACAAAAGTGTAATATAATGTTTTTATTCTTTACATTATAGGATGCGTCTTGTTTATTTATTTATATATGTACAATGGCATAGTAAAAGATTTGGAAAGGATAGCAGTGCATCCCTGTACTGTACACCAAATTTACTTTTAAATGGGGCATCTTGTCTTTGACCTATAAAAGATGCAAATACACTGCTGGAAACATATCTAGAAGCATAGCTAGAAAATCTATTATATTAAACATATGCAATGAATTTGTATGAATGACACCTGTTTAGGGATGTTTAGGGGTGAGATTATAGTAGAAGTACTGATGTAGCACATATTTATTTTAGGAAGAATAAAAAACATAAAACTGAACTAATGCTCAAACCCCACAGGAAACGTATTAAATTACTTCACCTTAGGTTTCAGAAACACCTGCAACTTACTGTTATTGTCAATGTAACACTATACATATAAGTTCTTAATGTGAAGTTGAGCTAAAAAAAAAAAAAAGTCTTCAATGAAGACTTGGAAGATTTTTATTTGGACCAAGTCCTGTTTTGAACAGTGTTGTCGTACTTTCCACTTTAAAGTAGCAGCTGAAAACAAACAAGTAACCTGGCAATGATGCCGTGAATTAAATCAAATGTGAGTTTCTTGCTTCCTTAGGGGGAATATCATTAGTAGATATAAGCAACATCAAAGCAAGTGGCAGCTACCGCCAACCTGATTTCACCAAGTAGGACATGTTCCTGGATCAACATTCCAATCAGCCAATCAGAATTAAGTTTAGGCTTACGGTTAGGTTTATGCACTTCTACATGGTTGTTATTCAATTATTATTTCCCTCTGATTTTGGGAATAATTTGCAGTTATGGTTGTGTTTAGGGGTAGGGAATAGGTATGGATAACATTTTTGCACAAAAATGATGTTCCAGGATCAACATAGATGTTAATCCATTGTACTTGGCAAAATCATGACATGCTGCCAGCCGCATCAAGAAACCTGGTTCAGACGAAGAAGATCATATTAGAAGATAAAAGCCAGTTCGGATCGGCTTTGTTAGAGTCTCCAGAATCAACATAGGCTCTCTGTTTTACCACAGTTTACAATGTTTGGCTAAAATCTAAACGTAAAAGTTAATCTTCTAAAACATCTATAATGTTACAAATTATAAGTTACTTATCACTGAAATAACCAACGCTAACTGTATTGTACTGTTACATCCAAACAGATGACCATAACCCCACACATACCAACAACAACAACAACAACAGGAAACATAAATACAGACTAACAATATCTGAAACAATAATTGTGTTTACCAAGTCTGCATTAATTTGATCAAAACCACAATAAAACAGTGACATTGTAAAACAAAATGACTGCTATCAACTTTATATTTAAATGTTTTCAATATTTGAATATGTCAAATTATCCTTCAGAAATCACTATAATATGCTGAATTGCAGTACTTATTATGAAAAACTGTATAGTTGCTAAATATTTTTGTGCAAGTAGATTTTTTTTAAGATGCTTCTGTAACTAAAACAACATTTTGACTTTTTTGGTAACATTGCCGCCTTTATTGTCTCTTTTTGTCAATTTCATGCATCCTTGGTGAAAACAAAACATATATAATATTTTTTAACTTCACTTTTGAAAAGTTATATACGCCGTTAACAAATACATACCAATGAGGAAAAAGTAAAGCGAGCCAAAAATGCAAATGCAATGCATGCAACATTACCTGGCCATAGTGGTTTGATCAGGAATCAGCTCCACATCAGGCTCAGGTGCCTGATTGGCTATCAGCGGCTCCGAAAGGAGCTGATTGGGCAAAGCAGCGATAGTAGGCGGGCAGACAGGTGCAATGCTGGTAGAAACTGGAGCATGCTCAGCAGCAGAACTAGATACAATGTTAGGTAGCAGTAAAATCAGAAACTGAAGACAGGCTGAAGGCATAAATACAGACAGCAGCCAGGTATGCAGATATGCCTTTAAAGTATTGTCATAAGCAGCTACTTCATTTTCATGCATACACTATATTCTGGGCACAATGCAAGGATGTCCATCAAGAGGGACAGAAAATGGCTTCTCATTTCACTGCTGAAGAATTATATAAACTGTAACAACAATGACTGTGAACTACTGACTTAATACGAGTCATTAATTGAGCTGTATTTTACTTTGAATGCAATATCTTTGCGACTGAGAGTGCTGTTCTACAATCAATCACATGCTCGATCAGGGGAAATGAACAGCAGATGGCAGGACCCCATTTTACAGTGACGCAGGCTACGGTACATGGGTTATGTAAACCCTCTTAGGCTGCCCATAAAACACAATTCAGTGGTTAGAGAGCAGTAGATTAGTGTTAAATAATACTCCTCCCTGTGATACAAGCAAAGAAAAGTGCATTATTCACAGAGAGACATTGCTTGAATCAGTTGGCATCGCCAGTATAATCAAACATAATCACATGATGAGGTTTTATTGGTGTTGGAGCCGCCCAGGCAGAAGAGAGAAGATGAGAGAGAGGCAGGCATCCAGCAGTAGCAGCAGCAGGCCTGGTGGTGGTGGACTGATGGCTGACCCCCTTCAAACTGACCATCTCACTTGCTTTCAACATATGTAAAAATATTTTATCTTACCTTATCATAAATAAGGACAGCATTAAAAGCCAAAGTGTGTGATTTCTTTCTTCATTTAATTGAAATTCATTTTTAAAAAAGGGAAACTTTATTTTACTGTCATTTTATGTGGGTCAATGCCAATAGTCTAGTGGATAGTGTGTTGACATGTAGCACCACTGTGCTTTGGGCATCCCAATTTTGAGCTGGCTTGTGGACCTTTCCCAAACCCATTCCCCCTTACCCTCTCTCTCCAACTTTGCTTCCTGTCTAGCTATGTTCCTATCATAATAAAGAAGAAAAAAATGGCTAAATAAATGTAAAAAAGTACAAATAAAAATCATGAAAATACTTTATTTGTTGACAAAATTACATAATTTTGAATTGTAATTCTCTTTAATTTTCAATTTAACCTCATTTAGTTTTCTAATGTAATTTCACCTTTATAGTAGGGCATCGTACTATACAAAAAGCAAAATTTATGAATACGATTATACAAATTCTTACAAATTTCCCTTTAATTCACAGATGTGAAAGTTATAAATTGCCATGAGCTTATTTAATGTAATGACAAAAAGTCAAGTCAAGACAAATATTTTTACATAGCTTTAACATATTTTAATACACTAATCAGGTTTCAACTAAATGTTATTAAGCTATACAAATTTAACTTAATATTTTTTGTTAGTTTGTCTGATGCAAGTTGAGATGACTAGAAAAGTCAATTTGAAAAAAGTAGGAATTTAAGGCAAGATTTTTTTTTTAAAAGAGTCTTTGGGGGGATTGTTTATGTTTTTCTAACCACTAAAAGGTGCCAGAAAGAAAACCAGTCTGAAAACAGTTTTTATGTCACACACTTCAGCTTTATTGCCATTCTGTAGATCATACATAGTTATGGAACAATTATAGCGCTAAAGTAAATGTTGGGTCTAGACATTTATGAAGCCTTCATGAAGATTTAAATCTGTGGTGAACTTGTACAAATGTTAAATCCTTTTTTTGTAGAGTATAATGCGAAACAATCATGCATGTTTGTGTGTGTGTGTTTGGAGAGGCTTTAGGGAAGATGTGTTGTGGCAGAAAGCAAACACATATTAGCATTTATAGGCATCATAAGAGAAAATGAATGTGAGACTAAAATACTAAAAAATGACAATGATTACTGATCTCTATTTCTCTTAAACACAAACTTTCTCTACTGCACTTTTTAGCTATATTAAAAAATCTTAAATCACAGGACAAAATTACAGAACAATGAAATATAGATTACAGAAGCAGACAGTGCCTTCAGAAAAAGGGGTTGTATTGTAATCAAAATGGGATCAGTGAGCAGAGAGTCAAGATAGCCACAGAGATACTGCAGTGCCACCTGCTGGCAATATATGACTGACACATAGGGAAAGAGAGTATTTTCTCAGCCTAATGCGGGTTAGTGCAACAGTGTCATGAATAGCATCCTAACTTTAGACTATTACTGTTCCTGTCTGGCCATTCACACGTGCAGATCAGCAAACAAAACTGGGGAACATAACAGAGGGTTGCAAAGCATAACTGAATGAAAACTGAATGAATTATGAGATATTCATGCAGTAGCAACACATAAAAGACATTGAAGGGACTGTAAAGCTTTGAATGTTTGATTCACTGGTTTCAACCCATGCACTATTAAGCATTTGTTTTCAATCATGTGTAATTGTTCTGAGGAAAAGAATGACCTTTTTAGCCTTTCACAGGCTAAATGGGGTAAAACGGGTTATCAAGTTGTTGCTAAATAAATCAGATTTGATAAAGTTCATCTAAAAGCCAATTAAACTGGATTTATCTCCTTTTTTCACACATGACTGGAAACAATTATTATAATGATGGGTTAAAAACACCAAAGCAATCTTTTAATATTGTGACATAGGCTGTGTTTACACTGGCACAAAACAAATCTGACACAGATCAGACATTTTGGCACATGAGAAAAAAAAGCCCCACAAAAGATTTGACTTTCTGAGTCACTTGCAAATGTGTTTTTTAATCAGATAATTTTAATAATAATCTGACCTACATCTAAACACATGTATATATCTGATTTCCCCTGAAATTTCAAGCGACACAGGCGACACATTCGCCCACTTTAATTTTGTATTATTAAATCTTATATGTGCTTGTACTATTGAGGTAGAAACTTTATATACTGGAAATATTCAGGAGCATAGCAACTTCTTGAGAATTGCATTAATAAAACAGCTTTGTATTCTATAGAATAAACCAGAGATAAAATAATTGAACAATGTAAAAATGACTAATTAAAAAAAGTAAAATCAGGAAAAAACACACTCAAATTCAACCATAACAGGTTTTAACTCGAAGGGGTAGTTAACCCCAAGATTAAAACTTATTTGAAATTTAATCTAACATCTATGAGTCCTCAAGTTATTTCAAACTTATGCGAGTTCCTTATTTTCTGAGTTTCTTAACTCTGCTGCACACAAATGAAGATATTTTGAAAACCAAAAAAGTTGACATTCCCCAAAGTAGCATAAAAAAATACTATGGGAGTCAAAGAGGACCAACAACATTTTGGTTACCCCGCTCTTCAAAATAACTTTGTTTGTGTTCAACTGAGAAAAAAGAAACCCATTCAGGTTTGAAACATGATGGTGGTGGGTAAATGATTGCATATAATGTATTACATGCGAATAATATAAAGAGTTTTAACAGATTAGCCATTGAAAACCCAAGGGTCAACTATGTAAAGTGACTCACAGAATAATTTTAGACTAGGATTAATGTAAACACAAAAAAAAGGTCTCCTGTTGTATCTACAGAAAATGAAAACAGATGGGAAACCAGATATGGTGAAAAGTTCTGTGCATTAAGACAGTGTAAATACAGCCTAAGATTATTCAGGTTTTTTAACAAGGGTGGAGAATATTTCTAACACAAAAATGAGAGTTGTTAAATTCTGATGAAGTAATGTACACTGTATGACTGCAACACACAACATAAGATACAGACTACAGCAGCACAGACTGGTATAACAAACAAAACAGCTGCACACACTCTAACTTATATGAGATATTGAGCAAAACAAATGTATTTTCTATTAATTAATGTATTACTATTAATAATAATAGTAGTAATTATTATTAATATTGTTAAAATGTTAGATGTGGTGAATGTGAGAATTTTGAACCAATTGTGATGGCAAATAAAGCAATAATTAAAAATATTTTAACAGTTTTTATTTTAAACGTATAATATATAAATAACAAAATATAAATGTTGGATAAACAACTCAAACTAATGCCTTGGCAACTATTGATTTATAATTATGAGATGAATGAAAGTTAAATTAAATTAAAACTGAAATAAAAATAAAAATTGAAGATGAAAAAATGCAATACTGAAATGTATATAGTAATGAAGACTGCAAATAACATGGCAATTATCCACCTTTTTCCTGAACACACTGACTCAAACAAGGATTATTGCTTTTATCTTCATTCTCTGATGTTTTTAGTCATATTAGTAATTTTCCCAGCCAGTAATGTTACTTAAACCTGCAGGGAAATGGTTATGCAGGATATGGGTCCATAGTTTAGAACTATACAGTACAGTGGGGCAATGGACTTAATAATTGTAAAAGTTTAATGAGTGCACAAATGCCATAAAGCAGCCTGATGTGGGCGCTCATATCAGAATTGTAATTTCAAATGAAATTATTACTCCAGTCATTATTGCTTTTATTACTATTAGCATTAATAATAATAATAATAATAATTAATTAACATTAGAGTGATTTCTGAAGGATCATGTGACTGAAAACTGGAGTAATGAAACTGAAAATTCATCTTTAAAATCACTGGACTAAATGATTTTTAAATTATAAACTACTTTTTAACAGTTATTTTATAGTGCAATAACATTTCACAATTTTACAGTTTTTACTGTATTTTTGATGAAATAAATGCAGCTTTGGTGAGCAGGAGAAGCTTATTTTAAAACAGTTAAAAATCTATACTGACCCCAAACTTTTGACCGGTAGTGTATAGATCAGGGTGGAAGTATTTCCATAAAAATAAAAACACATATACCTTCTTTAGGGATTATTTAAATTAGGCATAGCGATCCATATCGTTTTCTCAGTTCAACATTATTTCCGATTTACTGGTCGAAACCAGAAAGTAAACTAAGACAATTTCTCACAAAACAATGTTTTTTTTTTTTTTTGGATTGTGACAATTTTTAAAAAGGTGTCACTCTGCTAACTTGCCTCTATTTTTGATATTTTTGCGAAAACAAAAAAAACAAAAAAAAAAACAGGTGGCACTCTCATTACTTAATAATGAGATAAACTTTAAAATCAAAAAGAGAATTACCTGCAGTTTATTGTGGCAGTTAGCAGTAACACATCTTACCCCTGCACCTATCTTTATTTTTTTGAATATGCAGAAAGTTTTGGTTTAATTAATCCAGAGGCTCTTTTAACTCTTTTCATGTTTTTAACATAGATTCCTACTGGGCATGAGACGATTTCAAGGTATACCGCGGTTTGGAAAAGGTCAAGGTTTTAAAACCAGCAAAATTGTCTTTTATACTGTTCCTAAGGTATGTGTAAGATATTCTTATTTACATTTTTTAGTTTTTTAGGACAACAGTATCTCCAGCAGAAAAGATATCCAAAGATGCCATTTTAAATTGTAAAGAAGTCAGTGTTTTTGAAGCTAATGAAGACAGCAGAAGTCTATGATTCATTTGAATTATTCAGCCTGACATGTTTACTGCTTCAAAGTATTATAAATGTTTATCAAAATAAAATATATTGTGGTCAAAGGGTAAAAAGCTTTTGTTTTTTATCCAGACATTTAAAATATCATATTTTAAAGCAGTAACCACAATACTGTGAAACCGTGATTTTTTTAATTCAAGGTTATCATACCGTCAGAAACTTATACCAGCCCATGCCTAAACTGAAAAAAATGATTCATCTGATTTACAAAATGTTTTTAAGGTAAGTGGTTGCAAACAATTAATAAGGGCTGAATGTAAACAAACAAATTAAATTTAGTAATGTTTAACCTAATTTGTTTGTTTAAATTCAGCCCCCCCAAAAATGGTTTGCAACCAGTTACCTTTAAAAAATTCAGTAAATCCAATTAATCCTTTTTGCCAGTGCATGGCAGCGCTTGTGAAAAAGGTGGATAGAACCAAAGATTAAGAAATGCATATCTTATACTACTGATACTAATAAAGCTGCAAACTTTTCTAAGACATATTAAAGACAAAACGAGCGAAACAAACATATAACTTAACGGACAGCAGGAAACAGCACTGCAGTGATTGGCAATGGAAAAAAAGCAAAAGTTTTGTTCGGTTTCAGTCAAGTTGAGGAATGTCCAATGAAAAACTGGAGACGTGGGGGAAAATGACAGAATAACATACAAAAGAGTCGACTAATGCAACCATGTCTGTGCAACCTAGCATTACGAGTTCATACAGTTTTTACATGAAGGCAGAGTCTGAATAAATAAGACAAGGATGAAGAGTGAGAGAGGGCCAGCCACCCAGGGCCACAAGCACTCCGGTGTGCAGTCACACAGGCTTCCCAGCATGCACTGTCTGCATGCAAGTGGGAAGCTCAAAAGTGTAGTAAACCAATGGTGAGATGGTATGAGAGATGGTTAGCAGAGGCATTAATCTGTTCTATGAAAACAGCCCACAGCACAGCTAACACCATTTCCCTATGTGACAACCAGACAGGCAGGATTACCTGGAGGAAAAGTCCACGTTTATTGACTCTCTCTACTCACAGACCTTGATCTCCATCTTGTTCAACTGCTTGAAGTTCTGTTGGCTTCATTTGCTTTCACTCATCCTCCAGACACACCTTGTCCCTTCACACATCTATCTAAAACTCTTATTACTCTATGAATATACTCTTATATACGTGTACACTGTTCATTCTCACTAACAAGTGAAAGGAGTGGATTCTAACGCAACATTTCTCCAGTTTCAACCAACTGTGATCATTAGACAACTGACTGACACACTGACCTCTTTATCACCCATAAGCCCAATAAGCCCATCAGTCTGATATGTTAGGCTTAAGAAAGACATTTTTAAATGATCTAATAGTTGCTTATTTAAAGATTCCATCCAAAAATGCGAATGAACTTTATGTGCAAAACTGGATTATCGCATAAAAGACATGTGAATAAAGCAGGGTTTCCATACAACTGGAATTTGTGCGATAAAAGTGTTTCCATCCGCATCTTTTCTTATCGCACAAAAAGTTTATCCTACTCAGTTATGCGCATGTTTTTATGCACATTTTCAAAATTTATGCGCATCATGGCGTTTTCATCAACTGTATTTTATGCGCATATCCAAAATGTGCATAAAAATAGGTGGATGGAAACATAGCTATAGACTGTCTATCAGGATTTAGAAATGACTTTATGCGCAAATTATTTCAGTATTTATTTTTTTTTTTCAACAAAGTTGTGTTTATGTAATTGCTGAAATGTTATTAGTGTCAATAAGATGGATAATATATAGAGACAGATAACATGCCACTCAACCATTTTGGTTAAAATCCCCGAATGCTCGGCATACAATAGCCCCCATAATGACTCAGCTATTTCTTTATATCTTGAGTTTCTAATTTGTAAATCCAGTGAATACAACATTCTGATTCAGAAATATATGTACAGAATGAATATTAATTAAATTAATATTAACTGTGTAAAACATATGCTGGATAAGTTGGCGGTTCATACTGCTGTGGCGACCCCTGATGAATAAAGGGACTAAGCCGAAGGAAAATGAATGAATGAATGAATGAATGAATAATACTATATTATTAATGGCTACCATTTAAAAAGTCAAATGCATTAAAACAATATATTTTAGATATACTGTAGTTATTAAAATCACCAACAATCAGCATATTAGGAATAAAATCTAAACAACAAAACTGAGTTTCTATTTTTATAACTTGTTTATAACTATTTTTATAATGTGTTGAACAAAAGATTTTCATTTACATATGGGATTTTATAACTTCATGACATTTATTTTTATTATTTTAGGGGTGGGCGATTTGGTCTAAAATCAAACTCTCGATTATTTGAACATTTTAACTCTGATTATGAGTTAAACTGATTATGATTAATGACCGATTGTATTTGTATTATATATATATATATATATATATATTTATATTATATATTTACATTATATATAGAGAGAGATTTTTGAATGAAGGGTGCTTTACTTGATTTTGGTTCGGGTTCGGGACCTGAAGAGCTGTGCATTGATGGATTTGCTCTTCAGTGTTTGGACTCTTAGCAGTGAATAATAAACCACACTGAACTGAGCTGAACTAAACTGAACTGAACTTAAACTCTGAAAACTGAACTGACACTGTTTCAATTCACTATAATCTTCTATGTGAAGCTGCTTTGACACACTCCACATTGTAAAAGCGCTATACAAATAAAGATGAATTGAAAAATTGAAATGAATTTTAAAATAATTGAAGGAAACACACACTATCTACTATCTATGATTATTTACTGAACATCAACGTTGAACAACTGAAATTAAAACACACATTGCCTAAAACCAACAGTGACTGTTTTCTTATAAAAAATAAAATAAATAACTTGCACTTTTGGAAACAAAATGAATTATTTTTAACGTTTTTCATTTTCAAAGCAGAAAATAAGCAGCATCTAATCTAAATAAAATAACTAATAAATTATATTTTAAACAGTGTATTTCTTGCATCTTCTGTAAATAAATGTTTTAATTTAAATGATAATTTGAATATAATGGAAAATATGCCATCTCAAGGCATCTCTGGCGCAGCTACCAATCATCGGCAATGTAGTGCAAAGTAACACAAAAGTAACAAATAGAGCAGGGTCACGTGACTCAACACGCGGCAAAGTAAGTAATTGAAAAAATTGACTTGGAAAAATTAGATTGATTATTCTGAATGTTGATTTTGATTACTTTTCAATTAATCGCCCAGCCCTAAATCGTATACATTAATAAGATTTCAATAATTAAGATTTCACTAAAATATATGACTTGCCTGAGATAAATGTGTTGCCAGGTGACAAACACAATTTCATCATAATTCATAACTACATTATGTAAATGGATTAATTTGCAAGATTTGAAAAATGTGATCACAGCCCATTCACCGTTCTATATAGGGAAGGGTCTTTTTCTAAAAATGCTTACACAAATTTCTATAAATTAGCCACTAATTTGTCAAAATGTAAAATAAATTACATTTAATAGTTTATTATATTTAAAAAACAGAATTAAAACATGAATTAAACACTTAAGTTTAGTTATTTCATTTTAAACGATTAAATAAGCAACTGTGCCCTCCTCCGATGCCAAAGCCTCCCAATGGTTAAGAACCACTAATCAAATCTAAAAAGCAGAGCAGCTTCTTTGTAAATTTAGGCCAAGAAAAAATGAGGATGAATATTTGCTTTAGTATGCAAAGGTTTTCCAGCCTTTACTGTATATGCTATCATAAGAAAGAAAACCCAAAAAAATATCAAAACTCAATATCAATATCACTTTTTTCTTATCTAAACAGTCTGAATCCATGTGTACTCTCCTCCCATTCAAACAAATGTGCTAAAAAGCCGTACCACATGATTAGTTTGATCACATTTCTTTTATTTGATGGATCTAAAATACAGGTGCAATGGTGTTCTCAACAACCACCAAAAAAGCAATCAAGCCAGCACAAAAGAGAGAAGTTAAATGGTGGCTACATTCTTGTCAACTATTCCTAAATCTATACTATAGAGTGAACAACTCAAAACTGTAGTGATTAGCCAAACAACGTAACAGACACTTCTCTTCATCATCTCTGCTTTCCTCTCACATGCTTTGACTTTCCTCTTACTTCAGAACTGCAGTCTGTCTATGCCACCTTTCTAAACTTTCTCTATATGTCGGGGGGCTTTACTGAGGCACGTTGAGTATTTGTGCCGACAGGCCATTGTGCCAGTTTTTCAGTTTAGCAAAACGGGGGCCTTTGGCTTCAGATTCAAATCTTTCCCTGTGACACCAAAACATCATATATAGGACAACAGGGGAAGGAAAAAGAGAGAAAAGAAAGGGTGGAAAACAGGGTTAGGGTATATTGCCTTTACTTTCCTGTCCAGTAAATACACAGTTAATACATGTGTGAGTATATTAAAATGTTTGTGGCTGCCTTAAAGAAATAGTTTAACAAAAATTACCATGTTTACTTTGACCTTCAGATCATCCAAGATGCAGGACTATTTTCTTTTGTAGAACATTATAGAAGATTTTAAGATTAAAACGGTGGTTATTTTATATTGATTAAATGCAAATAAATGACTACTACTCTACTACAAATAAATAAAGGTCATAATGCTGTAAATAATGGTTTTTGCATATGATTTTGCTTTTTAGGACAAGTTGCCACATGTTTCTAGTTTGTTTTGCCTGTATATGTTTGTTTTTTCTATCAAGAAAAAAATGTGAGTAGCCATTGACATTAATTTTAACAGCTTTAGCTATAAAAATGTTTATTCTAGAGAAGAAAAGACTAATCTACATCATGGATTGCATGAAAAAGTAAAGTGATAATATTAAATGTTCATTTTTTTGGTCAAGTGTTAAACCATCTCTTTAAGGCACTGTAAATTTAAACACGTACACATTTGCACATACCAACTTAATCTCCTCTTAATAAAAATGTATTGTACCAGATGGAAGTAATGGAAGTGTGCATTATAGCTAAAATATTTATAAAATTTGGTGAAATACTACAGAGCAGGGGTGTAAAGTATTTGAGTAACTGCACTTCAATAAGGTATTATTATTAGGAATTTCTACTTTTACTTAATGGAAAACAAGAAAACATCCAAAAAAGCATTTTATTTTCATACATAAGGTGTGATTGCAAAATACTGAATTGTATGTGTAAACAGGATACTCAAATATTTAATTTGTTTTCAAAATATATATTTTTTTGTACTTCTTGATAAATAAACTTAAAACAATTTTAATTATTTCACAGCAAAAACAGCATGTGGGCTTCTTTTCTAGGTAACTGGGTTTATGTTATACTATTTTTATCTAAAAATTTGATAGATATGTTTGCAAAAACAGGAATAGTAATTTAGAAAAAAGAAAAATGCTAACATTCTGATACACAACTATAAACTATTTTGACATACTGCATGAGTACTTTAAAATATTAATTCACAAAAAAATGCAGTTTCATTATTTTTTACACAACTACTCTGAATGCATTCACATGTATTAGACTGATGCATCTAATGTGTATAACTCAAGTTCAGCACAGGGAGTGAGATCCGATAAAGGGGGTTTGACTGGGAGATCTGATCATATGTCAGCTTTTCCATCAGCCTTTCGCATTTTAAGAGGACTTCAGCACCAGTCAAATATGTGGCCACCAGATGCTGCTGCTGGATGCCTACCTTGACTTTCTCAGAGCTTCCTCATCAGGGTCTTGCACTGCAAAAAAAGAGAAAAAAAAGAGGAGAGAATGTTAGATTCTTCACTCTGAATTAAAATCAACATCAAACTAAAAGAAATTGACAGTCAGACTCACTGTATTCAGTTCCAGTAATGTGGGCGAGGACGCGGAAGGACTTGGACTGCAGCTGGGCGGCTCTTTTGGCCCAATCAGCGGGCCCAAGTTGATCGATTTCACTGGGGATGACAGCCTGATACACTGGGGAAGCACTGTCTATAACACGCTCTTTAACTGGCAGATTACTGCAACCACAGAAAAAGCCGATCTTGTGAAACACACACTTTCTTTTCAAGCATGACGGGGGAATGTTAGCCAAGGTAGTCATTTTAAGTTATGACTGGGATGCAAATACATTTATTCTGACTATTTTTCACCAATTTATTGTGTAATAATGCATAACAGATTGTTTGTAATACAATTTTTTTAAATATAATGAATGAATATGCAGCATACTTCATATAATACATGTGCTAATAAACAGAGAAGCAAGGGCATTGTGGCCAGAAGCTTGCTTATTACTACTGAATGCACTGTGACAGGATATTTTGAACCAATTATATCTCTTACCCAGAAGAATGACAGAACAGAGCATTCAGAAAGCGCTTTGTTGACAGCTAAAATCAATCACTCACAGATTGTCCGTTTTCAGATCAGAAGACCCTCCTTCTGTAAAGCTAACCATTTAAACATGTTTCGAAGTGACCTATCTGCAAGATTAAGAGCTTCAGAGGAGTATTTAGAACCAATACATGAGAACTGCCCAGTAGTATGAGGTCATTGTTGCATTCAGTTAAATAGAAAAAGGAAAAAAATCCAACCATTTCAAAAGTCTCTGCTCATGAAAACCAGGTGCATTTGTAAATTCCAGATGCGTATCAAAGGGAGGTTAGAGGATGAGATGAGAGGGAAGTGGATAATGTGGTGATCAGGCATGCAATGCGCAAGGGATGAGACGAAAAGAGAGTGCTCATATCAAACAGATGGATCAGGCTACTTACGATAGCTGTGAGTCAGTTTCATTGCTGCCAGGCAGAGCCATTGAGATTGGACGCAGGTAGAGCGGGGACAGGGTATGGGATGGATGGACGGATGAAGCGATGAATATTTGGGAATGGAGCGAGAGAGGGAAAATTAGAGAAAGCTTCTATGTTATGCGCTTGAGAGTGGCTTCTGACGCAAGACCGAAAGCCTAATCTCTCATTTTCAAAGCAGAATACTGACACCAGAAACATGGAAGTATGTAGATCACTGCTAAAACATATACCAAGTGGACACTGAGGAGGAAAAAAGTAGGCAAATACACAACTCGGAATAGTACAGATTTTTAAACATACTAAAACGTATACGCTACTGTTCAAAAGCATTTGGTCAATAAGAATTCATAGTTTTTTTTAAAGGATTGTATTTAGGAATTCTTATTTTTTAAAGACTCAAAAGCTGCATGCAGTTGATCATAAAATGCAGTTAAAATTCCACAGCCATTACTCCAGTCTACAATATCATATGCTCCTTCAGAAATCATTTAAATATGCTGATTTGGTGCCCACGAAACAGTTTCTTACCAATACAAAAAACAGCTGTGCTGCTCAGTTTTTATGGAAAGTCTGCTACACTTGAATACTTTTATTTTGATAAATATAAAGTTTAATTAAATAGCAATTATTTGAAAAAGAGAAATCCCATATGATTTAAAGGTCTTTATTAGCTCGATCGTTAACATTTAATAGTAATCTTAAATTAATACAGTACAACTGGATTATGAGAACATATATCACTCCAGTCAGGTTAAATAACCAAAGTATCCCAGACACATGCATCAAATGTTCAGTTGAAAAAGGTACACTTTTGCACTGTATGTACTATGTAGATTGCCCGAAGGTACAGGAATTTTGGAAAGAGGTGGCTATGTTCATTATTGAAATGGTATCTATAAAACTGCCCATGAAACCGGAAATGTTTATTTTGGGAATTACTTGTGAAAATATTGATTGCCACAGCAGCACTCGTAAACTAATTCGATATAAGTACATTAAGCAAAGCGTCTAATAGCTTTGTACTGGAGGAATATGGAAAGGCCATCTATTGTACAGTGGATGAATTATATGTCCTTCTGTTTAGCTATGGAAAAGATTTCACATGTTAAAAGGCAAACTTACTGTTTTTGAGAAAATGTGGATGCCCTTTAGAAATCTTATTTGAAAATTTTAATTTCAGCAATTTATTAAATGAAACAGGAAAATACAAAATAAATGAACACTGACTTAGCCTATCAGCATATTTGCCCTATTTCTAAAGATTTATTTAAACAAACCATCATCATATTGATGGTCTGGTGCATGCTTTCTATAGATGATTTCTTCCCAATGTTTTATTCTAGAATAATCTGTTACTAATTAAAACAAAGTGCGCCCTTTCCCCTATTTTCCTTTTTATTTTTTTATCCCTTTTTTTTAGTTTTGTATGTTTTTTTTGTTATTATTGTTGTTGTTGTTTTTTTAAATTGAAAACAAAGATGTAAAGATGATTGTGATGTTATATTGTCATATTTTTATTACATCTCAATAAAAAAGATTGTTAAAAATGTCTTTAATGCCATTTTTGATCAACTAAATGCATCTTTGATTAATATGAACACTGATTTTCTAAAGAAAAATTTCTTACAAATGACCCAAAACATTTGAACAGTACTTTATCCATTTACCCTGCCTTATACAACTGAGGATCCCTATCATCTTTCCACATCAAAATAAAACTAGCTCCACAAAAAGTAAACATACCTTATGCTAACATCAAAAAACCTTCCTTCTGCTTCTATACAGCAACACGTTCACATCATTCTATTTATGCCACTATAAAATCAATGATATTAAATTGACATTATATCCAAACTATGATCAGACATCCTTGGGAAGTCTTTAGCCTGTTGAGCATTAGCATTAGCTTGGCCCAGTCAAGCATCGCATTAAGGCAAACGTGTATCATGCAGGTGTGGGAGGAGAAGGGAGGTGCAGCGGGTCTTACCCGGACATTTCGCTACCCCTGGCCTGGGACTGACCAGCGATGGCATCCATTATAGCATCCTGGGAGTACATGCTGATGGGGGTGTTGTACTGGGCATGGATGATAGTGGCCTTTCCTCCAGGCCCCTTCACCTCGATGGGCTTGTTGGTGGAGAGGGCAGTGTCCTTCAGTGCTATAGGGTTGAAGCTGGGCAAGAACTCATTGCTGTGCAAGTGAGGGAGTGATGATATGGGATGGATATGTGTAGAACAAAAACAAGAGAGATCAAATGGAGGTCAGTGAGAGAGAGTGTGTGGAAAGTGAACAGGGAAAAGTGAAAGGTAAGAAACCAGTTGATGATACCAGCATACTGTATGTCTTGATGCTGGCATTTCAACAAAGCTTCTTGATTCGATTAGCTGCAAGAAAAACCATGCTGGTCGATCAGTTCTGCTAGCTAACAGCATGTTTATATTAAACCAGTCTAGACCAGCATGGAAATTCAAGACAGAAGGTGAGACAAAATGAGTTAAATTGTAGAATGATGGTAATTAAAGACAAACATATAAATAAAAAGCATAGCAAAAACAATGCATCAAAAACACATTTACACATTGCTACTGCACGCTACAGCAGAAAGTGCAACATAAGATACTAAGCATGGATGGGAATCTGAAAGAATTTTACAAATCTGGTTTTGATTCTTGAGCTGTGTTCACTTGGAGTTTGAATCTGATTATTTGTGCATCTAATTTATTTTTCTGAAAATAATTACATCATAACTGTGTATCTCAACTGTCCTGTCGCATTCTTTCATTCATAGCAATGCTATTATGTTGGCATGCATAAAAACAGCAGCAACAGGGTTTCCAATACAGATGTTGTCTTGACAAAGTGTGCCATTGCTCTTCATCAATATTATGCCAATGATGTGAGGCACCAACAGTAACTTGCATGGTTTAATTCAATGCTGCAATCTCCATCATTCTCAAAATTTAAATTAGAAGTTTAACGATTTTAAGAATTTGGAAAAAAACATTCAGCATTTTGTCTACAAACAGCGTCTCATGTGTACTGTAGCATATGCAACAAAGCTGTGCACAACCCAATCTGAAAAAAGGATTTAAAATGGATTGCAAACATATAAGTAGTTTAAAATTGAGTTGTAAAAGCTGTATTCTATCTGTGTAAATCCATCAATTTCACCACGTGTGAATTCAGCATAAGAACCAATTTTTGATTCCCAACCCAAATACAAAAAACATTGTCACAAACTGAATTACGGCAAACACGTTCTCTACACTAAGCAAAGCAAACCTCTATCCTCCTGAAACACACACAAACATCACGGTGCCAGCTTCATCATAAATACATATACCCAAGCAGTATGTTTATATATACCCAGCACAGACTCAGTTTCACTGTGTTTGTAGTATAGATTTACGTTATGCATTAGTAGACCATTAAAGCAAGTTCTGTTTGCACAGGAAGACAAATCTCACTAACCACACTTTATTGTTGATAAGACACCACAAAGGCAGTTCCAAACAATTCCATGCATGTATACCACACAGAGCACTACAATGCTATGCCAGGAGGCTGTTACTAACTTGGCAGAAGCGTGGGTAATAACCTACAAGGGGCAAAAGGAAAAAGAAACAAGTGCATTGGTTAGCAACTCATTTTAGGTTTAACATGGAAGGGTTGTGCTGATGAATGCATCTCAATTTGTGGAATCTGCTAAGGTGTAATGTGTATTTTATGTGACAGTAATGAGAACAAAGCTGTCAAATAATTAGTTGACAAACATTTTCCCCAGGTTATCCAACAAATACATGACTCTGACTAGATTTGTGCAAAACAGCAACAATGTAAAATCCATAAACATATTACACAGTGGTTTGCATGTGAAACTAACAGTTGAGGTAATAAAACACCAATATCTTTTGTTCCTTTTCACTCAAATTTGATTAAGAGGCAGACTGTTATACAATGTTATGATATAAAAATACTCTACCTATAGTATGTCATTTGTAAACAAATATATTATGTTAACATATCCATCTTCATTATTCATTAATGAACTTATAACTCTTATGAGAAAACAATGCATTTCACTTTTCGAGAAATATAGGGGAACATTTACAATAAGCCTGGGATTGCATTGGTTGAGCCAACGTTTCCCCTTTTGGCTTGCTCAAATATATAAATTCTACTTGTAGAACAAAAAATACACAGTTCACACATATTTCAGGTCAATAGTTCAGACAAAAATTAAATATACGCACTCTACACATTTTCCAAATCTATACAAGTTTCTGATTTAAGCTGAACACAATAGAAAGAAAATGTGAAAAATGTTGGTAAATAGTTGATCAAATTCACAAACTTCCGTTAAATGTCTAAAGGCCAAGATTTTGCAAACTTGAGGATTAGAAAATGATAACATCTTTTCATTTTTGGATAAACTATCTCTTTAAGAAGAAGTAAAACCATTCTTCAGTTTGAGTGTAAGTGTGTGTCTATGTTTGACAGACTAAAAACAACATGTTTGTGCACACACAATAGTGAATCATTTTCAAAAGGGCAAATGAACAAGAAAAATGGTTTTTAATAGGAGTGCCTCCTTGCAACGATGTGTGAGCAGGGAGTGAGGGGGATGCAGTATTGGTGAAGTTAGGAAACTGAACCCTGACATTCCAAAGCCTTTTATAGCGAGCGCTGCAACAGGTGCTCCCTGACCAGTCTCTATAGTGACTGTGTAACCATATCACTCCACAGCCTGAGATTTCCTCTGTGCTGTGACACACGCCGAGACCTTTTTTGACGCATATGAGGAAGAGCGTAAACGGAGAGGGGTACAGGACAATGTCATCCATTGCCCTAATCCACTACAGTACAGCCAAAGTGCATTGCTTTGAGGTTACAAGGTGGAACTGAAACGGTCAAACTGGGAAAGTGATATATACTGCTTTTGAAGTCTCAAAATGACAGCTTGCAGAGGTTTTTTTTAGAACAAAATTTAAAGCAAACAGACTACTACTCAAAATGATGAGATCTATAAGTCTGTTCTTGAAAGCTGTCTCTTTATTCCTGAATTTGCGAAGCAAAACATTTATTACTCCAGCCTTTAGTGTCACTATCCCTCAGAGATCTTTCTAAGATGCTGATTAGCTACTTAAAAAATACTTGAGAAAAAAAAATCTTTCAGTATTTTTATGGTGAATGTTTTTATAAATGATTATCTGACATTTCTGGACTTAACAGAGCTAATGCATAGTTTTGCTTCTGAATATTTTTGTAGCTTTAATATTTATACTGTATTTACAATCATTAATTTGGCAGACACTTTTATCTAAAAGAAAGTGTCTTGGAAAGTCAGAGTAGAATTCTTTTAGAAGAAGGAAAAGACAATAAAGAGACAACAAATATCTTAAAGAACCAGAGCAACATTTTCATGTAAAAAAGATAGAATAGAAAATAGATAGAACAACATGTTACCTGGAAACTCTTATAGATATGAATGTTTAAAAGAACATCATTTATTTGAAACACAAAGGGTTTGCAGCATTTAATTTATGCTCTCTGAACATAATTTTTAATTTCTTTCAAAAGAAACATATCTTATTGACCTCAAACTACCGAATAGTGCTTTAAAATCCATTCTTACAGCTAACTTTTTACTTTGAGTCCTCTGGTGGACGCATCATCTCCTATACCCTGATCACAGTACCTGAAGGAGGGCCACTGAAGGGACAACTGAAGCGTCAGCTCAAATTTGTCTTGTGCATTCCTTCAGAGGCTTGAAGCCTTAACTAGATCTCTCTCTCTCTGGTCTGCAGTGGGGAATGGGGTCAATGTAACAGATGTAACCTGTCTATTCCGAATGCTGCATGACCGCTGTCATTCTTCTGTCAAAGAGCAAAATTAGCAACCAGGTGGGCCTGAGTTATAACCACAACAGTGATTGTGTCTTATGGTAACGCTTTAGACATTACAACCTGCAATTTACATGGCAAGTAAACCTGAATGTACAGCATTCTTTTTGTGATAATAACCTATATTTATTAATGTCATATAAATGCTATATTTACCATACACCATAAATGCATAAGATGCATTTACACTATAATAATAAAATAATATATTTTTCCAATAATTACGGAGAAAATGCTGTTTGTTAATTTTTGTACAATTTTGCCTTGCCTTTTTAAAATTGTATATAACATTATAGTAACGAGAGGGAGAATTTTGAATTTATTGCCATATCAGCTTCCCTGCCTATTTCATGGCAAAACCAGATCATTTTATAAATATCACTTTTCTAAAAACAATTATAACAAAAAAAGACACCATCTGAAATAATAATACATAAGATAAAAATCTAAAACTTGTCTAAGGTTTACTTTTGATAAAAATTCTAGCATTTATAAGGATTCACATTTCAAAATATTTCCTTTGAAATCTCTCCAGATCTCTCCAACCATCCAAAATCATTGTCTGAAAACATATATAACGCTAAGGTGACCTATATAACGCTAAGGTATTTTGTATTGTGATTAGTGCTGAAAAGTCATAAAGTGGGTTTCAGCAGCGCTGCATTTTAATGGCAAGCAGCATAATAATGCAAATTCTAAAAGAAATCATAATGGGCTGTAAATTAAAGTGGTGCCTATTACCTCCTTATTTCCTCAAAGCTTTTAATATTATTATATTTCCTTATACTTACGTGTATGTTCCCTTTAGGTGCACTAATATTACAAAACAAAAACTGTATCTGTACATTCATTAAAAATTGTAAATTCGGTAAACTTACTCTGTGATTTGCAGGCTGTAATTAGCAATTACCAATTTATTTTTCAAAGAATTGGTTATGTTTTACCGCACATGGCTGCTAGTGTCAAGTTTCTCTCTATGCCTGATTACATACCCGCTAGTCATGCCTGACCCCGGGCCCTTTGCCCTTTCCTGCAACATGGCCATTTCTCTCAGTGTCTCAGCAGAGTACAGGCCGATGGGGGAGTTATACTGCTGGCTTTTCTGTCTGGAGCTGGACTTGTCCCTCGGAGCAGCTAAATGCCTCTGAGAAGGCACAGAAGTCTCTCCGCTACTGCTCAGCACTGAGCTATAGGACGGGCTGGTGTGTTTGCTTGAGTTTGTCTCAGCAGAAGATGAGAGACCCCCATTTATTTGCACAGGCTGATCCTTAAAGGAGACGTGTGTATGTGTGTGTGGAGAAAAGTGTTGAGAAGGAAAGCAGCAAGAAGGAGAGGAAAGCTGAGAATTAGAATCACTGAATGCCTCTGAAATTACAATTGATGTTTTTGCTGAATGTAAAAAATAAACAAATAAAATAAATAAATAAAATATTTTACAATGATTTTCAGTTTTTATACATTTAAAAATTCTAATAATGTCAAATGTAAGTCACTACTCCTGTCTTCAGTATCACATGACCCTTCATATCGTATCATGTTTATTTATTAGCTATTTAATATTTGGGAGATTTTTATTCTACCTTTTTTTTGGGATTTTGGGAACTGATCCCAAATGTTTGAATGCTAGTGTACATACAAGTCAAGATTCTGAAACAGAAGTTTTATAATTAAAAGAATGGTTCCTTTGAGAGGCTAAAATAGCATTTGCAATTAAATGCCAAACTCTACAATACGGGGTGCACAAAGTGAAGAACAGCAGGGGGCGACATAAGGCTTATTATGATAGCAGAACATAAAGAATACCCTAAAGGCATTTTCAGCTGAGGGAACCCAAAGTCCAAAATCTATCATTTTAGCCTCTTAAAAAATCGTTACCATAATCCTGTAAAAGAAAAAAGTCCCTTTCAACTGCAGATTTTAACTAAAGCTTGCTCTGAGGCCTAAATGATATACTATTTAAATGTAAATGTGAAGTGCTTGATATAAACATCTGAATGCATGGACATACAGTAACATATGTAGAATACAGTAATGCATAAATATTGACAGACCTTCTGGTGAGGAATCACAGGCATCGGAGAGTCAATCCTTGGTGTGGCCATTGGAACTGGGGTGGGCCGCTTTGACCTGTTGGAAAATAAAGCAAATAAACATTTGAACAGTGTCTGGATCACAAAATGACTAAATCGCAGCCATGTACAAATATTTTCATCAACTTTTCTTTGAGATTGGACACTGTCATAACAACAACAAAAATGAATCCCATCCACAACAGAAGCAGTTTTTGTTGGAGCCATCTGAAAAATGCTTTTGTCCAAACAGGCTTTGTGGCAAATTGAAGCTTTTCAGAAAAAGAAAAAAAAATGCTGCACTTGTACACAAAGAGGTAAAGCAAATCAACTTTATAACATGCATAGTTTGAAAATTTGTGCATAAAAGAATAGCACAAAAACAACTGATGGTGTTTTCTTGAACAGATAAGAAATGTCCTTGGAATATCACAGTGACAAAAAGTGATAAAATTTATTTATTTTTTTTACTGTTTCATCCAATCTCTCACTACATGTCCAACAATGCTTCTAGAGGGAACTCTGGGATCTATTAGGAGTGTTAAAGTAAGCAAGATGGTCCGGTGTAATCCCTGCAGGTATGCACTGAGAGGGGAAATAAAGGTGAACATGCCTTTTGGGGGGTTTTGCTCATGTTGTGAACTAACAGTAAACCTGACTTAACCACTAAGACACATCAGAATTGAGATCAGGAATGTTTTTAGAAACTCAGATCCCACGACTGGTGCAGAAATGGTTTATGAAGGAGAAGCTTCACTAACTCAATCTGGATCAAATACACCTCAAATAAAAAGAAATGTCTAAATAAATGGCTTAAATGGCATGAAAAGTGTTATTTTAAGACACTTTGTTGATTTATTGATCACAGTTATCCATAAGGAAGGCAACGCAACCTAAATACAATTATGAGCCAATTATGTATATAAAAATTCATATGTATTTTTTTTTTGCTGAGGTTTGATGTTACTCACATATGGAACTGCTTAACTTAATGATTTCCCTAATGTGGTCCATTATGGGTATTGTCTAAACCAGGAGTGCCCAAACTTTTTCGTATAAAGGACCAAAAACCAAATATCATTGAGAGCTGTGGACCAAAGGTAAGTATACCAAGCTATATTACATTAAAGTTGCCATGGGTTCCTAATTTATTAGAAAACATTACTTTAAATCGTATTAACTGCAGTATAACGTTTGAAATGATAACTTCTTGCAATAAAAGCATAAACAATCACATTTATAACAAAGTGGAGGTCAACGTTGAATACATTCTTTGTCTCTTCTCAGATTGGATGGAGGGCCAAATCAAATGTTACCATGGGCCAACTTTGGCCCGCGAGTCCTAGTTTGGGCATCTCTGGTCTAAACAGTCAAACCAATGCACTGACTGTTCATCATAACACCATGAGAATTCATAAAACATAGTTTGTTTTTATACAATATTATGTTAGATGAATTATAAGACATTAGAATTTAGTCTTGCAGTCTGAAATGCTTCCATGAGAAACAATATTTTGAATGAAAAAGTTTCTTTTCCAATATTTAATGCAATTAAAACAGCAACCTTTTACATCTAATAATATATTACAGATTTGTCCTAATTTCACAGACAAGACATAAGACTAGTCCTAGATTAAATTGCATGTTTGAGCATACATCAATGTGTTTTAAGGCACTTTTAAAAAAAAAATAATAATAAATACACACATTTAAATAAGGCCTAGTCCTGGCATTAATCTGAGCCCTGTTTATGAAACCGGACATTAAAGTTTTGGTGTTGGTGAGATTTTAAAAATACTTTTAATGAAGTCACTTAAGCTCACCAAGGCTTCATTTGATTAAAGGTGTTATAAAAAAGGTTTATATTATGAAATATGTTCTCCCCGTTTTCGCGTGGGTTTCCTCCGAGTGCTCCGATTTCCCCCACAGTCCAAAGGTATGCGTTATAGGTGAGTTGGGCAAGCTAAATTGTACGTAGTGTATGTGTGTGAATGAGTGTGTGTGGATGTTTCCCAGTGATGGATTGCGGCTGGAAGGGCATCCGCTGCGTAAAAACGTGCTGGATAAGTTGGCGGTTCATTCCGCTGTGGCGACCCCGGATTAATGAAGGGACTAAGCTGAAAAGAAAATGAATGAATAAATGTATGTGTGTGAATGAGAGTGTATGGGTGTTTCCTAGTGATGTGTTGTGGCTAGAAGGGCATCCACTGTGTAAAACATATGCTGGATAAGTTAGCAGTTCATTCCGCTGTGGCGACCCCTGATTAATAAAGGGACTAAGCCGAAAAGAAAATGAATGAATGAATGAATTATTCCTGTGCTTGCTAGGCTGATTACTTCAGTCTTTAGTGTCAAATGATCCTTCCATAAATTATTTTATCATGCTGCTTTAGTGCTCAAGAAAGATGTATTATTATTTTTGTATTTATTTATTATTTAATTTAAGTTAACTGAGATTTTGAGATTTTAGAAGAATAACATTTTTAAAAATGACAAATTTCTGTAACAGCGTAACTCTCAACTGAAGAGTACAGAGTACATGTATATCTGTGCATATTAAAAGCATTCTTCTTATTTCTTTAAAACTAAACCTTGACAGTCTCAGACTTTTACAAATAATGTGCATCAATATATTTTTAAATAATATTTAAATGAAATAAAATGTATAACCTGTGTAATACTTCCTCAATAGTGTAATCCATGCATTCATTTCATATGAAGTTAAATGTAATTCGTTCATTCTGATCTAACTGCTTATACTGCAAAAAATCTAAACCATATATAAATAAGAAAGATATTCAGATCAACTGCAGAGTGACAACAGCCTTCTTTAACGTTGTTACGTCAGTGCTAGACAGCCTTGAGTTGAAGCACAGGGCTGGAAAATAGCTTATCAAGTTAAATGGAGTATGATGTTGCTGATGGATGAATGGACTCTCGCCAGAGGCTCTGAAGAAAGAAAGCTTATAGACACTGGAGCTACTAAATGCATAGTCTGATAACCACTCTCTGCTTTGAGCTTTTATGGTTATAGGACACAATCAGCAGCCAGTCTGATCTAAAGACTGTGAGATTCATTATACTATTTATGTCTTCGTTTTTGACTGACAAAGGAAACATGAAGGCTATAAAATCACATGACCTTTTCGTGGCTGAACACATGAGTTCACATACACAATCTCAGTCACATATGTTTGTGATATATTCAATATGTAGTCTGTTTATGGTTCGCAAAAGTTAATTTCATGATTGATGATAGTGGACAGTCTACCTACTTTTATTGCACTGCAGTGAATGCAACAATAAACAATAACACTTTTATCACTATGAGACACTCTTCTGTATTTATACAGCTGAATTCATTGTTATTTAAATTAATAATTTGTGCCTGGAGAATCGTCAGCTCATCAGTATTTGAGTGTTTTTCTCAAACGTTGTACTTTACTAAGTATGTTTAAAAATAAAAAAGCAATTTTAAATACTATTACTATATTCTATTACTATACTATTGAGTAATTTTTTTTTAACACCACTATTTATCATAAAATACTTTAATTTATATTGTCTACTGTGATTGGCTAAGCAATATAATTCGTACCATAACTGGCGTCCAATCAAACGCTCACAGAAAAATCACATCAGACTGACCAACCTCAAGACACGGACGCTTTATTAATGCTCAAACATGTACAGTGTGAAAGTACTAAAAAAAGTGTCCAAGATGATGCAAAATTGTGACATGCAAATGCCAAGAGACTGCTTAAACTGCATGTCACTGATGAGAATATGAAAGACGCCTACTGTATCATGACTGAAATCCCCAAATGGTTTTATACAATAACTTAATGTAATACAGAATGCTACGTTTTCAAACACATGCACAAATTGCATGTATTCTATCAGTGCTGAACGAGTTTGTAATGTGGCGCCAGCTGCTAAACACACTCATAAAATGATTTTTTGCTTGTTCAAACTACTTATTTAACATGAGCTGAATCAACATAATTCTTGAGTTTTTTTGGAGACAACTCAATTGGGCCCTATTATACACCCAGCGCAATATTCCGTCTATTTTCAGACCAACACACAGGATGTACAGCAATACGCAAATATCTTTACAAATGAAAAATAATTAAAGGATTAAAATATTACAAAAAGTATTACAAAACCACTGTCTCCATGCCTTCATTTCAGGGGGCATTTTTCAGTTTATGTACACCTGTCAGGTTTTGGAGACATATACATCACCATATGTGGCATAACAATAGGCCGTGTGTTTGGATATAACTCAGTTTTTTGACCACAGTTCGTTATTATTGTTCATTTATTCGTTTGCTGGAAATTTGAACTGAATTTAGAAATAGTTTTGGAACAAATCTTTGTGCGTAACAAACTTAATTAAATATGTAGGCTAATGGATGTCTTCAGTGGAGTACGTACAACACTGTTTCCTTATCCACGAAAGTAAAGGAGTAAAGAGTAAAAGTAAAGTAAAGAGAAAGTAAAGAGGCCAAATGGAGGAGGTTTGTTCTGTATCATCGCTGCAGATGGCCTGTTTAACTCAGTAGTGAAGCGTTCAGTTTTTCCACTTTCTGCAATGTAAATAGCAAATGCACCATGGAATGTCGCAACTGACTCTTAAAGTGAATGTGATATGATGCTCTGATTGGTTTCATGCACGTTATGCTCAAAACACACACATAACTTATTAAGAGAATAAGCACAACCCTGTTAGACCATGCGCCGCAGCGCAAACCGTATTTTTCCGTCCTTAAAATAGCAAAAGTGGATTTAGATACGCCCTTAATGCTTTTGCACCTTGCGCTTTAGACTTATACCTAGATCGTTAAAATAGAGGTCTTCATGTTCAATCCGTTTAAATTTTCAAGAACAATTAAGATAACTTAATCGATTTTTGTTGGGACAACATGAAAGAATTGTGTGGAACCCAGCTAGGCATGGGCCGGTATAAGTTTCTGACGGTATGATAACATTGGATAATAAAAATACCATGGTTTTACGGTATCACAGTATTGTCACGATCACCAGCGATCTAAGCACCAGAGATCACTGGAAAACATTCACACAAACTAAAATCCTGCCTCATAATGGACTACAAAACCCATTCATGCACCACACACACACAACCGGTTCCAGATCCTGACTGATTACACTCTCACAGCTGATACTCATGACCATTGATTATTTGGACTATTTAAACCCCTCTGTTTCACACACATGTTGCTGAGTATTGCTAAGCTGTTGCTGTCCTTACGCAAGCTTTTTTCTTGTTTCCTGTGTTTTTTGACTTTGGACTGTTTATCATGTTTTGATTCTTTGCTGCCTGCCCTGAACCTCTCGCCTGTTTTTGGATTACGCTTCTGGATTGTCTACTATACTGTTTATGCTGGTATTTGAACCCTGCCTGTCTGACCATTCTCATAGTAAAGCTGCATTTGGAACTACCCCTGTCTGCATAGCATCCATACGCAACAAGTATTGGGATTACTGCTCTAAACTAAGTTCTTTTTAAATGTCTGGGTAAAACAAACAAACAAACAAACAAACAAAAACCTTTTCCCCATTAAACACAATGTATTTTATTTTAAGAAACATTTATAATATTCTGGAACAGTAAACATGTAAGGCTAAATAGTAAAAAAACCTCTGCCCTCTTCATTAGTTTTAAAAAACAGATTTCTTTTATGACACATAAAAAATACATAAAAAAAAAACCCTTACATATACCTTGGGAATAGTATAACAGAACATTTTAGTGGTAATAAAACCTTGACTTTTCCAAACCGCAGTAAACCTTGAAACCGGTTATCATCCCATGCCTAAATCCAGCATTTTTCACAATGCACTCGTACTGTAGCTTGTTAGTCAGGGTTTAAAGTGCACAATAAATGCTAACATACTGTGACAGCTAGATGTTTGCCTCTAATTACATTGCTCTGTATGCAAATACATCAGGAAGCTACATTTTTAATTTTCATGGTATAAGTTGGAAAAAATTTCAAAGCATAATACTCACTACTCACTACTCTTGAGTACCTTTAGAAGTGCTACTTTTTACTCATATTTTGAGTTGTGTGTATAATAGATACTTTTATTTTACTTGCACTAAATTTTTTGCCAAGTAATGGCACTTTTACATGAGTATGATTTTTCAGTACTCTTTCCACCATTGCAGATCACACAAGAGCAAGAGAAAAACTAGACTGTCTAAGAGCTGTCAGAGAAGATACTGATCGCTATGAGCTTATGGTCGCCAAGACAGATGAAATATCAGCACAGATCACAGTGTAAACATGGCAGATCATTTTATTGCCTTCACCAGAATGGAAGCTTAGAAGAAACTCAAACGGGAGCCATGCTGGGATGTTATCCCTGAGCAAAACTTCCTGGTGTCATTTTAATCAGGAAGAGTGATTCAATCCAACAGTTCTTTCTCACATTTCTCCAGGCTCTAAATGTGACTTATGTTGTGCACAATATTGAGTTTTGCATTACTGCCATGTTCCTCTTTCATTACATTTTATGGTTTCAAATGTTTTTGGCACAACTTACAGTTTTTCTCCATTGGTTTGGCTCATTTCTTGAAATTACATTCTCAAAATTCTAAGATCATTTGGCAAAACAGTGTTACAGTTTAGCACAACACTATAGCTCACTTGCAAAAGCTCATATCTCTCCAAAAACAGTTCACTCATGCATCGAAACTAAATTCCTTTCCCATATAAAAAGTCAGTGCCACAAAAATGGCAAATATCCTTCTCAATTGCTTTGGCTCATTTCTTGAAACAGACCGAACATTCTCTGTTTTTGCCAAAATAATGTGGATGGTTCGGCACAACACCATGGTTCACCTGCAACAGCTCATACCTTTCCCAAAACAGTTCACTCATGTGTCAAAACTAAATTTCCTTCTCATTTAAACAGTCAGTGCCCCCAAAATGCGTCATCTTTTTGCTATTGTGTAAGCACTGCAAGTCAAAATGTTTAGATGTTTTGTCACTATGGCAAAGGACCACTAAAATATCACTCATGTCCACCTTACAGTCTTAGCCCAGTCCTTCATTGACAATGGTTACTGTACTGTTTTTGTCTAGCTAACAGAATACAATTGTGTATAAAACAAACAAAAAAAAGAAATAGGATTTTAGGGCAAGAGTAGCCTCCAAGGTTTGACGTCACACATTGCACTCATACTGCCAAGGAAATGGTAACTCCTATTTTTATTGTAATGATCAACCTCACACAATGTAACTTCCATATATCAGAGGAAAAAGAAATTGTATACAGCATAATAAACTGTAATATAAACACACAAACAAAAAACTAGAGTGCTATAACTTTCCCTGCAAAAGTTTTGGATGATGGAGGAGACTGTAGAGCGAGGCACATTTAGGCTGCACTCTGCGACCTGCCTCCGCCATTGTGAGGCCATGGTTTATGACATGGTCTATAACTGTGGCCTGAATTTCATCCGGGACAGCACAGTGTCTTCAAGCACCATATCCTCTTCCACCTATTCCACCACCACGCACCCTTACTCCTCCTCTTCCTCCTCTTCCTTGAGCAGGCAGCTGCCCTTGTTCATTTACTTGGCCAGGTGCCTCCATGTTCAGAAATAGTGCTGGTCCTGCATGGTCAAGCTCTTTACATACATGTTAGGCAGCATTCACATTCATGGGCAGCACCTGTCAGGTAACTAAACATACTGTTTGATTGGTCATCTGAGATGTGTTAAACTCCTCCTTCATTAGTCAAGTTCTAGTTTTACCTGACTGTCAATTGCTGTAATAAATTGTAATCAAATGTTCCAAGGATTCACCTACTATATGGTATTTATGGTATTATGGTCTTGACTAATTTTGACAATTGAACAGACTATTGTGCATGTGATGACATATACAACGAAACGACGCTGACACATTTTGGAGAGAACAACCATTAGACTGAGAATCAACAATCAGTTTTTATCAACGAGATCTATTCACTTGGAAATTGTGCTAAATGTAGGCTACCTGTACTTAATCATTTGCAAAGATGTACTTAGACATTTGCAATTTGATGAAATGAATGAGAAATTCAATTCTGTTGTGAACAATTGCCAAGTTGTTTGTCCATGTTGTCTTGAGAATGTAATTCCTGTTTCAAGAAATGAGCCAAACCAATGGAGAAAAACTGTAATAAAGGAGTAATATGGCTTTAGTTCATAATAAGATATTACCACAAAATTAGCAAGAAATCAATTATTTAATTTAACAGGGATCCATTAATGTAGTTAAAGACACAGTAAAAACAATGTTACAAAAGATTCCACTACTAAAATGCTCCCTTTTATAAATTCTATTATTACTACATAATAACAAATACTGTACATTTTTCTGACTATCAATAACATATAAATGAAAAGTTATTTAAAGTCAATAAAATGTACGGTATTTTGGGAAAATGAGCTATACTGTATTTTAATTATTGTTGTATTTTGCACAGCAATACTATTTCACAGTATTATTGCTTTTACTGTTTTTAATCAAATAAATTAAACCTTAATAAAAAATAAGATATATGCAAATAAAATTCACATGCTTAAATACATACACAGACAAACACAACATAATATTTGAGAGGACTTTTAACATTACATTAGCAGATGCTTTTATCCAAGGTGACTTAAAATGACGATTGGAGTAAGCAATTTTTCATAAAAAGACCTACATCAAGTGTTACTCATACAAAGCTTCTGATAAAAAAAAAACCAACCAACCAACCAAACAAACAAACAAACAAACAAACAAACAGGAGTAGTTTTCTTTCCCCTTTTTATTTCCAATTGACCATATTCTTCATGTAAATGTGGGGGCAGGCATTGGAATCTTATTGTCTCGAGACTTCTGCCTCATTCACTTCTATTCATTTTTAGACAATAAAAACAGCTTGTTATGCTGCTTGATGTTGCAAACTGATATTTTCTTTTTATGTATAATCATAAACACTTGTTTGAGGAGCAAGTAGTTTGACCATTTAGTTTTTTCCCAGTGATTTTTCTTATAGGCAACTGAATCAAATTTTTTTAAAACAATCACACAATGAGTGCATTTCTGCATTGTAGAATAAGGTCAATAGACAGTAACAAGACAATGTTTTTAAGACTGTATACTGTTACCAGTGTTGGGTAAGTTACTTTAAAAAAGTAATCGATTACAAATTACTGGCTACTACTCAAAAATTGTAATCTGATTACATTACTATTTACTTCATGTAAAAAGTACTCAGATTACTAATTACTTTACTTTGAAGTTTCTTTTAAAACATATAAAATATACCTATAAAAATACAAAATAAACTGCAGCTCTTAAAGACTTAAAGAGTTCGCCCAAAACTTAAAATTCTCTCATCATTCACTTGTTCCAAACCAGTTGGTCTTTTTTTTAACACAAAAGAAGGCATTAAGGAAATCGGATACCTGTAACCATTGACATCCATGGTATAAATTTTTTTTTAAGTGTTCTGTGTTTGTCTGAGGAAATTAGTCTACGGAAATGTGTATATTCCATACAAAGTATGGAGCTTATTTGTTCAGTTCTTGTCACGTGACTCACGGTTTTCAATTGAGAGAGCCTGGGACATGCGAGTGTGCGCAATATGCACTCCAAATGTGCGCATGTGCAATATATGCTCCCAATTTGCACACACGCGCAAAAGACGAGATATGTGAACTGCCCCAAGCAGCTACACTTCTCTTCACATTCAGAAGATACCTTCACTCCCGATCCTGCACAAAAATACAATTTAGCCTGTTTAGGCTGAGTTGGGCTGCAGTGTTTTTTGGTGCCGGTGTCCTTCTTGGTGATGAGTGTTGTCATAGAATGCTTTCTATTCAAGTGCTTGAACAAGTTGCTGGTCAAGTTAAAAGCTTGGGGACTTTCCACAAATTTTTATAACAATTATTACACTGTACACAGCCCTCACAGAAAATATCTAACAAAAAAAGTAAATGGTAAGTAATTGTAACTTTTTTTGGCTTTTATTTCTACATCAAACAAATTATATTGTAGTGGCCAAATAATGTAATCGTGCACTGATAAACACATTCAACACTATCTACTGCAGCAAGCCTAGTCTTTACAACGCGAGAACCACCTGAACCACACATAACTTAGAAACACTAACAATACACCCTACCTTTGCATGGTGAGCGCCAGATTGAAGTTGGCAGACTTGATCTTGTTTTGGGCCTCCAGGTGTGTCATCCCGTCTGTGCTGACCCCATCAATGGCCACGATGATATCCCCCTGGATCAGATTGCTGGAGGCCGCCTTGCTCCCCGGTGTAATCTGCCACAAACCAAACAAGCCTTTGAATGAAATCCTGACAGGTCAGCACCTCTGCAAACACATTACCTGGACAAAGCAATCATTTGGTTCTTATTTGTCCACCGCCGCGTGAAACTGATAACGCAGATGTGATGTATGAATAAAGCCTAACAAAAGAGAAGACCCCGCCATCTGCAGGTGCTTGCTTGATACCCTCTTAATAAAATCAGTGGAGGATAAAAACACACACAGATTCTGAATCCATGACAGCTGGATGCACAAAGAGGTCTCAAGCACACATTTGGCGAGCTGCATGCTTCGTGCCAGAACAGATAATGTGTTCCTTCTGCTAAAAATAAGACTGTGATTAGAGAACAAACTTGTGCTCTTGGTCTATAGATTCATGCATATCTGTATGAAGTACATAATGTGAATGTCCAACTTGATTTCTTCCATCGAAGCTGTATAAAAAAAAATATTTAGAAGTTTAGGGTTGATAATAGGGCTGCACGATATTAGATAAATCTCATATTATGATATGAATACAGTTCCAAAAGATGGTTTGATTTGCTCTATTTGACAGTTTATGGGGAGTCAGTATTCAGATGCAGAAATTAAATAATAACAATGCAAAAAATGATTTTTCTTACCTTGCTTTGTCTCAATTCTAGTCTAAAATATCTAAAAAATTGTTTTAGATAAAGTAAAAATCTGGTTTTGTTTTCAACTTTAGAAGAAATAAGTCAGAGGCTACAGCAAAGCATTTAGCTATACAGGGCAGTTGGAAAACTGACTATCTAGAAGAGGGTGTCACAGACTGGGAAAGAGTATGGAAGAACATTTTTACTTCATCTAAAAATCACAATCACCACTATAACCTTTGTCATAGAACCTACTGTACCCCACTCAAAAGACATTGTATAATCGCCTCTTTTAGTCCTCTCTGTAATAAATGTCCTGACCAGGAACTTGGATCTTTTTTTTCATATGATGTGGGAATGTGGAAAAGTACAAACTATTTGGAATGAGGTGTGTGTTATCTTAACTAAAATTATTGAATATCCTGTACCGATGATTCCCTCCTTTCAATTACTGAGCGATGAGTCTATGTTGATTCTTACCAAGCTACAAAAAGCTCTTTGGCTGGCTGGCTTAACTTCTGCAACTGCAACTACTACTAGCCCAACATTGGCTGCCTCCACATAATTTGGACACGTACAAGTGGAGGGTACAACTTCAGGACATTATAATGTTGGAATTATCCACAGCTCGAGTGAACTTGGTACAAAAAAAGTACATTAAAGATCTGGACTTCAGCTGCTGACAAATTCTCCATGTTTACTGCATAAAACAATGATCAGGATCCAGAATGATTGCCCAATTTTGTAAAACTGATACTTGATACTGTACTTTGTTTTTTGTATTTTGCTTTTGTTAACTTCTATTTATTGGATACCCCAGTTTAAAGAGACTGCTGGGGAGGGGGGTGGGGGTAGTTGAATTGATATATTTCATTATATTGTGTTTTCAGCCTGTATGTTTTTTAACAATTAAAAAAAGAAGAAATAAGTCACAAATAAGACCTTCTTTCCTTAAAATAAGCTAAATTATCAGCCAATGGGATTAGCAAAACAATTTTATTTTCACTTTGAAATGTAGATATTTGAACTAGGATCAAGAAAAAAAGATTAGGTAAAAAAAACAAAACTTTATTTTGTATAAATCGTATAAATAATTAAATACAATTCATCTTTGATACACCTCCGAACAACATTATTTATTTTTTGTGTCCAAATTTTTTAACTGGCCTTAAAACACTTAAAAACAAATCATAAACTTTCACTCTTTTATAGTTAAACTTAGCAGTGAGGTCAACTATGATTTAGACTCAACATTGCAGATCCTGACTATTGTGGAGGCGCACATTGCGATATCGATGCTGAAACGATATATTGTGCAGCCCTAGTTGGTAAGATAAAAAACAAACAAACAAACAAACAAACAAACAAACAAACAAAAATGGATCTTACAATGATGCAATAAATAGATCCAAACAGAAAGTAAATATTGTTACAACCCTATGGCTGTCATATCTCATCTGTCTCTCTGCTTAGAAAACCTCTGATTGGCCACTTTCTACTGATTGCTTGCTCCTGATTGGCCTACAGTATTTTAAAAGCCATGACATAACTTCCTTGGCGGCCATCTTGTTTTGGTCACTTGCTTTGTGTTCTTTGAAATGTTTGTATGTTGGATGGTGCAGAGTTTTTGTATGTGTTGGTTCTCAACTCCAGTCCTCGGGCCCCCTCGCCCTGCACATTTTGTGTCTCTCTTATTTGACACACAAGGATCAGTTCATGGATCTCGCTGTTAATGAGCTGATGATCTGAATCAGGTGTGTTAAGTAAGGAAGACATACAAAATGTGCAGGGCAGGGGGCCCCGAGGACTGGAGTTGAGAACCACTGAGATTTGTGAGTACTGTTTGTTTTGTGTATGCTTTGTGGTACTTTGGTCTACTGGCTTGTTTGACCTTTTTTGCCTGTTGACATAAATTTTTGGATTGTCCCTTAAATGTGGTTGCTTGTTCTGTAAATAGTTTGTAAATAGTGTATATAATATTGGCATAGTAAGGAGTTTGACGCCATTTTATTTGTAAAACCTTTGGACCTCTGTTTTTGTGTTAGGTAGTTAGGGAAATTAACTGTATTTTCTTTTCTTTTTCATCAGGTACGGTAGAGGTTTAAAAGGAAATTTTGTTTGTTATTTTGGCCTTGTCAGCTCCCGAATTTAAACCCCAATAAAATTTAGATTTCATATTTTCTTTGTGTTGTCTTTCATGTTGTGCACCATCTCTACACAGTGCGTAACAATATATTTTGTAATTTACAAAATAAAAGATCTATCTCAAATAAATTCAGTTCTATTTTATTATTAGTTATAGAAAAAATATATGTTTCACAAGGATGCATTAAATTGGTCAAATGAAATTAACAAAAAAAATCCATCTCAAATAAATGCTGTTCTTATTATTTTTATTTATAGATAAAAATGTAGTATATATAATTATAGAAGAATATAAAAAGCAACCGTTAACCACTTCAACTGTTAGTTTGCTGTAAGTGAGAAATGGAGAAGTGCTAAAATAAAACTCCCCTCTCTATTTAATATTAATTTTATGTTTGAAATACATCACAATACTACAGATATAAAGAAAAAGTAAAGAAAGTAAAGAAGGTAGGAAGGATCAGTTTCTGCAGACTTTGCACACGTGAACAGCACTGTCACTTCTTTACCATAAAACCAGGCTATCTGACACTACACAGACTATCAAGATTTAGAGTCTGTTTCTTTTCCTCTAAATCTGGTGGGTTTTTAAATGTGTTCAAGCCAGCAGCATTTCCATACCCAAGTCTCACTGTGCATGTCTGAGAACAGCCATAAAGAGGTCTTATTTACAGAAAAAAACTGACATGAATACCAAATTAATGAAGATTATTTCACATGTGTACATGTTTGTCTCTCTAATCCTTTTTGGCCACATGAGGAAGTTCTGACACTGTTATGTTCTGCTCCCTGAGGGTCTATTACTGAAACTCCCATTGAGAAGAACTGAAGAGCTCTCTGTGTGAGTGAATTTCTACATTTCCATCTGTTTTGTTAATAAATGAATAAACGAATGTGTGCACATCTGAGCCAAAGATTTAGACTCAGAACTGCCAAGACCGCAAAGCCCATTTCAAGAGCCCGAGAAGTAGACAGCCACAACAAGAAAATGAGGGGTACGTGCCTAAAATGGCATTAGGAGACATGCAAATACCAATCTGTGAAAGTCTGTTGTCAATTATCTGACATCTATCAAGCAGTGGGATCTTAATTACAAAACCCACAAAGTTTAAAAACTGTAGATGGAAAATATTTAGACAAATATCACAGAGGATGTTTCTGTTCTTTCAGGAGAACTATGAAGGAAAGTGTTTTACTCTAAGTCAGAAAACTAATAGAGCAATTAATTTAAGTTTTTTCCTCGCCACTGTCTTCCATGATTCGGGATCTGTAGAGCTGCGCATCGATGGGATTGCTCTTCAGTGTTTGGACTCTCAGTATTGAATATTAAACCACACTGAACTGAGCTAAACTGAATTTAAACTCTGAAAACTGAACTGACACTGTTTCAATTTACTATAATATTCTATATGAAGCTGCTTTGAAACAATCTACATTGTAAAAGCGCTATAGAAATAAAGGTGAATTGAATTGAATTAATTAACTTCATTTTAGTCACTTTTGCTACAACACCTAAAAAAATGTCTGCCAAGATCATGTCCTCCTCAGCAATGAAAATTCAGTCTACGTTTTTCAGTGATCTCAGTGTCAGACACTGATCAATGTCTTGATTCACATTAGAAGGAAGCTTTGAATGCCTGTGATACCTGCATTGAGCTTTTGACAAACCAGCAAAAGGTCCGGCAGGAATACCAGAATGACAGAATGAGAGGAGCAGCACAGCTGGTGAAACAACACCATTATGTGGCTTTTAAAAATTCATGCAACTAAAAATACTGTTACAGTCACTGTATGTTCTGTTTCACTCATTTTCATGAGGTGTTAACGCAACACTATATGCCACTTAAAGGGATATCACTAAGAAATGAAAATTTACTCAGCCTCAAGTGGTTACAAACTTTTATGAGTTTTCTTTTCTTTCTGTTGAACACAAAATAAGTTCTTTTGAAGAATGTTAGAAACCAGTGAAACACTGGAACACTAAGTCAATGATTACAGGTTTCCTACTTTTAAAATAAAATACTTGCTTCATGTTTAACTGAAGAAATAAACTCAGAGAGTGAAATGCCAAGTAAATGATGACTGCTTTTTTAAATTTGGGGTAAATATTCCTTTTAAAGAGGAAAAAAACAAATTTTTGTGGGATTGATTGTAGGATTGATTGAGTGGACTTCAGAATGTCCACTATGGTTTCAGACACCACAACAAATGACTGCTTCCTCAAATAGTGCACTATTTAAAGGTATAGGGGTGATTTCAAATACAGCCCGTCTCTTTCTCTGCAACCAACACTGACAGATTTACACATTATCAGGTCATATTTTGTCTTTAATTACTCAAAAACATTTTTTTGAAAATAGGTTTTAAATAGGGATGTGTAATTAATTTCTATCATCTTCATCTACTTTGATCAGCAGCAGTGATAGCAGATGTGTGCTCACAATACTATTTCAGAGATCTTCATCTCTGCTCCTGGAGATTCAATAATAAAATATTAATTAATAATAATATTGTTTTACTAAATAACAGAAACTATTGTGTGTCCATATTGTCCATCCCTAGTTTCAAAGTGGAAGTTTTAGAAAACAGAACAATACTCGTCACTGTGTAAACAACAACATTATGTTGTGATCATATGCATGTGTATGTCATGTTCAGTCTATAAACGTGCTTGACAACCAAAGCAACAATGGCAAACTACAAATCATTATGCACACAAGTGTTTAATATTACAAAATGACATCAACAACTGATAGCATACATACCAGAGCATTTAACTATCCTTTTAAAAAACACCGGAATAAATGTGTTTGTAGTGAAAATAGTTTGTAGCACCTTGTTTTCTTGTGTTTCGTTCCTATTCCCACCGCTCATTTGTTTCTGTAGTTACTAAATATGTTTCACACCGGAGTCTTATTTAGCTACTTAAAAATTCTACAATATGTAGGTTTTTGCTATTATAATGTTAAATTAAAAGGTTAAATTGATTCCATTAATCTGTTGATGTTAATCTAATTTAACTTAATAAGATCCTGGCTGTATCCAAAATTGCCCACTATTCTCTATATTAGTCCAAAAAAAATGATCCACTTAAAGAAGTAAATGAAATCAAGTGAGTAAATTTGAGCATTGAGTGCACTGGAAGGGTGATGTTTTGATTGTGCTTGGTTGAAAAATCCATCAACTGGATTCAATTTCCGATTAAATAGTTTTTTGCTCACAACCTGTGACAGCCATTTAACACTATTAATAATGCTGAACTTATGTCTATTAATGAAACTAAGCATTTTGATTTGCATCATGTATTTATTGCAGTGCATTGTGGGATTGATTGAGTGCATTTTAGAATGTCCACTATGGTTTCAGACACCACAACAAATGGCTGCTTCCTCAAATAGTGCACTATTTAAAGGTACTGTATAGGGGTGATTTCAAATACAGCCCGTCTCTTTCTCTGCAACCAACGCTGACAGATTTACATATTATCAGGTCATATTTTGTCTTTAATTACTCAAAAACAACAGCAAGATTGTCAAACCATACAAATTTAGCCATAAAATGAATCGGACTTTCAGATGAACAAATCATGCAACACTAAAGAACAGCTATCTGGCCTAAATGTTTTTGTCATTGCTGTTATTCTGATCCTTTCTATAGGTTCATCATGGTATATCAAAGGCATGACAAATAACAGTAACATAGGGATTAACTAATTATCAGTGCAAATGAAAGATTAAATATATCATGAATAAAGAATATCTAGTTACCAGTGTAAAGCTGATAATTATTAGACAAACAAAATCTTTGACTGGACCCCCTTAGTGTTTGCTTATTAAATATTTTGGTTAATTTGATTATGCTTTCAGCTCCCAATAAGAGTGTAGAACAGCTGTGTTTATCTTTTTACACACACACACACACACACATACAAAAAGCCTGCAGATTGAAAGGGAGTTTGATTATTCAGTCTGTGCCGCACAAATCAGTGCTGTTGTTAGAGAAAAACCTCAGCTACTGTGTGTAATATCTTTAAAAATGTATCGGTATGTGACAGCTGTGTTTCCACTCCTGTGGTCACGTCCACACTGTGGATGGGTTTAACATGATCAATGCAATCCGACACCTGGATGGTCTAAATATCCACTTCACACTTCACACATACTCATGGGCAAATATGACAGATTGTAGCTGCCCTTCATGCTGTGGCACAGTTTCTGATAATCATTTTCTTGAATTAATTATCCAGCTCAAGTTCACCACTCATGTTTATGAAGCAAATATAACTGCAGCCCTCAACTGAGCTCTTACTCTTTGGCTCAAATTCACAAATAACTGAAGTATGTCTCATCTGCTTATTGGGGTACAGCTAGGTTTAGCAAAAAACCTCCGCTGGTTAGGATATCTTTCAACTTGTAACATCTAAGCATGGGTTAAATCAAGTTGGGGTGATTATGCTTGCATTCAGACGGCTGTGATGATTTCAAAATAGCTTCAAATGACAGCCTTCTCTCTCCTCCTTTCAAAAAGGTGTTGTGTATTTAACTGCTCATAGTGGGATCTTTTTTTCCCCTGCTTGACAGCTGCTCTAATTATGTCGGTGTGAATGGGTGCTTGCCACTACAGTGTTGGGGTTGTTTTAAGAGTCTTTTTCCTCTATAAATGTCAAGCCCAATTGCCACATGTAGCAAGGGGATGTCCTGCCACCTTTAGAAATGCCACTGTGACGGTTGTGTTCATGGTCTTGTGGCGACATCCCCATAAAGTAACATCTGACTCATGGTTAAAAGGATAGGTCAGCCCAAAATAAGCAGGCAACGGCATTATGGAAGCCTTTACACAGAAATAATAAATACATTTTAACTATTTATCCCACAATAGTTACCTTTTTTGTATTAGTATTTTTGTATAGTGACTTTCTTTCCTCATGATCTCACTTTCTTTACTACTAATAAAGAATGCATAATTTCAGAACTGTGAAACATAACCTTGAAAATCTAAGAAAAACGGCTTGATATTCAGTGTAAATGTGCAAATACAAGAAAATAAGCAATGGAATTACGAGATTTACTTGTCAAAACAAGCAAACAAAAAACCTGAAATGTGAGATTTAATTTGAATCAATTCTAACTTAACCCTTGTGCACTGTTCAAACTTGTTATGTTAGGGATGAAAACATCCACTGAATTAAACTGCTGTAAAATGCATCAGATTAATATTTAAAAACAAAATGTTTTTTTGCATAAATCTGTTAATCAACCACAGTCCTGATCAAAACTGCTAAATTGTTTAGAAAATGACAGGATTTTAACTCTTTAACTCCCAAGTTCACAAATGATGTCACTGATTTGGTGGAAAAAAACACACAAAATGACATATTTTCAATATAAAAAGTAATTGTGGACTGGATTTTTTTAACCTTTTATTAAAGTCTTGGACATGTGAAACAACATTGTCTTTGATGCATTGTTTTTGATTGATTTTCATTTTTTCTCTCTAATTTACTGTTAATGGCAGTTTTTGCTCCATTGACTGCCATTATGACCACATTTGATGGTGCATAAATACACAGTGATTATATGGTGTCATGATTTCGTAATCAAAAAAATCTTTTTTCAAAACCCCTTATGTACTTTTGGGGATAAAAGTTGATGAAAACATCCCCAACAGTACATAAGGGTAAAAAAAAATCTATTGCATTTGTAAACTCAAAATTCCAGTAAAGAATTTAAGGACTCAGAATTTAGGTACAAAAAGAAAAGCATGTATGTAAACTCAGAAATGAGGAAAATCTTGCAAAATGTAAAGATGTAAAAACTAAATTCTAATAGCAAGACAAACTCACAATGATCATTAACTTGCAATTGTGAGATTTCGGTCATGACCGAAAGGACAATTCAATTCAATTCAATCTCCGATACAAGCGGCCGAAATGAGTTTCCTTCGCAGGGTGGCAGGGCTCAGCCTTATAGATAGGGTGAGGAGCTCTGTCACCCGGGAGGAGCTCGAAGTAGAGCCGCTGATCCTCCACATCGAGAGAAGTCAGCTGAGGTGGCTCAGGCATCTGTTTCGGATACCTCCTGGACGCCTACCTAGGGAGGTGTTCCAGGCATGTCCCACCGGGAGGAGACCTCGGGAAAGACCCAGGACACGCTGGAGGGACTATGTCTCTCAGCTGGCCGAGGAATGCCTCGAGATCCCCCGGAGGAGCTGGAGGAAGTGTCTGGGGAGAGGAAGTCTGGGGTTCTCTCCTAAGACTGCTGCCCTCGCGACCCGGCCCCGGAAAAGCGGTAGAAAATGAACGAATGAATGATTGAATGAATGAATGAATGAATGAATGAATGAATGAATGAATGAATGAATGAATGTGAGATATAAATTCTAAACTGTATGAGAAAAACACACTTTCCACTTTATTGCGGAACACAAAACACACTTTTTTACACCATTGGAGAAAACTTGCTTCTATACACGATGAAGGTGCATAACTGATGACTGAATTTTTACTTAATTTATCAACAGAAAAGAAAACATGAATTAAGCCCATTTGCGAAACATTTCTAATTCAGATGTATGTTTTAATCAATGCACAGATACTGTTGCTTTGTTCCAGTGTTAGCAAAACTAACAACAGGAGGAAAAGGAAGGGAGCATGGGAAAACAAAGGCTTGGAGAGCCTGAGTGAGGCGGATTACTAGGCCTGGCACACAAAACCTGCATTAACTCTCCATTCTCAGCTCATTCCAATTGATGCCTGGATGAATGAGTGGCTGATATGCCAGCTCAAATCTCCTGCTCACTCCCAACAGCACAAAGGAGCTGTTCTGTGGGTCAAGTAAGTCACAGGAGGGAAAAGTAGGCCATAGAGAAAACCAGAGAGAGACATTTTATGACTGGATGGACTGACAGATTGCAATACAAGAATAATTTGAAGTCAATGTGATAGTGAATTGCAGACTAAATACTTTCTTAAATGGATAGTTTAGCAAGAAATGAAAATGTATTATTATGCGGGTGTTACTCATCTAAGATGTAGGTAAAATTTATTTCCTTAGAAGAACATTAAGGTAGCTTTTTTATAGCTGAAATGTTAGTCTTTGGATATTTTAAGTCATTAACATGGTTTCGATCACCCTAAGTTATCGCGCATTTTGAAAAACGATTGATGGATACATGAAATTTAGAATAAGAATACTTTAATTGACTTAAAAAATTTAAGCTCACTTCAATTTGGTTTTGGAATTTTGTTTTGGCAAAAAAAGGGTCAATGTGATTGTAATTAATGGAGGATGAAAACAACAAGCGCATTTGCGAACATTACATCCACTTGACCAATCAGCTGTTTCCATTATGCTTGCTTTGTTTACGGTTGGTTACTTTTTTACCAATAATAAGCCTCTCGAACAACTAGTTGCAAACACACCTAATTCGCATTTGGAATTTTTTCTTTTGGTAAAATTTGAAAAGATTCATTTCATGGTAGGATGGAAACCCAGCTAATGACTATCAGCACTTTGAAAACATGAAACACATCTTATAAAACCAGATCAAAAATCAGCCCGTGCAAGAAACTGAACATTATTTGCATTAGGGCTGCACGATATTGGAAAAATCTAACATTGCGATATTTTGTTATTCTGCGATATACTGTATATTGTGGTATGAATACAATTTCACCAGATGACTTCAATAGCTCTATTTGGAAATAATTGGTCATTAAAATAAATACAACAAAGAAAAAGATACAAATGAAATAAACTGCGTGTTTATTGTTTTCTAACAATAAACTGTTAAATTGTTTTCTATTGTTTTGTGTTTGAGTCTTTCAGCATTCGGCTATACAGTAATTGAATGATCAAATGTAAAGTAATACTGCAAAGTCTCTGCAAAGTTATAGATAACATACTGTTACAGGCCTCAAAACACAAGCAAATAATAAATTATAATTCAGACTCAACATTGCATATCCTGCAATGTGACTATTGCAAATGATCACATTGCGATATCGATGCTGAAACGATATATTGTGCAGCCCTAATTTGCAACATTATTCCATTCTGAATGCAATAATGTCGAGAATGCATTCACTACAGTCTGTAATCCAAGATTTCCATAAGATGTCTGCTGTAATCTATATAAGATGCTTCAAACAAACAGAATCAGCTCACACTTGAATTTTCTTTTCCTTTTTTTGGTGAACCAGACAGAATTTTTTTATCTTTGTCCATAGTTTCTAAGTAAACATTTCATCAAGAATCATCATTGACAATCAGCAGTGGTGTAAAGTAACTAATTACAAATACTCAAATTACTGTAATTGAGTAGTTTTTCTCAGGAATTGTAATTTACTGAGTAGTTTTAAAAATGTCTACTTTTCCTTTTCCTTGAGTACATTTTTAGTGCAGTATCTGTACTTTTACTCCACTACTTTCTTTCAACCTGCAGTCACTACTTTGAATTTTCTAATCCCCATGGACAAGAAAAATAGTCATGAGATTCCTGTCCAATCAAATCGCACATACCATACAAGGTAAATCGCATCATAATGAACTACGTCAAGACGTGAACACTTTATAATTGCAGCAAACTGTTTGGAAGTATTAAAAGTGTCCATGAAGATGTTCAAAATCTTTGCGTGCATTGACCCAGAGACTGTTTAGACCAGGGGTGTCCAAACTCGGTCCTGGAGGGCCGGTGTCCTGCAGGTTTTAGCTCCAGTTTGCCTTAACACACCTGAAAGGATGTTTCTAGAAAGCCTAGTAAGAGCTTGATTAGCTAGCCTAGGTGTGTCTGATTGGGGTTGGGACTAAACTTTGCAGGACATCGGCCCTCCAGGACCAAGTTTGGACAACCCTGGTTTAGACGCATGTCACAGATGAGAAGATGATGGGATGTTTACAGTATGATGATCGAAATGGCCTTAAACACCCAGCAGGCACAGGACGTCAACATGACGTCTGATTGACGTTGAACCCTAACAACATGGGGACTTCGCATTTTGTTTGGAAATGAAAATCGGGTTGACATCAGAACTCAATGTCAGGCCGACGTCAATGTCTATTGTCCAACCTAAAATCAACCAAATATTAATGTCTAATGATGTTACAGCTTGACATTGTGTTGACGTTTTTACTATGACATCTATCAGACGTTGGGATTTTGGTTGCCATACCTGATGAATAAATGTCAGTATTTGACGTCAATATGACGTTGGTTTAAGATATTGGCTCAATGTTGGATTTTGGTCACTTTCTAACAACCTAAAATCAACCAAATATCAACGTCATTTGACGTCATTATTGGACATCAAAATAACGTTGTCCTTAGCTGCTAGCTTGACAATTAATTTTGGTCACCTGACATTACAACCTAAATCTAACCTAATAATAATGTCTCATGATGATGTGTTAGAGCTGCTGGGTAATAACTAAATGCACTACAGAATGTTATGTTTACACACAGATGCACAAATTACAAATAACAAATTTTAACAGCATAATACTCACTACTCTTGAGTACTTTTGTAAGCTCTACTTTTTACTCATACTTTGAGTAATATTTACAACAGATACTTTTACTCTACTTGCACTACATTTTTAGGCAAGTAATGGTACTTTTACTTGAGTATGACTTTTCAGTACTCTTTCCACCACTGACAATCAGCATGTCTAAAGATGAACCAAATTTTCAGAAACCAAAAATGTTATGTTTGCTGCATTGCCCAGAAATGTTCAGCAAAACTGGTTTCACTCTCCCTCCAGCAGTAGTCATTGCATGGTGTGAAGCAGCTTTCACAGCAGACACAGAAAGCGATGCGCTTTAAAAACCATTCATTTTATTGCGCCATGCCAAGGCCGATTTGTTGCTCCGTCATGCAAAACTTGTTCATGAACCCATACTTATCTATAGATAAATCATACACGCTCACAGAAAAAACAAAGTGCATTCCAAATTTTTTATTTTTCATTTTTGCTTTCAGCCCAGAATACTCCATATCTGAAATCTGAGATCAGTTACATAAAAGAGAAGTAGCAGTAATCTCCCATGATTGAGGCATGAGTACTTGACCAGATGGACTCATTTTTGCTAACAAGACCGAAAAGAATCCGACACCCTACGAATGCAATGTGACCTGATCCTCCCCTGCCGAAGCTCCCCTCGTATAAGAGGTTAGTAAACCTGCCCAACACCCGATGAATAAACCACATGTGTAAAAGACTCCGAGTTTATAACAGCACATCAAAGCTAATCTGATGAGCTATGAGCATTTAAGTGGACAATATGATTTGGCTAAAAACCACCTAAATGTGTGCACTGTGTGTGGTTTTGGTGGATGTTGGTATGTGATAGGTCTTACAGTCTTCCCCAGCAGGACTGACTTGACCTTCAGCAGCCGTCTAAAAACAGCTCTGCCTGTCAGCAGCACCAGCTTCAGGCTCTCATGGCACACACAGAGACTGGGTACTTTAGCCTATACTGGTTTGGGATTATCTGAGAAAGACTGGCATTATATAATAAGATTATTAACACAACAATTTAAGGGTCGTGGCACTTGCAACAGACTCATTTTCAAACCTCCTGCAAAACAAGAGGAGTGTTTTTGTTTCCTGACTTAATCAGATTTAATTGATTTCTATAATGCCTGTAAAACAAATTTTCAGTTTAGCATTTTGAATCCGAATAGAATGAGTGATAAGCAGTTTGTCTATCCATGCTGAATGCAAAACTGCCTCAAAAAGTGATGTTAATTACACAGTTATATGGAGTGAGATCATCATGGCTAACCAGCTTGAGGACACAAAAACAGATAATCAACAAAAGCCAAGCAAAGCTACAATATATTGCACCACAAAATATTAATGAATAATAATAAGTAATAATATTTATTTTTCAAAAAACTTAATTATTAATGGCAATATTTTACACCACAACTATTTTATTATAGTGATATAATTTACAGCAATTAACAAATAAATGAAACCTAAAAATATGCCTAGTAGCATTTTTGTAAAAAAAAACATGAATACAAAAATTAAAAGTAACTTGTTAAAACAAAAATAAATGTTTATGTTTTAATTTATTGTATAATTTATTGTGTAATTGTGTTCATTTATTGTGTAATGTCAAAGCTGTGATGTCAAAGCAGAATTTTCAGTGTCACATGACCCTACAGAAATCCTTTTAATATACTGATTTGATGTTAAAGAAACAATATTATTATGTTGAAAATACTTAATATTGGTGAATATTTTTTCAGGATTATTTAGAAAGATCAGCATTTAACTGAACTAAATATTTTGTAATATTATAAAAGTTTTGATTGTTTGATACTATTGATTAATTTATTTTTATTTAGGAGAAAAAGCATACTGACACCACAGTAGTGTATGATCAGTGAAAATATACATTATGTAATATTTCATAAATACAGTAAAATATACACAGAAATCAAACAGCCACAGACGACAGAAAAGACTACTGTGACTTCCCTTTTCTTACAACTAGCTCATGGGAAAAGACAATGCAAAAACCAGCATTATAAATGGAACAGATTTGTGTTCATCTGCCAGCATCAGTCTTCCTGAAGGCTGACTGGAATCAACGATTTCCCTGGGCTCATTAGAGACTAGATGTGTAGAGAGATGTCATATAAACAGTCCAACATTGGAAAGCCACAATGAAAATCAACACTGTTGGGAACGCTCTCATCAGGGCTGCTGTGCTATTTATAGACCAAAGAAAAAAGAAAAAAAAAACTTTGAATGCCATCCAAGTTAAGAGACGGCTACATTTGTGTCATTAATACAACACACTAGTAGTGTTAAAAATGCAGATCAAATTCAGGCCAACCATAAAACTCAATCTTCACAAGCTTAAACTGGATGCTCAGTAAATACCATATGAATGAGACCAAACCTTAATTTGAAATTTTAATATTTGAAGACCATAACAACACCTTACTGTAAAAGAAATTAATTAATTAAAAAAAGTTGGCTCAACTTAAAGGTTTAAGGCAACTTGCTGCACAGCATTTTTGAGTTGACTCAATTTTTAACCCAATAATGCACTTCAATTGATTTAAGTTGAGTTAACTAAAAAAAGCTCTGCAGCAAGTTACCTTAAGTTGATTTTTAAGTTGAGTCAAATTTTTACAGCATATTCCACCAGTTGGTGCTCTACAATAGCATACAATAATATTTATAATAGTTATAAAGCATACAATTTTATTTTATTTTGTTTTATATTATAAGACTTTCACAAATCCTTTTCATTGGATGACACAGTATTTTGGCAGACCCTAAACAGTGGATCCCTGCTGGCTTTAAAACCTTTTTAGAGGCAACCATGTAGCTAATGACACCACAGTGTCAAATGAAATGTCACAGAACATTAGTCTAAGTATAAGGTACTTCAGTTCTAGTAACCCCATGACTTTCCTCTTTTACACCCACAGACCAAACACCCCTCCATTATTATTACTGTCATTCATTTCAAGAGGTGCAGCAATTTTGTCATCTGTGCTTTACTGTACTGCACCCAACAGCTAAAACAAGTTAACTTTTGTAGAATAAGAATTTTTCCTAATTTTCATAACAATTTAATTTAGAGGCCTCATAGATTAGATTTAGTATAACATTTATGGATCGTTTACTGTAACTGACTTTCTATATCTTCCAATGTCATTCCTGCCAACATGCCAAAGTCACTTTTGTTGCTGTTACTTAATTACTGTCTAATGCATTCTCCAGATAAAAAGTATTATTTTCCTTTGCAGCTCCTTTTCATCCAAACCACCCACAGGTATTTATATCCCTCATCTGCTGCTTTCAGTTTGAACTGAATTGCAAGTTCATGCTTTCTGTGTGCCATCTGTTCCAGTCTGAGCTGCTCTCGGCCAAGAGAAACCCTCATTTCAGCACCTAGCGCTCAACAAGAGCACACACAGTGATACACAATGGCATCTGCCAACAACATCTCAGCCAATTCAAAAAACAAGTATATTTGTCTAAGGAAGGAAGAAAATATACTTGTGCATCATCTGTTATATATTATTAGTACTGCTCTATTTCAAACATTTGAAAACTTTGCCAACACTGAAAAATACACTATAAAATGAACAACCCAGGCTCATTATTGATACATACCGCTATATACATTTCTGGAGATCACAAAATACATGCCAGCAGGTATGTTTTTTTTGCAGTTTTTGTTTTCATGAATCCGCTGTGTAAGCTTTTTCAGATCTCAAATGTCTTTTGTGAGTGCCATTCACGCCTGCTGTTTTCCGTAAATCCACCAGAGGCCCCTGTCGACTGACTGACTGACTGACCAAACAAACGATATCCCCCAACCACCCCCTTCCCAAAACCCAACCAATAGTGTTTAAAAAAGCAATCCAAAAAAAGAAAAGCTCTCGCCTGATTTTTACCACGTTTTCAGATCCTACCACGTTCTCACCCTGTCAATTACTTGTTAATTTTATTTTTTGCATTTTGTTCCATAGTTGTTTTACCTACTTTCTGGAACTGTTCCTCACCGGACTCGAACCCAGTCATTGCGGTCAACTCCTCTCTGCATCTCAAGTCCGCCAATGGACATAGCGAGCTACTGGGCAAACTGGTAACAGCGGAAAAGCCGTCCACACTGAGGTAATCGGTCAGCTGATTGCGCAAAAAGAAACAGAAGCCGTTTGTGACGTCATACCACCCTGTAGCGCTCGTTTTAAAGACGAAATGCAGCCAAACGTGGCTCTGGCTACATAATTCCCGCTCTCCAAAAATGTATATGGGGGGTACATTTTCACAATGAGCCTGTGTAAAAAATGAAGCATACCGTTGATGACAATACTTCTCATCAGTCTGAAATGATGACAGGCAGTTTACTCATCTTTATCAAATCCTGTAGTTCTTTACTCAGTTCTAAAGAGCATTTGATTAATAGAAAATTGTATATACTGCAAGACAAAATTTCTTAAATGAATACAAAAGACTAATTAACATTAATTAGATTTTTCTAGGAATTTAGTGATTTTTATGTATTTGCACAAGCTGTTTGATTCATAACATTGAATTAAAATGAAATTTAAAAATGTATACATATATATATACATACTGTAATACAGAACAAAACATATATTAAATAAAACTTTTTTTCTAAGAGTGTCTTTCTCTTTAAGACTCTAAATTAGTAATAAAAGTGTTTGTGGGGGGTAGGGAGGCACATTTAAAATATATATCATTTTTAAAAGTTGGCTCTGAAAATTTTCTTTTTTCATATCCTAAGTTCGCTATGAATTATGTTATAAATAATATTAAATGTGAAGCAAATTAATAATTATATATTTTTAGGAAATTCTACATTTCTTTTTACTTTTGATTGACTTTACCATTGACTGACTGATCGATTGATTGATTGATTGATTGATTGATTGATTGATTGATTGATTGATTGATTGATTGATTGATTGATTGATTGGCAGTTCATTTCCACTGTGGTACCTCTGATATAAAGCAGGGACCAGGTCGTTATTTATTTATTTAATAAATTAATTTAATATTAATTTAATATTTAATTATTTAATAAATCATTTATTAATTATTTTTAGGTATAGTAAAACGAATCCTACGTTCCATCATAAATTTAAACAAATATCTTAAACATTTTGAGCATTTCCTCTTTCCAATATTAACCTTAAGTTTTAAGTTGGCCACTACTGTATATTCAGTATGTATATTCAGTACCTTTATATTTATAAAAATATATATAATGTCCCAAACATTTTGGTAAAAAAAGAACCATTAGCATTTTTGTCTGTAGAACATCTAAATTATGTAAAAAAATATAAATATATATTTTAAAAATTCTACTGTAAAGACCCTTTCGTGAAATGCAATTAAATTCCTTAATCTGAATGACCCAGAAGTAGCAACAGCACAGCATCGCATGTGTTCACACTCAGAACAAAGTCTCCAGCACTGAACTGGAATTCTCACTGGCAGATCAGTAAATAGCACCCAGGCCGCCTGTCTCCTGCCAAATAATATTCATCCTCTTAAGTTACAAGGATCCTCCTAATGTGATACTCAACCAAACATCTTGATTCAGATACAGAATACACACACTTCTTTCCTCCTTATGACAAACCCTCACACCTGTGAAGTACTTTTATAGAAACTCCTCCTGTTGAGCCACCAGACAGCCAGAACAAAAGTGAGTACTGGGTACCACCTGTCACTCCACATTGACTGACTAGGCCCTGTGCTACTGGCCTTTTCCTGTACCCAAGACAAACAGACCTGCCACACACACCTCTTGATTTAGATATTCTTAGTAACCAGTACAGTGAGGCCAAGTGGCTGTCAAAAGCTGCAAATAAAAAGCCTAGAAGAGCGTCAGAGGATTCCATTGTGCATTACGATACTGCTGAGAGTGTTTACGTCACTATAATTTGACCAATGCTGTGAATAGTGGCAGGCATTCTTTCTCCTGACCACAGGCTATGTTGACAGAGGTGCCAAAATGGCAGTGTATCATCCTACTGTGCCACTGTTTTACTTTTTGTTTTTTTCCAGCACAAGAGCATCTATTTTTTCAAGAGCCTCTAATGCCAGCAACATACTGGGCCAGTGAATCTGTCCTCACTAGACATCTGAGAATAGGAAGGTGCATTTGGACTGTGCTCTTATTTGACAGATACTCCAACACAATCTCACTGACAGATTCATCACGGTCAAACGCACTCATGCCAACGATATATTTTAATGTTCTCTGGTCTATTGCCTTTACGCTTTCAAGAAGTAGACTGCCTCCACCAGGCACACTTGAAGAGCTGTAATTACTTCTGTACAAGGAGAATTCGTCTTCTGTGATATTTGACCTTCCCATCTCACAACAACATTGGCAAAATAAAGCAGTCAGAAATGCCCTCCTGAGCTCATTCATGCTGAATTCCTTGTGTGTATCGAGCTACAATTTCACAGAAATGGCTGCTCAAAAGAAGCATTAGCTATCAGACTTCATGAATAACAGCAGAGCAAAGAAGAATCGACTTGAGTGTAATGAACTGACACTACGATCAATACTGTACATCTACATTGAAAATCTGGATTTACAGGATGCTTCATAAAGAAGCATTAAAGAAAGACTAAACCATTCAAAAAAAAACATTTAGCAATATTGAAAGTCAATGCAGCATCAAAAATCAATGAAAAAAAACCCACAAGTGTCCAAATCAAGATTATTCTGCAGAAAAATCATGTGATGAATAAAATCACCATTCATAAAAAACTGCTCTGGATCACCATAAGACGTATACAGGACAAAGTTAGCAATACATGAATGAATGAACTTCAAAACATCAAGTATCATTGATTGCCATATTATTAAAGTATTTTAATGAGCATCAATTTAGTTTGATGAGACCTAAAAAGAACCGGAATTGAATTCATGTAAATGTGCATCAGATCAAACAATGGCTGAGAAAATCTCAGTAATTTCAGATGCAAATCAACAATTCTAAACCAATGAATCACGGCCTGTATGACCAAGATTTGGGAGTCTTACCCTAGAAACGGTGAGGGGCATATTGAAGTCCTTGCCTCCTTGCAACCGGAAGCCCCAAGGTGGAGGTCCAGAGAGTGACACGTTGTACGAAGTCATTGTTCAAAAAAGCCTTTATATTGTTTAAGCAACAGAATTTCTCCAAACGGATGGGGAAAATGGATTTGGGAGGGGGCGGGGCACGTACCAAACAGCCTCTGAAAAAAGAAGAAGAAAAAAATTGTGTAAAATGCAGATAACACTCACACCTCTCCAAAATGAAAATAAAAAAAATCTGCAGGCCAAACAGGTCAAGATAACCAGCGTAAAACAATGAATTTAGGCCCACCCAAACTGCAAAATAGCAACAGCAACAGAGAAGAGCTATGAGCTATGAGCTAGAGGAAGAGTTTTCTTGCCTGCTCAGATGAACTGGACAGACAGCCTAAGAATAGCTGCCCCTCTGCCGAGAGCGATAGCACTATAACATTGTGGGGAGGGGGGAGCAATGGTGCTTATATGGCATGTAAGGGGACACCCAGAATGCCAGGCCTCCCATGATTCACAGGGCTAATATAGTCCCCTCTTAGACTAAAAGATTTTTCTCGACTCCTTTTCTTCTTGGGTGCCTTATTTATCCGTATCGTGTAAATCGGTGTCTTGTAAATCATATGAAAATTGAATTCATATTGGTAATAGAGTTCAATTTCTTGCAAATGCAACCTGGCTGATTCTGATAAAGGGTTAACAAAAGGTTAGAGGTAATTGGCAATCCTTGCGGACACAAACACGCTTATCTCATGCCTTCACAATGCATTCTGGGACTAAACTGTGTTGCCCCGTTTAAATTAAGTGCCTATAAATTTTATCATCATTCTTAATGCATAGAAATTTGAACATACACTACTGAGTCAGTATACATACTTAAAAAAAACAATATTTTTATTTAGCAGGCATGCTTTAATTTAAACAAAAATCACAGTAAATCCTTTTCACTAAATATTAATATTTCAAATAAATAAATGATTTCTGAAGCCTGAAGTAATGATGCTGCAAATTCAACTGAATTATCACATGAATTATATTATATTATATTATATTATATTATATTATATTATATTATATTTTATTATATTATATTATATTATATTATATTATATTATATTATATTATATTATATTATATTATATTATATTATATTATATTCCCAGAGATGGGTTGCGGCTGGAAGGGCATCCGCTGCGTAAAATCATGCTGGATAAGTTGGTGGTTCATTCCACTGTGGCAACCCCGCAAGGGACAAAGCCGACAAGAAAATGAATGAATGAATATTATATTATATTATATTATATTATATTATATTATATTATATTATATTATATTATATTATATTATATTATATTATATTATATTATATTATATTATTCATTCATTCATTCATTTTCTTGTCGGCTTTTGTCCCTTGCGGGGTCGCCACAGTGGAATGAACCACCAACTTATCCAGCACGATTTTACGCAGCGCATGCCCTTCCAGCCGCAACCCATCTCTGGGAATTTCCACACACACACATTCACACTCATACACTACGGACAATTTAGCCTACCCAATTCACCTGTACTGCATGTCTTTGGACTGTGGGGGAAACCGGCGCACCCGGAGGAACCCACGCGAACGCAGGGAGAACATGCAAACTCCCACACAGAAACGCCAACTGACCCAGCCCAGCCGAGGTTCGAACCTGCGACCCAGCGACGTTCTTGCTGTGAGGTTTTAAAACCGCCAATATTTTCTGCTATACTGTTCCTAAGGTAGGTGTAAGATTTTTTATTTACATTTTTTACACAGAAAAGATATCCAAAAATACTGTTTTAAATTGTAAAGAAATCAGTGTTTTTGAAACTGATGAAGACAGTATTATGATTTATACAAAAGACAGTCAATGATTTACTTTAATTATTTAGCCTAACATGTTTACTGTTAAAATATGCTGGAAACGTTTCTCAAAATAAAATGTATTGTGTTCAAAGGGGAAAAAGTTTTAGTTTTTTTTACCCAGACATTTAAAAAGAATTTATTTTACAGCAGTAATCACAATACTGTCAAACCACGAAACCGTGATACTATAATCCAAAATTATCATACCGTCAAAATCTTATACTGGCCCATGCCTAGTACTGATCGTCAAATAAATGCAGTCTTGGTTCCAAAAAAAGTGTAGCTTCATGAATACTTTAACTTAAGATCCAATCAATCACCTTAAAATCAGAGCAACTGTTAAAGCATTTCACTGCCACTTTTTATTATGAACACATCAGAATTATATAAAATATGAATTTTATCTTTTTCTTTATTGCACATAAACTTGCGAATGGCATATACATTAGATAATCCCATCCCAAACTTTCTGATTGAACAGTAGCTTTAGACAACGAATGAGTGGCAGTGAGAAACGCCTGATATGCTCTTATTGCTCTCAGAGAATTGAGATAAGAGAACCTGTCATGCTCCAGCTCTCTCTGCCATCACAAGGCCTGCGCTGAGACATCGGAGGAAAGATAACCACTGAGGACCTGCCTGTTTGCCTGGCCTAATTTGGGAGACCTCTAGTTAGCAGCTAAGTTTAGCCCTCTTTGTCAATGGAAGAATTTGAAGTAATACTGTACATGAATGCCCAACAATCAGGCCTTCGTAAGCGGCATTTTAGAGAACAAGCATGCCAGTCCTGGACAGTGTGTGACACGGTCCTGATACACTGCTGCTTGTTATGGTGTCTTGACAAGATGACATACTGCTACTGCAAAAACTGATCTGCCTCTCGATTTAACTATTTACAAAAGCATGAAAAGATAAATGATTTATGAGTGTCAAAGAAAAATGGGTTGTGAAGCATCAAAAAATAAGGGTAATAAAGATTTCTTTGTTTATTTTGTAGATTAGAGTGCATCCTGTTTAATTTTATGTTCTTCTGAGTCAATTTATTTATTGTTGCTTATATCTACACCCACAAAACAATTTTGATTTAGAACAAGAATCATTTGAATACCTATTAAAATACTCCATTTAAGGATTACAATAGTGTAGCTTTACTAAAAATAAATAATCTATTATCACTAATTATTTGTAACTTAAAATCTTCATACTTTGCCACTATAGACCATTTTGAGGGATGTAAACAAAACCAATGGTCCCAACGTATTTCGTGTTTTACATTTTTAACTCCTATAGCTTCCGAGAATCCAAAAAGATCACATATTGATAAATAACATTATAATAGTCGTTTTAACATTAAGGTATGACTGAATTGCCTCTTGTTACAGTTATGAAATAGTTTGATAACAAGCAGGAAATGTTCATGGACCAATGACATGACCACATTGAAATGGTTTATACTTAAAACCACAAGGTTTTGCCCATTTAAGACATTTTTATTAATTTCAAATATAATAGAATTTACTACAATCACTTATTATTTTATATACTTTAAGTTCGTCATAATATACAGTATATATGTTGCTAAATGTATTTGTTATAAAAAAATGATGATGGAGTATTTTTACAATGATTATTTATAGTCATTTAAAACATTAAAGAAGATGCTTTACTTCATTTGAATATGCTTCTTTACTATATAAATTCATTTTTGTAAATTTAATTTGACCCATGTATCACACATTAATTGTTTCTTCATAAGACATTTTGAATAGATCACATTTTATAATTTATTAGCAGATCAAAAGAGTTTAAAGGAATTTAACATATTCTAAATAAATAATTCACCAAGGTTTCCCAGCAAAACATTGACCCAATGAAGACAAGATGTATCCCCACTTCAGGCACAGGTTGAAAGGGATAATTCATAACTTTCCAGTAGGGCTGCACAATAGATCGTTTCAGCATTGATATCACAATGTGATCATTTATTGCAATCAATATTGCAATTTTAGATTTTTCCAATATCGTGGAGCCCTACTTTATAGACACTCTAAAGTCTCAAAACTATAGCGTTTATGAGCTGATGCTGATTGTTTAAAAAAATGCAGGATGTGGGATGTGTTTGTTCAATTTTTCATCATAATAAAACTTATTTGGGCTTATCATTAATGCTTCAACCTATATACCCCATATAAATACCATCAGCTCATATGCAAGTTTGAGTTATTGCACACATCATCATAGGACATAAAGTTCCTGCTCTAGACACTGTCAGAAAGCTCTGGCTTAAAAGTAAAAATGCTATAAATACGTTTTAGTTTATTGCACAGAGACCAACTGTTTCACTGAGAACTATAAGACTTGAATGTATCTCTAGGTGCCACAAATTTAGTTTTTATTTTGCCTGTATATGTTAGGGTCAGCAGTACAGCAGAATTATGAAATTTATGAATTACAAAATGCATTTTATGAATTACTATACTCAGTGTGCGATTTATACATTGACAACTGGGGGGTCAAAATATTTTTGATAGTAGTTTGGTAAAACATGCATGTTTCCAGCATTTTGGGGGATATTTGGTGACTATTTTAGAGGTTACTGTACGTCAAACTATACAAATTATGTGTCTACATTTAGTTTTTTTTAAGCTACATGCAGATATAAGCCCCTATTTCACAAGAAACGTGCTTTGTGAATACTTAAGATGTATTTCGTTGCTCTAGAACTGCCAGTTTCAGACTGATAATGAAGAAAGCTATTTCTCACTATTAAAGAGCTGACCCCTCCATACATCTTGCTTTGAAGTCTTTCAGGGTAGTTCAAGCTTTAATTAAGGGGGTCAATCCACCGCAGTAACCCACCCTGACTATACTATCAGCTAAACGTCTTTACTGTTCAATGGAACAAATAAAAAACTTACGGTACATCTTGGATTGCACATTGGGTGAGTAAAAGACATTTTTATAAATTCATATCAAATGTATATGGTACATTGAACGACACGTTATATATGCAAAAACAATTTTACACCTGCTCACAATGTACATATTGTAGCTACGATAAACAAGTACCAGACTGAGAATATACAGTAAGTCTTTGACCACATGGGAACTATAGAATAAAACATGCTAAATAATATCTCATGCAAATCTACACACAAGCCGAAACACATCAAAGAACATGAGCATCCCTCACTCAATGAAGCAGAAGCCAAAACCAGAAATAACCATGGCAACGATTAATAAATGACATAAAAAACGCCAAAGGCTGCTGAAAAGTGTATTTTAGCCTCTAATTGTATTTACAGACATATACTGCCAGGTGTGTGAATAAATATATTACCAATGAAGAGCAAATGTAAATGTTTTCACGCGACTGAGCGAGTACAGTGCGAAGCCTGTTGCCTCCATTTCCATTCAACAAACAACTTCTCAAAGTTTTGCTAAAACCTACATTGCATGCCAAAAGTTGCTTTACACTGACAGCCGCAAACCTTGCAGTTTCTAGTCGCTCGGTTTCCTTCGGACACGAGTTCTGTCACTCACGCCAGATCCCTGCAACCCCCCGGTGTACGTAAAGCACAGAGGACACACAACTTGACCAATCATACTATGCCGAAGGCTTTGCTCATGAATATTAATTAAGGTGTGTGGCGTTCTACCTTCATGTCTACTTGATTCGCTGAAACGCAAACTCTGAACTAATCGCCCAGCGAATTAACGAATCGCTGTTTAGTGACTGTTTAGTTCATGAATATTAATTAGATTTTGTGAGACAGTTTAGTGGTGTTACCGAGCAACGCCAGAGTGATCTAATAAATATTAAAGAGCTAAATATTTTTTCTCCCATAGTAGGATTGCTAATTTCCCACACGGGACAGGAAGGCGGAGGCGAGGGATTTTCATTAGAGAGGAATTATTAAAGAGACAGTCGTCCCTCTTGTTGCCCTGTGAACTGTTCTAAAATTGAGCTTGAACATCCGACGCATAAAAAGGGCTCAGACCCTCTCAGACAGTCTGCAAGGCCCTATTTAATTCACTAATGTTTTGATTTAGCAGGCCTTGGGTTTTGCAGATTAAGTCAGCGTGATTCTGGCAGTTCTGGCTTTAAATGGAATATTGCAGTATTTATTATAAATGGTTTATCATTGCCTCGTTTTAAACTCGTACCTTATTATAATCAAAGCAACATCCCCTTCCTCTTCTTTTTATAATTCAATTTGTTACTTTAATTGTATAAACTGGCGACGCAGTGGCGCAGTAGGTAGTGCTGTCGCCTCACAGCAAGAAGGTCGCTGGTTCGAGCCTCGGCTGGGTCAGTTGGCGTTTCTGTGTGGAGTTTGCATGTTCTCCCTGCGTTCGCGTGGGTTTCCTCCAGGTGCTCCGGTTTCCAACACAGTCCAAAGACATGTACAGGTGAATTAGGTAGGCTAAATTGTCCGTAGTGTATGAGTGTGTGTGGATGTTTCCCAGAGATGGGTTGTGGCTGGAAGGGCATCCGCTGCGTAAAAACGTGCTGGATAGGTTGGCGGTTCATTCCACTGTGGCGACCCCGGATTAATAAAAGAGACTGAAAAAGAAAATGAATGAATGAATTGTATAAACTACATCAAAACAAAATGATAACACAATAATACAGTTATAACAAGACATCCAAATAGAAATGAATAGGAAAAAATCCAGGTTTTCAATTTTCCTGACAAATAGAACTAATATAGACAAGAATATGGAATTACAGCCAATTTAAGTTGTTTCAATTTTTAGTTTTTTATGGTAAATTATTCTTTTTTCAAATATGAAAATGTAGCTCAATGTAATAAATGAATGTTATTTATAGCCTCCACCAATGTACAGGTAGCAGGGTTTGTGAATTTGAAGAAAGACCCCAGAAGACACAACAGTCACAGTGACTGAAAGAATGACTGCTGTTGGTGTCACACTTGAGGGGTTTTCATGCCACATCAGGTTACAATGCAGATCCTTCCTCCCTGGAGCACATACTGTAAACTGCCCGAACTGAGGTAAGACAAAGACTATAATGCAAGATTTGAAACTTGAATAAATACATGTATGTACAGGAGCCCAGCTAGCGATGTGCTACGCAGGTAAACCTCACTCCTTTGACCTCTAAAGTTGCTCTAGCGACAGACACTAGAGGTCTTTAGCCTCCTTAAGAGCACCCGACTCCCATACAAACAATCACTGGTTCGATCTCATCTCAGAATGGCAACGGGTGCAGTAGGACTGGTGGGTAACGTGGGGGCTCGTCCAGGATGGGGTGAGTGTAACGGAGACAAGCTAGCGAAATGCTATGCAGGCAAACCTAACTTCTCTGACCTCTAAACATGCTCTAGGGACAGACGCTAGAGGCCATGGTCTTTAGCCTCCTTGTTAGAGCAACCAACTCCCATGCAAAGAATTGCCGGATCGATCCCATCTCAGAATGGAATGGGTGCAATAGAACCGGTGGGTAATGTGGGGGCTCATCCGAGATGGGGTGAGTGTAACGAAGGCAACCAACCCGGTCAGACCTGGGATCGAACCGGCGGTTCTTTGCATAGGAGTCGGTTGCTCTAACAAGGAGGAATATTCCATTTACAGAAATGAATACAGTATATTGTGCAGAGATGGGTAAACATTTCCTGCTGTAATAATATTTATAAGTTTCCTTTTCCAAGACCTACTTCCAGAAAACAGGGAATGTCCCCCGCATGTTGGCTCCTTTAGGGGTCTCCAATGGTCAGTTTTATAACGTACTGTAGGATGCAGAGGATGCTGCATAACATTTGCTTTATAATATTCATCCCCAGTTACTCAGAGGACGTCCACATAACATGTTTTCCTGGTCCTGCTAACATCCTTGGAACATTGTCTGGATGTCCTGTGAACATCTACGGTACGTCCTGCGAAATGAACATGGAGACATCCAGGATCCACAGAGGCTTTATGGACATCATGGGGATCTTATTTTTGTTAGCTGGGCTGATAAACTGGCAAATGTCATGTTGCCCACAGGAGGGCATTGTCTGAAAGAGCAGATGGTGCATTGTTTTAAAAAAATAACTTAGGTCATACATGCAATCAAATAACCAAGTATCAAAATGCACACAGACATGATTACGTGCTTGATGAATAATGCTCTCAGCTGGGACGACCTTCTAAAAAATGTCAATGGCACAGGAATCTGGTTTTTACTGAGATTGAATAACACAAATAATCTTTTAAATAATCTTTTTTTTTTTTTTTGTAAATGTGGGCTTGTCCAGTCTAGTATGTGGCCATGAAGATGTGTTTATTTTTTTTAAATGTGTAAATGAAAAAGAAAAAATGTGTTCAGTTTAGCAATAGAATTAATTTACAAGCAGAGGAATGCCAAGAATAGCAACACTAGTAAAAGACTTTTATCTCCATTCATAGAATTCATGTAAGAAGAGGTCTACATGTCACATAAAAGCCCATTCATCCTGAAAAAGTATGTCAATAGGAAACCTTTGTTATTATCCTGTAAATGCAAATTAAAAAATAATAACGCTGAAAGTTATGATTGAAAAAAGTCTGATGTCTAAATCTTTACTGACAGCAAGTGTTGTTGAAGACAGTGACGTCTAAGGCCTAGAGGAATATCTCTATAAATAGGCCAGTTAGATTAATTTATGTCACTTGAAGAAGTAAAGAAGATTTTAAGAAGGAAACATTTGAATAATACTTGCAGATGTGATTATGAAAGAACCTGCGCTTCAACATATTTTCCAGACACAAGAAAACAATGTCGACAACTGCAGTTTTTTATTTAAAAAAATAAATAGGAGCAACAACGTGAGAACATTACAAATATACATAATGTTTTTGGTGTCAGATACATGGACATATATATGGTCTTTCATTTGACAAAATCTATACTCTGATACAATCTGAGATTATACTTCACAACAGGAACAGTCCATGGACAATTTTCATTACTCTTATAACAAACCACTCAAGAAAGAACTAACAGATCTAAACAAACAGAGCCATGATGCAATTTGCTAAAACACGTCTTCCAGAACTAGCTGGAAGATCAACCACCATCACATTTGAAGTACAAGTCAGTCTTTCAGACCTGTCATTGAGTAAAAAGGCAACATAACCATTCAAACATGACTATAATTGGACTACTATGTAGTGATTATTCAAATGAAAAACATATTAAAATATTTAAAATAACACATCTGTAGAGGTTATTGTACATCTGCTGAATGTTCATAGACTTGTTAATCTTGATGGATTGGTGGAAACACACACAGCATGAATGATGTGAGTTCTGCAGTCTCTGTTTGCGGGATTCAGCGAGATACAGCAATGCGTCTCTGCTCTAGGCAAATGCATTCTGTGGCTTGTGCTGTTTGAGATTACTTCTTTCCACAGTAACACAAAAATGTTTTATCCCTTCAGTCAGTGGATTAAATCAGACGATAAACAGATGATACATGTTTTATGGTGAATAAAGGAGCTCTCTGTTTCTACTGAATAATATGAACACTATGATAGTCTATATGAAAGTCCACATTCTTAACGCTGAAGTTTTCAGGCTTCTATTGCAGCAGACTGTTACTTTTTGGAGTTTTTTAAAAACCTCACAAGACCTTTAAGATTAAAAGCACACACTTAATACATAAAACATAGTTACAATAAAAAAAATAAGAAGAATAAAATGACAATTAACATCAATAATGCTTTCAAAAATACAGATGGTTAGAGATCAGGAAACTTCTGTGAATCTTCATCCTTCAACCTTAAAGCTACACTGTCAGCCTGTTTTGTGGTCTTGGTCATTTAATCTGACAAATGTCAAAGCGCCCAATGCAGCGGTGTCCAAACTCGGTCCTAGAGGGCCAGTGTCCTGCTGAGATTAGCTCCAACTTGCTTCAACACATCTGCCAGGAGGTTTGTAGTACATCTAGTAAGAGCTTGATTAGCTGGTTCAGGTGTGTTTGATAAAGGTTGGAGCTAAACTCTCCAGGACACCGTACCTCCAGGACCGAGTTTGGACACCCCTGCCTTAATGGGATAGCTGACCTAAAAATTGACCCTAAGATGTAGATAACTGTCTGTTTTTTTTGTTTGTTTGTTTGTTTTAGATGAAAGCATGTTCTTTGGCTTTTCATAAAATGCAAGTTAATGGCTAAACCATCATCTCAGAGACAAAAACAACAACATTTAATTAGCACCTGTTGCTTCTGGTGACAGGGGTGATATTGAGCTGCAGGTACATTTTGTTTCCTAAACTTTCTAGTATTTTTCAAAATAATAATAATAATAAAAATAAATTATATTTCTAAAATACCATTTATTTCTAAAATCTATGTTTATTTAGTGTCAATTTGTCAAGAAAATATGAACTTAAAAACTCCCACTACACCTATTTGCGATATTTAATAAATTTTTTTGTTTTGCAATATATATTGTGATGGGTTTGAATAGCTCAATTATTATTTTTTTTCTGGAGAGTCAAACAGTATTCAGCTGTGGAAACTGAATAATCACAATGTAAAAAATGCTTTTCCAAATATCAAAATTCTTACATCAAGAAACATTTTCTAGACAAGTAAAAATACTGTATTGTTTTCTGAAATAATGTTGGGCGACACGGTGGCTCAGTGGTTAGCACTGTCACCTCACAGCAAGAAGGTCACTGGTTTGAGTCCCGACTGGGTCAGTTGGTATCTCTGAGTGTATTTTGCATGTTGGCCATAGTGTATGTGTGTAAATGAGTGTGTATGGACGTTTCCCAGTACTGGGTTGCAGCTGGAAGGGCATCCAATGTGTAAAATACATGCTGGATAAGTTTGCGGTTCATTCCGCTGTGGCGACCCCTGATGAATAAAGGGACTAAGCCGAAGGAAAATGACTGAAGGAATGAATTATATTAAATTGTTATTCTATACTTTAAAAAAGGGTAATGGGGTAAGTAAAATAGAATTGTTTTCGGTTTGAAAATTAAAAAATAATTAAAAAATAATTAATTCACCTCCAAATGTCATATTTTTTTGTGGGCAAATGTTTTAAACTCTCTTGAAATTTTGAAAAAAAAAAAAAAAAATTGCAGTGACTAAAATCACATGTGTTCTGTAGATGCTGGTCAAGTATAATTCAGACTCAACATTGCGAATCCTGCGATGTGACTATTGCATCTGTACACATTTCGATATCAATGCTAAAACAATAAAGTGTGCTTTCTCTACAGAGTTATAAAAACAACTGAATGAAGAATCTATTTTCTGCATTATTTGTAAATACAGAGAAACAAAATCCCTATCTGTCTGTCCCTATGTTCTGTACTCTGTTACATCTGTAATAAAAAGCCATATGAAACTGTCAAGCGCTCATAGCAAAAGCATGTGACTTGCTCCTATTGATTTGAATTGAAAAAATGTCAACTCAGACATTCATTTATTCATTAATTTTCTTTTCGGCTTAGTCCCTTTATTAATCCGGGGTCGCCACAGCGGAATGAACCGCCAACTTGTCCAGTACGTTTTCACGCAGCGGATGCCCTTCCAGCCGCAAACCATCTCTGGGAAACATCCACACACACTCATTCACTACGGACAAATTAGCCTACCCAATTCACATGTACCGCATGTCTTTGGACTGTGGGGGAAACCGAAGCACCCGGATGAAACCCACGCGAACGCAGGGAGAACATGCAAACTCCACACAGAAATGCCAACTGACCCAGCCGAGGCTCGAATCAGCGACCTTCTTGCTGTGAGACGACAGCACTACCTACTGCGCCACTGCGTCGCCACAACTCAGACATTTCTTTTAAAAAACTCAACACCCTTTAGTAACGTTATTTTACATTACTAATAGAATTCAGTTTAAATATAAATGATACATCTGTTGTATGTCATCCCAGTTTGAAGAAAAAGGATACAAAATGCTTGAAAAGAACCTGCAATTCTGGAATGAATAATATACTATTGAGATTTTAAGATGCAAAACAATCAGTTGCATTATATGAATCACCAGGAAAAATGATGAATTGAGAATCGTCTTTTAAAAAGTCACCTACATGTACATATTTAATAGTCCACAGGAGAGTAGACGAACAGAACATCATCAATTCTGATTTGGTTTTCTTTTGAATATACCTGTACAGTACAGTAGGTAAATGATCCCAATTTAAGCCTATTCCATCATTTATCATATAAAGGAAGAACATTTTTAAAGGAAAAAACACACTGCATTCATCAAGTAGTCAAAAAAAAGTGGCACAATTTTTTTGGTGCAAAGATGTGTATAGTACATATGTTGTAGATCGTTTGCAACTGCTACTCCTCACCTCCTTCGAAGCACCACAAAAATATTTGTTTGTTACATTTTTACAAAGGGACTGAAGAGATATTTAAACAATACTTTTAATTATAATATATATTTGTAGCTCTGTAAATGTATGTTTTAAGTGGATCCCATCAGGTGTTTAAAAGCTCTGCCACATTTCTGCTCTTCAAACCCACTTGAAAACTCGGGAATCTAAAGCAGGATGTTTCTATAACATGAATTAATATTTCATACCGCTAAATTCTGTGCAAGTGAGAAGAGAAACTTTGAGTGTCTCATTATGATCCTGTAAAGCAAACACATTTAGAATTGCGTGGAGATAGCAACAAAATCCAGGATATTGGCTGAAAATGGCTTCATAACAATGCTAAAAGCTTTACAAATATAAAATTATCATGTAAAACAAACAAGAAACACATCTTGAACATTAATACTAAAACTTAACACACAAAAATAAACTTATTTTGCACCTTGACACTGAAGATTACACTAAGGGTCCATTTACATGACAACAATGTACTAAAAACAGAAAGCCTTAACCTTGAGGGGTTTTTTCACATTTAAGTACATATGACAATGCGTTTAAAGCTATTCTTGTTCAGACAGATTCACAAAAAATATAAAATATTGTCATTTAAACAAACTGAATATGTGAACAAAATTTATGTTTTGGTAGTTTGGTTTATACAGGTTATATTGAGGTGAATATTATATTATATTATATTATTCATTCATTTTCTTGTCAGCTTTGTTCCTTGCGGGGTCGCCACAGCGGAATGAACCGCCAACTTATCCAGCACGATTTTACGCAGCGGATGCCCTTCCAGCCGCAACCCATCTCTGGGAACTTCCACACACACATTCACACTCATACACTATGGACAATTTAGCTTACCCAATTCACCTGTACTGCATGTCTTTGGACTGTGGGGGAAACCGGAGCACCCGGAGGAAACCCACGCGAACCCAGGGAGAACATGCAAACTCCACACAGAAACGCCAACTGACCCAGCCCAGCCGAGGTTCGAACCTGCGACCCAGCGACGTTCTTGCTGTGAGGCAACAGCACTACCTACTGCGCCACTGCGTTGCCTATATTATATTATATTATATTATATTATATTATATTATATTATATTATATTATATTATATTATATTATATTATATTATATTATAGTATATTATGTTATATTATATTGTTATGTTATATTATATTATATAATATTTTATTATATTATATTATATTATATTATATTAGGACGCACAGTAGCTCAGTGGTTAGCACTGTCGCCTCACAGAAAGAAGATCGCTGGTTCGAGTCCCGGCTGGACCACTTGGCATTTCAGTGTATATTTTGCATGCTCTCCCTGTGTTCACATGGGTTTTCTCTGGGTGCTCCAGTTTCCCCCACAAATCCAAAGACATGCGGTACAGGTAAATTGAATAAACTAAATTGGCCATAGTATATGAGTGTGTGTATGTGAATGAGAGTGAATGGGTGTTTCCCAGTACTGGGTTGCAGCTTGAAGGGCATCCGCTGCATAAAACATATGCTGGAATAGTTGGCAGTTCATTCCGCTGTGGCGACCCCTGATAAATAAGGGATTAGCCAAAGGAAAATGAATGAAGAAATGAATTATATGATATTACTACACTTCAAGCCCTCAAAACACAGTTGTCATGTAAATGTACAGTTAAAACTGATAAACAGATTATTTTTTGTTGAACATTTGGTTTCTCGCCATGCATCCCAGTCTCTGAGGATGACAAATCACTTTGCCGGATTGAAATCATAGTCTATTAAATATTATTTTGGAGTAAAACTGCTAGATATACGTAACACATGAGGTCATCAAAAGATAAACATAAATGTACTACTGTATATGACTTTCACATTTTACATTCTTAATACACAAGACTGATCACCGCCTCTCCCTCTCTTTGCTTGCATTACTAAACGTCTACACCACAGAACAGGAAAACTCACACGGAAAACCCCACTGAACCCTGAAACAAAGCTTGAGTGGAGCACTAGAGATACAGAGGGCGATGGTTGTCTATATGGCCAGACTCAGGTGTTTCAGCAGCAGTGGAGAGATGCGCTGCCCCCTGCTGGACTCCTCCACGTGAGTCTCTCCTGGCCGGATTGCTCGAAACAGTGGACACGTTCGAGCGGCTGATTCTGTAAGTGGGACGAACCGAGGGCAGGAGAGAGCTGGACTCAGAGGTGATGACGATACTGGGAATCCGGCCAATCGCACCTCTTGAAATGGGCACATCTGTAATGTCACCAGTCTAAAAAAATCACACAAAAGTAATTTTGTTCTGTGATTAACTTGAACTTTTTCAGCCTTTCTTGTTCATTAAATTACATCTAAAAGTTCAAACACTGCTGCAATCAAGCTCAACATGACATCTGTAAGCAAACACTGACAGCACAATGTTCGGTTTAATTAATAAGCATTCATGTTTTAAAAGATACTTGCTAGAATGATTCTTTCAAGGACACACATTACTTCTGCAGAAAAGAGGCATTTAGTGGGAAAATGGAATAGTCATTTTATTATACACTTTTACTCGGCAATCAAAATTCTAATTCATTCACTAATTACCTTTTTGTTTTCACAACAGCACACTGAGATTCATTAAATAGAAGACATTCTTGCCAATTAAATAGGCTTGCAGATTTTTCATGCACAAATATCACTGTTTGGGCGAGTCGCTCGGCCAGTGGCCACAGAAACACAATCGTCCTGCGGTCAACCAATTTCACAAAACCGAACCACCTACAGATTAAGGTGGGTAGACAGCGTCTTACCTGCCAGTAGTACCAGCCATAAATCTGTTTTAACAACCATGTGCATTATTTTAATCAGAAAACAGGCAGAACAAATGAACAAAACACATCTAATTGCAGCAGTTACAATTATAATTATTATCAATCAGTAAAATGTCGCCATTACACTACCGCATTATATGTATTGCAATAATAATAACATGAGTAATTGAACAAAAGCACATTTACAATACTAATATTTAAATGTTTTTAAATGTTAAATGTTTCAATTGTCCAGCTTTCCTTTTGAAATCCTTCTCCTTTTTTTAAAATCAGGGCTTGTATTCATAAAATGTTAACATTTTACAAAAAGATTGTGTTATTTAATGTCATTTAATGCATTTACTAACATGAACAAACAATGAACAATATATTTATTACAATTTGGATTAACATTTAGTCATTGGGAACATGCATTTGTGCAAAGCCACTTACAACTGAGGAGACATTCAGCAATTCAACAAGAAGAGGCAGTACACACAGGAAGTGCTAATTATACAAAAGAACTGTTAGTGCTCAGAAGATTAGGTGTTAAAATAAAATAGTGTGTTTTTTAAGGAGTGAAGAGTGCTTTTACAGGTGGTTTGTAAAGCCCACTCACCTGTGCGAAGCACAATTTATAATCGACTTGTAGAATTATTTTTCTTTTTGTAGTCTGGTGCAAATGTGCAAAACTGGTGCAAGTGTCAGTTAAAGTGTCAGAGAGATGAAACTGTGTTTTACAGGTGGTTTGTCAAGCCCACTCAACTGTGTGAGGCACACTCAGTTTGGCACACTCAGTTCATGTTAGTTAATGAAAATACAGCTGTTCATTGTTAGTTCATGTTAACTCATGATGCATTAATTAAAGTTAACAAGTATGAATTTGGATGTTAATAATGCATTAATAAATGTTGAACTATGATTATAAGCAGGGCTTGACATTAACTTTTTTGATCACCAGCCACTGTGGCTAGTAGATTTCCAACATTACTAGCCACTCGTCATTTCCACTAGCCACAATTTTCTTGTTGGGAAAATTTATATTATATGCATAAATTTGACTTTAACATGCTAAAATGACTTGATTTAGATATGCATGAGCGAATGGGTTGTGTCGCAATACAATCAGTTTTTATTTCACATGACTTTTCAGAGCTCAAAGTAAGGATTTACCTAATTGATCTCTGACCACACCAAATAAGTATTTCTTAGCCACACTTTTTTAATGCGCCAAAACAAGGAAAATATAGCTGTATAGGTGCACTATTTAATTCAACAAAACTTTTCTTTAAAAAACATTACATTTAAAAAAGGAATTATTGTCATGTATCTATGTAAAGGTCCCAGATCAGCAGTTAACTACACATAAACGGGGAGTAATCTCCCATTAAAGCAATGTTACTGTAAAAAATAAAATTAAAAAAAAACTGTAAAAAAAAAAAAAAACTTTTTTTACTGTAAAAAAAAATTAATCTACATTAACAAAAATAACTGTAAGCACAAGAAAGCAGGTGAAACATACCGTGTTTGATAATGAAAGGATGGTCACGTGCACACGGTTAATATAGGCCTGTTACTAATCTGTTCAAAGAATAATTAAAATGAAAGCAGTGACCGCTGCTGCTTACAAAAGAATATGTGTATTATTTTTTTTAAATCTTGAGCAGGACTGTGAGTGCACGATCATCGCTCTTTGTCCAGTCTATTTCAAAGTGAACCAATCACACCAGTTGCTCTTCCTCTAGGCACGGTTGCTTCTTGCAAGTAAACAGGAGCGCGCATGCTTTTTAACAGTCGCGCGCATCCCATTACCTGTGCGCGCGAGTGATCATCCTCTTGTTCTATATTTACCTGCTTTCTTTTGCTCGCACATTTTTCTGCAGCTTCTTGATACTAAGATCACATTGGCACAAATATTGGGCCATGCTTATTGTCGAACCCTGCTTTTAAGAAAACTACAATTTAAAAATGACCAGCCAAAGTGGCTAGTGGAGGTGTCTGTCTAACCCGCCAGAGCTGAAATCTACCCGCATTTGGCGGGTTGGCGGGTGTTAATGTAAAGCCCTGATTATAAGTATTGTTCATAATTAGTTCATGGCAAGGCAAGTTTATTTATATAGCACATTTCACACACAATGGTAATTTAAAATGCTTTACATAAACAAGAATAGAAAGAAACAAGAAAATAAAAATGATTAAAAGAATTAAAAATTATTCAAAACAGATTAAAATGTGTTAAAAGAATGAAAAAGAAAAGAAAGACATAATAGTGCGATCTGTTGGACGAAAGGCAAGGCAAGGCAAGTTTATTTATATTGCACATTTCATACACAGTGGCAATTTAAAGTGCTTTACATAAACAGGAATAAAAGAGACAAGTATAAGAAAAATAAAAACAAATAATAAATGATAAAAAACAGATAAAAACAAATAAAAATGTGTTGAAACAGGTTATAAAAGAATGAAAAAGAAGAGAAAACATAATATTGTGATCTGTGGGACGTAGCACAGTGCTCATTCAGTAAAGGATGTACCTAATGTTGGAGCACATCTGATCATTTCTGGAAGCTGATTCCAGCAGCAAGGTGCGTAGTAGCTGAAAGCTGATTCACCATGCTTAGACTGAACTCTTGGAATTTCTAGTTTATATGATCCAAGAGATCTGAGTGATCTGTTAGGTTTGTATTCAGTGAGCATATCTGTAAAGTATTGAGGTCCTAAGCCGTTTAGTGATTTATAGACAAGTAATAATACTTTAAAATTTATTCTGAATGTAACTGGGAGCCAGTGTAAAGACATGAGGTGTGATGTGCTCTGATTTCCTGGTTCTGGTCAGAATCCTGGCAGCAGCGTTCTGGATGAGCTGCAACTGTCTGACTGTCTTTTTGGGAAGGCCAGTGAGGATGTCATTACAGTAATCCACCCTGCTGCTGATAAAAGCATGAACAAGTTTCTCTAAGTCTTCACTGGAAACAAAGCATCTGATTCTTGCAATGTTTTTGAGATGATAGTATGCTGATTTACTAACTGTTTTGACATGACTATTGAGCCTCAGATCTGACTCCAGAGTCACACCAAGATTCTTGACCTTATTTTTTGTTGTTTGACCCTTAGTGCCAATGTACACATTCACCTTGAGAACCTCATCTCTGTTCCCAAATGCAATGACTTCAGTTTTCTCTTTGTTTAACTGAAGAAAGTTTTGGCACATCCATTTCATCAATGCATTGGCAGAGGGTGTCAATGGTGCTGTAGTCATTAGGCAGTAAGGTTAGGTAGATCTGAGTGTCATCAGCATAGCTGTGGTAGGAATTTTGGTTCTTTCTCATTATTTGGCTCAGAGGGAGCATATAAAGGTTGAACAGGAGAGGTGCCAAAATTGAACCATGTACCACAGTGCTTATTCGGTAAGCGCACAGCAAAACAGACGTGTTTTGATTTGAATGTACATAATGTACCTTCATGTTATTAAATGCATTAACTAATGAAACCTTTTTGCAAAGGGTCACCCAAAAAACATTTTACTGCAAAGAGTTCTTCTTAGTAGCCATAAAAAATCTCTTACAACTTGTTCACAAAGCTGCTGAGACAAACTTTAACTTAGTAACAGAGAGAAGTCGTACAGTAAGTTAAGGGTTGAGCTTATTGCTATGGATGATGTCAGCAGGATCAGTAACTATGCACTGTGATTGGCTGATGAGGAGGGGTAGAGTCTCTTTAATTAGATTACTTCATGGAAACTCCAATATTATGTTGCATAAATAAAAATATTTCCACATTCAAATGAAGATTTTAAATGTACGCTAAAAGAAGAACTGCTGTCTAAACAAGTTTGTTTCATGCTTTTAATATTTGGACATTAAATAAAACTTTTCTTCCAGTGTTACTAATTCATGCATTTTCTTAGAAAATAATCAAGCAAATATATTTTTAAATGCTTTTACATTATTATTAGTAATATTTTAGGGGGAAAATATAGAAATGGGCAGATTTGAATTTACAGTATATATATTTGGGTGAATATATTTCTTGTGTATTTATATAGTTACAAAAAAACCTGCAATTTTATTTTAATGCTAAATCCTATCGTTGCCAAAGTTAGCAGTCAACTGGTGAGTAACACTAATGATTGTTATGTTATATTACGAAAATGACTCACGTTTGTAAAAGTGCGATCCACAGACACATCATCCACATCAGAGGAGCTCTGGATCAGAAACAAGAGAGTGAGGTCAATAACAAGAACAAAAAGCCATTCAAGAGTTTCCAGTCAGTAAGATTTTTTTTAAACAAATTCATTTATTAATGAAATGTAAAATGAAATAATCATGAAATGTACCTAAAGAATTCATACATATTCTTTCTAAATAAGCAGAAAATAATATATTTATTTTTCTGTATAAGGCCATATAGTACTAGTACATTAATTAAAAAACTCTCTTTATAAGTGGGTCTGGTTTAAATGTGCTCAGGCGTAAACAATTAGGGTATATATTCTGGTAAGGCTTGAGAGAACACACATTTTACAAATGTTTCTTTTTATTCTCTACTCTGTTTGACTATGTGTAAAGTATTCTGTTTTATGGCATAGGCATATAGGCCTCTGTTTACACCTGGTATTAACAAGTATTTTTAGTGATACGATTTATCTGCATTTATTGCTATTAAAATCCACTCAAATAAATCTGGGATTTTCTGAACAAACATATTTGTTGTCAATCACACAACACAAACTGCTCTCATGTAGCTTAACAACAGCCAAGAAATTACTGCTACTGTTTTGTAAAAAAAGAAGTACCCTACATGTAAACTGTGGCTTGGAGAATTGACTTCTACGTTACATTTGGAGTGAATTAGGTACAGTTTGAAAAGAAAACTTGAGCAATTTGATAAAATCTGGCATCGTTTAATCTGTTACCTTGACAAAAACCTTGTGGACGATTGCATCATTTTAGGTAATGTTTTAATATTATTTTTCATCATACTCTGTTGTTCAAACAGGTCTTTGTAAATAAGTTAATGTCGGTGGCTTTTTATTTATTATTATTATTATTATTACATTTTTTATATTATTATTTTCATGTATTTTTTTCATTCTTTGCTTCTGTAATATGTGGGCAAAATATGTAAAACAGAGCATAATTTTTCCTGAATCTTTGTCTTCAATAAAAACTTATTTGACAAAACAAATATGCTCAAATATGTCATTTGTGACTATACAGTATGTAAAATTGTCACCAATAATGAAAATTGACTAATTAGCTATTTACTCATCCTCCACTTGTTCCAAGACTGTTTGAGTTTTTTTTGTTGAACACAATATAAAATATTTTGAGGAATGTTGGAAACTGATAGCCACTGACATACTAGTTATTAAAAAAAAGGCTATGGAAGTCAACGGCTATGACTGAATTATAACATTCTTCAAAATATCTTCTTTTTCTGTTTACAAAACAAGTTGGAAAAAGTGGAGACTGAGTAAAGGATGACAGAAGGTTCATTTTTGGGTGAACCATTCATTTAATACCAGAATGGGATCTTTGATGACAGAATTAGCATCTTGAACAAAGAAATTTATTACACCATTCCATCGATACTTGCCACATATTGAAAACACTCAGCCTGTGAGGTCACCTTTTCAAAGATGCCAGAGTCATGGCTTTTGAGCTTGGACTTGAAGCTGGATGAGTTGCATGGTTTGAAGTCTGGCACCTCTGCAGTGTCTTTACTGATATCACAGGACACCTGTCGACTGGCAGGCCTGGAGCTCATACTCGACAGATCAGCTTCAGTGTCGGTCCAGCCCTGAGGAGTTCAAACAGCTCATCAAAGGGCTCCTTGATTAAAATGTCTAATTTTTAAACTTTAGTTAGTGTGTTAATAAGTTCCGACGCTCAAACTTGAATGCAAAAGAAGATATTAGAATTTTCAGAATTGGCTTTTTACAGAATACAACGACACTCTTTCTGAGTTTAAGACAAGTTTAAGATCACAAAAGTCTATAAACTAAAATAAACGTTGCCCCCTGGTGCAATGTTTACATGCACTAGGCGGTTAGTCCATAATAACACACTAGTTGACCAATTAGAGCCCATTGCATATTTCACAGAAACAGGAAGTCTACAGATCATTTTTAGGAGAATAGAAACAGCTGTGCAGACTAAAGAAAAATAATGCAATTTTTCAAACATAAAGATAAATATGTTATAGTGCATTTCATAGTGCATTTCATAAACACAGCTTTCTGAAATTAAAAACAGCTATAACAATCGCATTTGCTAATCACAAAATCTCCAGATCCTTCAATACATCATACTCACAGATTCACTGTCAGAAGCAGAGGACAGTCGGGATTTGCCGGTGCTGGTTCTACGGAAGCGTCCGGACATATCAGAGGACTGACTCGTGACGGTGGAGCGACGTGTGGACATTAAACTGCTGTGGAACGAGTGCAGGTCACGCTTAGGGACACAGAGAAGCACACGCAGACACGGGATGTACTTTGCAATGGCCAACCTGACAAAGACAGATGAGATGCATAAATAAGACACATTAGACATGATGGATCCATATTCAGGATCCACATCTGTTCAGTCAAATCATAAATTAACGCCAATAAGACACTGTGTAAAATACAAATAAGAAATCACTGGAGAACAAGGAGATGTTCACTGGTATGGCTGCTATTGTTAACTATGACTAAACTATAAAAGAACAGTTCAGTGAGTAAAATGAAGCTGATTTTAAATTGTAAATATTAGATGAAAAACAAAATGCTGATTGCAAACTGAAATAAATTTGACTTGAAGTTCTCACATGACTAAAACTTTAAAAAAAAGCATAATAGATTTTACTAAACAAACACTAATCAAATATAGTGAAAATACACAAACAAAACGTCATTTAAAATAGTTCTACACATGTAAAAAATGACTTTTTAATATACAAGCAGTTTCACCTTAGCTTCATAGTTCAGCAATATCTGAAATCATATTATTATGGAGCCCCATACATGACACAAAAGAAAAAAAAAATAGTGCAAATAATTTGTTCCTACAATTTATTAAATCTTCCTTATTCATTCCCTTGTTCTAGGTCATTTGTGTAATCATTACCTCCTACCAGGTGCTGGTCCTTTATTTATCTTCAGGCTAGGTGTAAAGCTGCGGTTACACTGGACTTTTCTCCCTATAGACTTCCATTCATACGCACGAGAATGCATCAGACTGGAAACGCAGGGTCATGCGTCGAGTTTCGCATTTCACTGAAGTGCAAAGTTCAAGCTTGGTGAACTCTGACCTGCGAAAGCACATCACTTGACTTTGTGAGACCAATCCAAGATCAAAACATGACCTCTCTGGACAGAAATTTAAAACATGGAGCAATCGCTCGCTTTTTTCAATGTCTAATCATCTTGTTTAATCCCGCCCCTTTTCGCAGCGCCATACGACAGAATTTCGCAAGCTCAAACTCTAGTGTGACCGCAGCTTAATATCTGCCTACTTTGTTTATGAGCTGCTTCCTTTACGGTCCTGTCTTAATATGCTGATTGGTAAATTAAAGCTATCATCGTTACAAAACACAAATCTTAACATTATACTTTATTGTAGCATTCGGACTGGAAATACAACTAAGTTTTTTATTTTGTAGCGCATGATTGACCTAGAATGCGGGTATGAATTGCTTAAACAAGAGAACAAATCAGGTAAACTGTGCACGCAATTTAGTAAATCGAGGAAATTAATTAATAAATCATGTGCACAATTTAAAGACTGACTGTCTTCAGAAATAATTTTTGTTATGCTCGTTTTAAGTCTCTTCGCATCCTTATAGCAACCATTAAATTAAGTGGTCAAAATATATTTATGAGTGTTTTAATATTCTGTGGAAGGTGTAGGACCAAGAAAAGTTTTTCCAATTAAAACGTTTGGTTCGACCATTCCAATATGCTGTCCTACCTGCCTGTCGAAATATGCATTTGCATACCTCCTCACACCCTGTTTGCATAGAAAGGATTATGTCATTGGCACTTCTTATTTAAGTTTAGTATTGTAATTGCACTATAAAGTTGTACATGTATTGTTATTATGTGATGTATTCTATTGATGTTGTCTAGTGAGTGCTCATGCTTTCAGGATGGTGCGTGGCTTTGGATGGTGATTTATAGGGTGGGACTTTCAGTGCTATCAGGCTACTGTTAACATTTTCCAAGATGGAGTAATGCACAACAATTAAATAAATTGTCCCCGTGAATTATTTTGACATAAATCAAAATAAACATTTTGTCATTGCATACACGAAAAAGCTATGGTTTAATTTTGTGGGAGAAAATTAAATCAAAATGACATGGTAGCAAACCATCAGGACACTCTCTGCTGGATTAATCACTCTTCATGCTCAAATGAATATTCAGGTTAATTAAATCAATCAAAAATGAAACTTCACACTTTAACCCAGAAGCTAGGCCTGTTTCTGAAATTTGCGATTTAATGGCTCAGTGAGTGACACACTAGTAAAATTAAAACAATCACAATCTGCCTTCAGTGTTTAGTCCTAATGGGGCCAGAAAAGGTAATCTAATCTAATCTGACCCATGATCTGCATTAATGCAAAGTGATTTTGTCTATTAAAATGTAAAACTTAAACTCTTACAGTACCATTTATTTTCATTATCACAACGTGTTGAGAATGAAATAATGTGGTTACAATCCTGAACATACAAGTGATATAAAAAGACTCCATTATAAAAAGACTCATACTTCCAGTACCTGTATTTGGGGTGTGTGATGGCGTAGATTATGGGATTGTGGATCGCTGAAGCTTTAGCAATCACAGCTGGCACTGAATTCATATATGGTGTGAGCATATCAGAATACCTGAGAAACACGCAAGAACACATTCATATACTGTATGTAAATGTTCATTCATGTGTATTGTTATTTTATGTACTATACTGTATGTAATATCTACTGTACTTCTAGTATACAAAATGTGTATGTATGTATATACAGTATATATATATATATATGAAAATTAATATTTGTATCTAGTTTCTCAGTGTATATATCCAACCAGTATTGGTGCATTTAAATAGAACAGCTTTATTACCCATTAAAATAAGAGTTTAGTCACCATAAAATCTTTAGGAATAGTAAGATACTACATTTAAATTTAAACAAGTTTGCAAAACAAAACAAAAAAACAATTTCAATTTAATTTAATATTTTATACGTTCTTGATTTTTCCTGTTCATTAAATTGTTATTTAATATTTTCCTCTAACATATTAGTTTGGGTGTAATCATTTCTAAACTGTGATTTTTTTTAACAGCAGCCACGTTCACCAAGATTGCATCTACTTTATTAAATAAATCCTTCAGAAATCATAAAAATATGCTGATATGATGTTCACATTTTTTTTTAATCAATGCTGAACATATTTTCTTTTAAATTCTTTAATGAATAGACAGTTCAAAAGAACAGTCTGCACTACTTTACCAGACAAAGAGTGTCTGTAATTTTAAAGTCAGCATGAAATCTAAATTTATTCTTCTTATTTTTAATTATATATATATATATATATATATATATATATATATATATATATATATATATATATATATATATATATATATATATATATATATATATATATATATATATATATATATATATATATATATAGATAGTAGTGCTTGTTACAAACAATGTATCTGTGCATTTCAAATAATTTCAAAAAAATATTTGGCCTCATAATCTTTATCAAACACCCTAACCTTCCCTGCACCCTCAAAACAACTTTTCATCACTTCATCACATGGAATGCCTTGAGGACGGGGATATCAGTAGGTGTCTCATTTCTGCCCTGCTTTCGTTCATTTGTCAATCGTCCTCCATTTTGTTAGCAACACCCATCTCCCTATTATCCAATTGGTTCCCAAAGGACAAAATCATGCATTGCCCCAAATTGACCATTTCAATTTGATGCAAATCACGATATTGGGAAAAAAAGTCTTAACTTCCATTTCATGCTAACTTTAAGCCTGAACAGATACATGAATGGAAGTGTATATTATATTACACTATGTTTTGTTATGTTATGTGACATTTGAGATTCATTTACCCAGCAAAGGCTGTCAGTGCCACAGTTGAATATGGAGACCAGGAGATGACATACATGAGAATGACAATAAGAGCAATTTTTGCCATCTTCCATTCATTTTTCAGTCGTTGGAATCGTTTCATCGAGTCTCGTTTGTTATCTCCATTAATTTTGCCCACAGCTCTAGCAAAGACAAAAAAAATTAACAACACAAATTTATTGTCAGTGGTTTAGTCCCATCAAATGCTTATTTACAACATAGCATGTCATAACTTGAACTTACTGAAACACAGAATTATATTTGACTGTCACATAGACTCACCAGCCACTTTATTAGGGACACTAGTTCAGTTGATTGATAACACAAATATCTAATCGGCCAATCAATGTTCAATGGCTTTAGACATGTACAGTATATGGTCAAGCCAATTATTAGAATGGAGAGGAAAACTGATTCAAGTCAATGACTTACAACATGGCATGGGTATTGGTGCCAAGCAAGTTAATTTGAGTATTTCAGAAACTATTGATTTACTGGCATTTACATGCACAAAAATCTCTGGATTTATTTAAAATGATATATCCAATTAGCAGCAGTTCTGTTTAAGAGATTATCTTGTTGATGCCAGAAGTTAGAGGAGAATGGTTTTAGCTGATAGGAAGGCAACAACAACACAAATAAACACTGGCTAACTGAGGTCTGCAGAAGAACATCTCTGAACACCCAACACATATCAAGGCCCAGTCCCAGTTCTATTGTACACCCCTACATATACTCCTTACCCTTGAAACAGAGTGTGAAGGAGTAGGAATGAAATCATTCCACTAAAATTGGGACACCAATACTACACCTTCATACAAGATGCGACAATGTCATCTGCGGTGCTGTAATCATTACAGAAGGCACGCATTAAGAACACAGTACTATCGTGAATGAGCACTCTATACTGACACTAACGAGAAGTAACTGTTATATAAAGTTGATATTTGGTATTGTTGCTGATCATGATTATCCCTTAATGGCCACAGTGATCTCAGCCTGTGATGGCTAGACTGCCACAAAGCTCAAACCATCTCAAATTGGTTTCTTGAACAAAAGTATGAGTTCAAAAGCCTCCGTCACCAGATCTCAGTTCAATAGAGCACCATTGAGATTTGGTGAAAAAAGCAGATTCATATAATAATGTGCAGGAGTTTAACCACATGCTGCTATCAAAATCTCTGAGGAATGTTTCCAACACCTTCTTGAAGGTAAAAGAGGGGCCAATTTGGTACAAAAAATTCAACCAAATTAAATAGAAGGTGAGTGTGTGATAAAACGACATTCAAACATATGAAACACTGCTGACATACTATATTGTTAGACCTGCATTAAAGTACTCACTCGTTGGTAGTGCGAATGGATCGGAAAATGAAGAAATAGCAATAGATAATGACGATGAGTGGAATGAAGAAGACGAAGATGAAGAGGAGCATAGTGTAAGCTCGCACAGAGGGTGTGAAGGTCATATAATCCCAGGTACAAGAGGTCAACAGCCCTTCGGGAACATAAGCACCTACAAAGCAGAAACAGACAGGCAAAGACAAAAAGCATAGAATTACAATCTTGATGAAGGGAAGTGAAGGAAAGCCAGCAACTAAGCCTTTCAAATCAGGATAAATATAGTCCAAACTGGAACAAACTCACAGAGAATGAGGATTTAAGTGTAATGTCTGGCTGCTGGCAAATGCAGTGAAATTCAACCCAATGCACACACGGCCGAGGGTATTTTTAAGCATGCTATAACAATAGTATTTCTTATCACCACCCAATAACAGTCTGGCTTTCATACGAGTGGGTTGCCGGTCATCAGTTCCCTGACATTTGAGATTGGTTTGCCTGTCAGTGGTGAAGATATAAGCAAAAACGTCAAATGAGAAAGACACCCTTCGTGTGAGGAACAGATTGGCTATAAATTAGCGACAGTGAGTGCTGAAGGAGCATAAGAACCAGGCTTTACCAGTCTATCCATGTTAAGCTGAAAGCCTCAGCCCTCATAGACCACCTATACAAGAGACAGATCACAGTCCAACAGCACATTGTTCGTAAAGACAGGCATTGGCTAGCAACAGAAATGGTTTTGAGCTCAAATAATCATGATCTGAGACGCTCAGCATACCTCTGCCAATATATCTGAACGTATAAGCTAATGGATGCTGGAAAAGCATGAAGTCAACTTCATTAACATAGCATGAGTAATAATGAGATGATAATCATGTGCCTCAAAATGACATCGCATCATGATATCTTAGCAAATGATTAATTAAGTTGAAGTTGAAGAACACAGCTTCGACAAGTTGAAATAATTTACATAAATTACATTATTAGCTAGCTGATGAAAGATGTTGGAATGCGATTAATTCATGATGACACATTTAATTAAAAGCAATTTATACTGTACAAGACAAGCAATTGATTAATGTACTAACCAAATTAAGTCTATATAAGTTGCTGATGGGGTAATCATTTGATGGGTGGACATGCTGTTTTTGCTTGTGTCTCAAGTTCACATAATGTTGGTTTTGTTTGAAAATGTGTGCAATTGAGTCGGAATCAGTATATTAGATCTGTGTTAACAGTGTTAAACTGCTCTCAAAAAAACAGTGACTTAGTTGTTTTATTTCACCAGCTTCTGTAATGTGAAGATGCCTTAGGGTTAGGGTTTGGGTTAGTGCTGTCACTAATGTTATTGGTAGACTGCATGTCTGGACAAATTAAACAAAATATGATTTAAAATTTAACAAAAATATAATGTATTTGCAGTAAAAAAAAAAGAAAAAAAAAAAAAAAAAAAAAAAAATATATATATATATATATATATATATATATATATATATATATATATATATATATATATATATATATATATATATATATATATATATATATATATATATTCATTCATTCATTTTCTTGTCGGCTTTGTCCCTTGCGGGGTCGCCACAGCGGAATGAACCGCCAACTTATCCAGCACAATTTTACGCAGCGGATGCCCTTCCAGCCGCAACCCATCTGTGGGAACTTCCACACACACATTCACACTCATACACTATGGACAATTTTAGCTTACCCAATTCACCTGTACTGCATGTCTTTGGACTGTGGGGGAAACCGGAGCACCCGGAGGAAACCCACGCGAACCCAGGGAGAACATGCAAACTCCACACAGAAACGCCAACTGACCCAGCCCAGCCGAGGTTCGAACCTGCGACTCAGCGACGTTCTTGCTGTGAGGCAACAATATATATATATATATATATATATATATATATATATATATATATATATATATATATATATATATATATATATATATATATAAGGAAATATCCTTGAAAGAATAATAGTCGTTTGTTTCATTAAACTACTGGAATAAAACAATGATGAACTCATTTGCTGTCAACAATTACTAAAACATAGTTCACATATATTCATTCATTCCTTCTTTTTCTTTTCGGCTTAGTCTCTTTATTAATCTGGGGTCACCACAGTGGAATGAATTGCCAACTTATCCAGCATATGTTTTACACAGCGAATGCCCTTCCAGTTGCAACCCATCACTGGGAAACATCCAAACACACTCATTCACACACATACACTATAGACAATTTAGCTTACCCAATTCACCTATACTGCATGTCTTTGGACCTGTGGGGGAAACCGGAGCACCCGAAGGAAACCCATGTGAACATGGGGAAAACATGCAAACTCCACACAGAAATGCCAACTGACCCAGCCGAGGTTCAAACCAGTGACCTTCTTGCTGTGAGGCGATTGTGCTACCCACTACCCACAGTGACTCCCAGTTCACATATATTATAATTTAATAATAACAAATGTCATTTTTTAACTTTTGGGGTGTCTAGCATCACTTGTCTTACCCATAATATGTGTTCATCAACGATTATGGTCAACTTTGTCTTGGGAAATCATCAACTTTCCACTGAAATTAATCAGGGGATCATGGTGCTTTACTGCATGTCACTGCATGTGAATGTGGCTTTATTCCCTTTGGAGTTGACGTACTGCAATGTAATTTTACAGATTTTTCATTCTCAAACAGCAGTATTACACATTAAAGGGAGTGTAAAAAGAATAATATAGCGCTTTAACAAATGGTTTAGTCCTTTAAGGACTGGTTTCACAGGCCAGTCATCATTAATTTGGGTAATTAAGCAGCTTTCATAAAAATGACTTGAGATACTAATACTAATGTGCATCTTAAAATTATTCAATGGCAATGATGTATTTTTTTTGTCATTGCAAGTTATGTTTAGTTAATGGGATCGTTAACCCAAACATGAACCCAAAAATTCTGTCATAATTTACTCACCCTTTACTTATTTCAAACCTTTATGAGTTTCTTTCTTCTGCTAAACACAAAAGTAGGTATTTTGAAAAATCTTGGTATCCAGAAACCATTGACTTCCATAGTATTAGTTTTTCCTACTATCAAGAGTTACAGGTGTTCAGCCTTCTTCAAAATATCATCTCTTCAAAATATCATCTTTTGTGTTCAGCAGAAGTAAGAAACTCAAACACATGGAACAACTTGAGAGTGAGTACATTGTCATTTTTCAGTGGACTATCCTTTTAAGACAGCTAATACATGCAATTTAGTCTAGAACTAGCCTTAATCCTTGTCTCAGAAACCGGGGATACATTAGTCATACATTAACTCAAAGTTATCAATGCATTAGTTAAGCATCAATCACTGCAGTGGGAGTGAATGGGAGCCACGGAAACAGTTTCTTATCAATATTCTTCAAAATATCATGTTTTTGTTCCTGATGTGAGAAAATGATTACATCATTTTCATTTTTGGGTTAAGCTATTCCTTTAGGCCACACTTAATAATGTATGAATGTCATTGTGTAGGCATGTTAGATATAACATCAAAGTACAGGTATGTGGCCTTTATTAAAAAACATAAACCTTTTATAAAAAAGGTTTTGTAGGTTTACAATGATGAAACAATAGATACTGTATACTTCACTCACTCCAGCCAAAGAAAGGTGGCAGACTCCAGCCGAGTGAATACGCCCAGGCTACAAGGAGGATGAGCAGAGCTCTCTTCTGAGAAAGCACACCGATGGAGGCCAGCGGTCGTGTGATCACGAAGTATCGATCCACAGCAATAACCATGAGCGTGATCATGGAGCAGATGCCAAATAAAGCCCCACAGAACGCATACAACTCACAACCTGGACACACAGAAGGAACAAAATGAGTCCGGAAGCGAGCACAGTTCACACAGATATGACATTTCTAGCATTATTGAATGGGTCAGTGCTGTTCGTTGGGTTAGAATTCAAATTTGTTAGATTCCACGTCCAGCAGCAAACTTGAAATGTTGTGGCAGTGTGAAGCAGATTTTAGGCCTGGAGACTCTTGGCTAACAGAAACACAGAGCGCTACTGGCTCCATCTGAGGGCCGGCATCTGTGCCAGTGCTTCATTAAAATAATCAAGCCTTAAAAATCCTACAATGAATGTTTTTCTTTCTAGTTACCGCAGTCCCTCGACATCTGTTGCTAACCAGATTTGTGTGTGGTCATCCTTAATCGGTCACATTTTAGTTCAGGGACCAGAAATTAAGCTAATTGTAAATGTTTCAACAATGATATATATACATACAGTATATTAACATTGTATTGTAATGTTTATTATTTTAATACATTTCTGTTGCTTAATAATTACTGCATAATTAAACAAATAATAACTTGACTTCTAGTTGATCGTTCGGTATCAGAAGTGCCTTATATGAGAGGCAAAGGCCTCTAGACTACACTTATTGTACCAAAATAAAATATAATCTTGCCTTGAATTTTAATTATTTAATTAGGACAGAAAGGTCTGACTTTGCTTAGACAAAAGTCTTGTCACTTAACAGAAATAATGTACAGTCTAGAATATAAAGTCAGTGGTGCAGTGGAAAAAGAATTAATATTGTGTATGACTCCCATGAGCTTGGAGGACAGCATCCATACATCTCTGCAATGACTCAAATAACTTATTAATAAAGTCATCTGGAATGGCAAAGAAAGCGTTCTTGCTGGACTCCCAGAGTTCATCAAAATTTTTTGGATTCATCTTCAATGCCTCCTTTATCTTACCCCAGACATGCTCAATAATGTTCATGTCTGATGACTGGGCTGGCCAATCCTGGAGCACCTTGGCCTTCTTTGCTTTCAGGAACTTTGATGTGAAGGCTGAAGTGTAAGGAGCGCTATCCTGCTTAAGAATTTGCCCTCTCCTGTGGTTTGTAATGTAACGAGCAGCACAAATGTCTTGATACCTCAGGCTGTTGATGTTGCCATCCACTCTGCAGATCTCTTGCATGCCCCCATACTGAATGTAACCCCAAACCATGATTTTTCTTCACCAAACTTGACTGATTTCTGTAAGAATCTTGGGTCCATGCAGGTTCCAGTAGGTCTTCTGCAGTATTTGTGATGATTGGGATGCAATTCAACAAATGATTCCTCTGAAAAATCTGCCTTCTGCCACTTTTCTAGATGATCAACTAGAAGTCAAGTTATTATTTGTTGTTCTTACAACTGGGATCAATGACAAGACTTTTGTCAGGTAGTGTATATATTTTGTGCGCAGCAAACACATACTGGAAAGATTTCAATATATAATTTATTCTGCCCATAAAAAGCAATTACATATCAATTTAGCCACTCAAACGCTTCAGAATGAAGTGCAACAAGGAATAATTTATATATAGATAATGATTTAGCGCTTGCTGTAAAATCGCCCTATGAGATTGCTGAGGTCCACTAATGAACCACTGATGTAAATGAACCCCACGTGTTTAAATGCATATGATGGTATCCTAGTAACAGTATTGTTCTAAGTGAAACCTACAGTACATCGCAAAAACACAATTCCAGAGAGAGAGAGACAGTCATATTGCACATACAACAAAAATCAGGTCTCCACTAAAACAGGTCAGACAGAAGAAGAACCACCTGTAGCGAGCAAAGAAACAGGTGATTTGAAATCATTATGCTCAATACACACACAGTCTGACACCTTTACAACATCCATACACACCTGTTTTGTTGTGTGTATGTTAACAAAAGAATAAGAGTCAAAGCAATCAGTCTGATTTATACTGTAATAACTGCTTGAATTCTCAGAACACTTTTAATGGATGCACTTCAGTAATTACAAAACAGAAGCATCTGTTATTGAAGATAATCCTCTCACACAATAGGATGTCATCTCTCACACCTTGTCAGGAAGATTATGTATATTCAGGTTAATCCTGCAAGAGAGCATTTTTGTGAGTTCTGGTTGATTGTGAAAGCTTTCAGGAGGATCTAGTAGATACCGTTTTCATGAATGAAATGATGGTCTTCAAATTTGTGCCTGGTTTTACAATATAGTGCAGTCAAACAGGAAGAAAAGCATTATTTAACATTTTTTACTAATTGAAACTAGGTCAAATCCCATTCTCCAAGATGGAGTCTTCAAGCTCAGCTTAGAACAGCGTAATGCGTCAGGATCCCAACAGAGACACCAGAGGCTGTTCTGTTTTTGTGGAAGTCAATGAAGCAGATGCCTTCAATGTACTAAACTGCGTTGAGTGGAAATTGCATAATAAAGTTTGGTGTCTGACATGACAAATTAGCTTTTTTTTATAGGAGAACTGTCAGTGGTTTATCAGGAGGATACATTTATGACACTGGAAGTGTCACTGCTTAACCTTTTATAGGGTGAGGAATCATATAGAGTAACTTCATTGACACTGATAACAATTCAGTGTCAATGAAGTTACTTTGCAATTATTACAATAATTTAAAGACAAAATGTTAAGCCTTAAATGTTCAAAAGATTTGTAATAACTCCTAGTAACATGGCCTTTTCTGATGAGTATTTTTTTCTGATGAGTGCCCTTTTAATAATTAATAATTCTTTTCATTTATATAGCGCTTTTCTGGACACTCAAAGCACTTTACACAATTTTGGGGGGGGAATCTCATCATCCACCACCAGTGTGAAGCATCCACCTGGATGACGTGACGATTGGTGGAGAGGAGACAGAGTAATGAAGCCAATTATGATATGGGGATAGTTAGGAGGCCATGATAGACAGAGGCCAGTGGGCAAATTTGGGCAGGATGCTGGGCTTAAACCCCTACTCTTTTTCAAAGGACATCCTGGAATTTTTAACGACTACAGAGAGTCAGGACCTCTGTTCCTTGGACATTAGGACCCGCACAGACTGCAGGTTGAGCACCTCCTGCTGGTCTCACTAACACCACTTCTGGCAGCAACCTAGCTTTCCCATGTGGTCTCACATCCAAGTACTAAATGGACGCAGCCCTGCTTAGCTTCAGTGGGTGACCTTGTGAGAGTTGCAGACAGCTAGCTGCTGGATAATTCTATTAAGGGTTAAGATTCGAGGTTCCTGACATTCATTGAACTTATGCTAATTCACTGTTCAGAACAATAATCAAGGACCTATAACTTTTCCATTATTGTATTATTTAATTAATAATGTTTAAATAAGAATGATACTTGAAAAATGTGTTAAAATAAATAAATATAAATCAGTTTAAGTCTTATGAAATTACACAGTTGATTTATTATACATGTGAACAAACCATTGGTTCTTTCAGAAGCTCAAACGTGATACACAAGAATGAAGCCCATTGGTTTTCATGCTTCAAGTAAGCATGTTTGAGCATCCATGAATATTTAAATGCTAGGCATTGTTCAGTGCTTAAATGTGAATAGAATCCTAATTCATTCATTCATTTTCTTTTCGGCTTAGTCCCTTTATTAATCTGGGGTCGCCACAGCGGACAGAACCGCCAACTTATCCAGCACATGTTTCACGCAGCGGATCCCCTTTCAGCCGCAACCCATCTCTGGGAAACTAGAATCCTAATTAAATTTTCTAAAATGATTGTGTCTCTTTTAAATGCTTGGTTTAGATCACTCACTTCATATGTTTTCTTTTCCAAATCACTTTATGAATGTATTGAAACATCAAGGATTTTGGTGAAGATGAATAAATCTCTTTGATTATACTAAAAATCATGGTTTTCTGAAGGTTGGCATATATCTTCAATTTATTGTCTGAATTAAATGAGGATTTAAAAATATATATACCCTATTAAACACTTTAGAGCTTGGCATAACATTATGTTTCACAGTCTAAATTTAAAATTACACTTTAAAAATTAGACTGGGTGAGAACATAAAATGAGAGTAATACAGTTCAGACATCATTCAGGTAGAGAGATTAAAGAAAGCATAAAAAAAGTCTCTCTTATAGCTCAAATTTGAAAGACTCGTTGAAAGAGCTTGAAATATCTTGATTTTTTGCTTTTCTTTTTTTGCTTTTTCTGTATTATTTTAAGCTATTTAATTTTTTTTTGAGGCACTTGTTTATATTGATTTAAACAAAAGTCAGAATACCAGAAATCTCTTTATATCACTGGCTTTGATCTCTGCCTCTTGTTTTCCAAAGAAACTGTCCTTAGGTTTAACATCTTCTCCTCTATAAGACTAATGACCTGGTCAAAATAGACTTTGAGCTCACAAAATTTCTATGCACACTGCAATAGTCACTATAACTGTGAAGTATCAATCTTCTATTGTTCACATGTCTCCATAAGATGCAAATTTGAAGATTTTGTGAAATGTAGACCTTGAAACACAGCAAATTGCAAAATGGCTTCACGCAAACTTAAGTTTTCCGTTTCCTGTATTCGCATGATTATGAACGGAAGTCCATGGGGCGAACGGTAGTGTGATTTCACCTGATGTGACCTGATTTTCTGTCACAGAAGGAAGAGCGGAACAACAATTTCATGCCTGCCAAATAAAGACCCTGAACACAAAAGATCAGCATCAGTCATAACAATAAATCACAATCAAAAAGCAGAAGACGGCAGCAAAACCAGTCAAGTCTCATGAAGCCAATTAAGATTCGGTCTTGATAGGAACTGACATTTAAAACACCTCACGGAGAAAAAAACCTTCCATCATCGAATACCACAAAAACATGATGTCATATTTGAACAAACTGACAGCTGAAAACCAAAAGGAAAAAATATTTTGAATAAATTTGTGAAGAATGAATTGTCAATTGATGACCATCGAAAATTAAATTAAAAACAGTTGTATTTGTCAGAAATGCAGAAATCACTCTAAAGAACAAGAGCAGGAAGAATGATATGAATCATTGTCAGAAATGAGAAACCAAGGCCGTCTCCAAGGGCAACCCGTCCTTCATTTGAACCCATTCAACCTGTCAAGTGATTCATTCTATCAAGTCATCCAACATCCTTTATGTTAAATCTGTTCATTATCATTCAAAATTACAGTAGTACATCAAATCATGGACTAGCATGTTTTAATTTAGACAATATCTATGCATTAACTGCTGTATCTGCCATCAATTACTCATCCTTAACTTGTTCAAAACCTATTTAAGTTTCTTTCTTCCATTGAACACAAAAGAAGGTACTTTGAAAAATGCTCTGCATTACATCTACAGTAATTTACTCGGTGAGTCCCAGCAAACAGCATTCTCAAAATACCTTTTTTTTGTAGGTGTTCAACAGAAGAAAGAAACTCAAATAGGCTTAAATCCAAATGAGGGAGAATAAATGATGAGGTCATTTTCAATTTTGGAAGAACTATCCCTTTAAATGGGTCATATGATGCCACTTTTGAAAAAGCATAACATGCCCAAATTGGCACTTTTTGGGTGTAAGCAAAAATAAAGTATTTTCATGTTTGTATCTTTAAATGCAAATGAGCTATTACACATAAGTAGTAGTATTAAAATAGTACCCAAAAATTTACATGTGCCATTTTGTAGGGACATCAATATATCTTTTTACACCCTTAAACATGATGCTGAAGAATGTGAAATGTGACTGGCTGTTGTATAGGTTAGTGACAGCCTCTGGGGTCTCATTTTTAAACTTTGCATAGAAACCTTTCTAAAACGAAACGTTCGCCAGAATAAATTAGAATTTATTTGTTATTGATTATGGCATATGATGAATTAAAGTGGTTCAATTAAGTCAGAATATATGTTAAATATGCTTACTTGGTGTTTATTTACTGGTGCACACATTCTCCCATCAAGTTAGCTTTTTATAGATCACAACTTTTGTCTTACGCATGTTCCCACCCCCATTTCGTGTACATGAAGACTCAAAAGAAAAGTCTAAATGAAGTCTGAAAGTCTGATTATGCTGTTGATTGGTTCTGTTGACATTCATAAACCATCCAAATCATGCTTTGCTTATAAACTTAGTGAAACCATGTAGGTTTATGTGTACCTTTCTCCCCAAAGATCCATCTCTTGTGCATGCTGGTGGTGAAGAAGATGGGTGCCTGCGTGGCACACATGAGGAAATCCGTGATGGCCAGGTTTATTATAAACAAGTTGGCGGGGGTCCTCAGGGTCCGGCTCCTGCACACAAACCAATCAATTGTTCATTTCTCTGTTCATTAGATAGGTTATATTAGTTACATGTTAGAGTATCCGCCTCTCTGTGCAAAAACAAATAGCTTCAAACAAAAGTCAATGCAGAAACAATTGGTGCATCTACAAGAAATGCACAATAAGATATTTACTGTCCTTTAGACAGTTTCTTTATGTACATTCGGTGTTCTTGAATGAATCTGTGTTTAAATGACATGAAATAATTCCCTGACTCACTCAAAAAGCCATTTTTATTCCTAAATGAATCTGCTTCGTGAGATTTTTACATGAGTTTGTGAATTAATTGTTTCAGACATTGATTTAAACTGTGTTTAAGTGTTATGATAATTCCAAATCAGTTGAATAAACAATTCATGACTCGCTCAGACAGTCATCCAAAATTAATCTGTTTTGATTGAATTGTTGAGTAGATGATTCAATTTCTCACTCATAAAGTCACTAATTTTATTTCTGGTGAATATGTATTTGTGACCAACTGGTTGAGTAGAAGAACTAGTTTGTTCTCAAATGAATCTCTGCGTTTGAATGAATAGTTTGAGTAAATGATTTCACTACTCACTCATAAAGAAAGTCACTAGTTTCTTAAATGATTTTGCATTTCAACAGATTGCTTTTGTTTTTTGAATGAATTATTTGAGAATTCCATGGCTTAACTCTTAAATAAATTCCTGTTATATGTTTTTGATATCAGTTAAGCAAACGATTACATGAAAAAAATAGCTTGTACTCAAAAAGAAAAAACAAAAAAGTACAAAAATACTTGTCTTATTTTGTTCTTGAATGAATGTGTTTACTTTAATTGGTTGAGTAACTGATTCCATGGATTAAGAAAGCCAACTGTTTCAGTGTTTAAAGGAATCAATTGAATTACTCATATAATCACTCGATTACGCCTGGCATCCACACTTGTCTGACCTCTTTGACCATCAAAAACAGCATTTTGAAAATGCTGAAGACCCCATTTTATTCTGAAAATGGCAGGGTTAAAAGCTTTTGAAAACAGAGGCCTGGCTATGCACAATCATTCGATTGTTACCCAATTCATCAAGCTCTTCACATATGAGCAATACACAACTGGTAGGCAAAAGTATGGATGCCAACAAGACATGCTCATACCCAGTGTGTGTGAATGGGGTCATGCATCATATGGTATGGGTTGTATAGTGTGGACAGAGATTGTTTTGTCAAGTATTTGTTTATTCTGGTTCAGTATTAAATGTCGGCTATGTCCCTCATAACTGGTAGTAAGTCTATTATAATAAGGTTGACAGTTTGGCTTAGTTTACACAAAATTATTGCATCTATCTTTCATTAAAAAATTTCATTTTTAGGGGTTCTCTGGAGGCGCTACCACAAGTGACATAAAAAAAATGCATAGAGTAAAATTTAATATTTTTGGTTCTAATACAAGTATACTTGTAAAAAATAATCTGCACTATTTAATGCCTATAACATTAATGTGGCTGTAAAATGTAGGTTTGCATAACCATAATGAAATACCACTACTACAATAATATCAATAATAATTAAACAGAAAAAAACTATAATAATAAACATGCTTTTTAACTATATTGAACCACTACTTTTTTATTGTCCTGCTGACTAATCCAACTGCATTAACTGCAGCATGAAAGGTTTCAACTTCACAAAACCACAAAGCATGGCATTATTATCAACAACAAAACATGCCATATTATTTGTTAATTATTTGATCATAAAGATATAAACCAAAATAAAAAAACATGTAAAACAATAGCACAAACATTGCAGATGTGCTCATTTCAGGATCTGTATTAGCTAAGGTGATGTGATGGTGAGCAGCAGATTCCTGTCACTCAAATTGCCACAACCTTAATTATGGAGCATTTTAGGGCTAAATTTAATTTAAACCGATAAGCTAAAAAAAGTCACAACCTCTGTCTTTTCATAAAAGACAATACTATAAACATATAAAAAGACATTTTTGTACTAGGTTGTAGACATAATTTGCTCTGCTGTATAGTTAGGCATTTTAACATGGGGAGTCAATGGAATTGAGATTCTTTTAGATCCAGTCTCTAGCAGCCAGTCTATGCATTGCAGTTTGGGTTATTTGTATGGATCATATCAAGAGAAAAAAAGGTGTGGTTGTCACTTGAAAAGAACACCCAAAGGGTAAAGATCACATATTGAAGGCATTTTCAAACTGCTCTATTCAAATGTTCACAACAGGTCTACATAATCAGTGTCTCTTGTTCTGCATTAATGGTTATAGAGTGAACTGTGTATTTTTGTCTGTGTAATATTAAGGGGCAGGACAAGTGTTTTATATTATTTTTATATTAATTGTTTAATTTGCACCATTGCTGTGAATGAGAATTTGCTGCTTCTCATAGTTCAAAGCTGTCACTCAGGAGCTCAGCAGAATGTGTGATGTCATAAACAGAATTTGTTCCTGGCAGATAAAAACTGCAGTTCCAACTTTAAACTGCCTAAACTTTAAAGTCTAGTGATTGAGAGTTACTCTTTTACTTATTGACTGATTTATTTTTTGGCCTTCAGTGTTCATAATGGCACTGTTCAGCGGTGCATTTAAAAACCTTTCCAATGTTTTACACCTTTTTTGAATCAAAAGACGACAGCAATGTGCAGCTCAAGAACAGGTGGCAGTGGAGAAATGTCCAGAGAGTGAGGACTTCATCTTCACTGTGGATCCCAACAATTGCAAGAAGAAATGCTGCAAGAGGCCAAATAATTATGGAGAAGTCAAAGCTCTGCAGACTCATGGCAGACACAAGAAATGATATTTCTTTGGACCAGTACATAATTAGGTAAATACTGGAGTACCGGTAAGCTTCAGAGAAAAAGGTACTGTTAATGATATACTCTGTATACGTTGATGTTAATAACGAACTAGAAGCTATTGCTTATGATTTTACATCCCTGAATGATGTCATCGTGTCATCAAGTTGTGATATACTTGCACATGTGCAGGGTGAATTTATATGCAACATCAAGGCAGCTAGATTCAATCAGTCAAAATTGTGGGCTCATGTAACAGCTACGTGACACCAGTGTAAATGAAGCATATGCAGTAGTGTAATAGTGAACAAAGGAGGCAACAATAGTCATATATATATAAAAAAACATTAACTTACAAGACATGCCATCCAACTCAAGTGATGTGTCATATTTAGTTAATTATGCCTCTGCACCTAATGAACCTACTTCTGTTTGATAACAAGTATTTGTAAACTTATGTGAAGTTCAAAAAGTATCGAAAAGCAGTATCAGAATCTGTATTCATCTCAATAAAATCGAAACTATAACCATCCTAGGTCTTAAAGCCCATAAAGGGAAAAAAAGTGTTTGTGCTGCCATATAATTTTACGTTTACTTCACTGAAATAGTGAAGTTGTCTTAACTCAGGTTAAAGTTAAATGCAAGTGTAATGAACATGGTCTAAGTTTAGTTAACTTTTAGTTAAACTTGTTGTAATTAATTAATTAATTATGTTGATAGGACTTTATAATTCAAGTGTAATGAATATGGTTTAAGTTCAGAGAAATTAAATATTGAAGATGTCTCATTCACACACTATGGTCAATTTTGTTTATTCAATGCACTTATACCATGTCTTTGGGAGAAACCAAAGAAAACCCAAGCACAAACGGGGAGAACATGCAAACAGAAATAAGGAGGAGGTTGGGAAGGAGGTGGTGGTGGAGGAGGAAGAGGTGGAAGAGGAGGTGGTGGTGGTGGTGGAGGAGGAGGTGATGGAGGTGGAGGTGCTGTAGGAGGAAGAGGACAAGGAGGAGGTGGAAGAGGAGGAGGAGAGGAAAGAGAATGAGAGGGAGGAGAAGGTGGAAGAGGAGACGGTGGAGGTGGAGGAGATTTTAAACAAGTATTTTGTAATATAACCATTAACCTAATATCTGAGCTAAGCACAAATACAGCTGACCATACTTTGGCTTTCTTTTTACAATGAACAGTTTACATAGCCTCTACTTACATAATAACTATTCCTCACTCAGCCTGCACTTACCTGCTCAATGCAGAGATGGTGGTGGAGGTGGGGAAGGAGGAGGTGGTGGGAAAGGAGGAGGATGAGGTGGAAGAGGGGGACGTGGAGGAGGAGGAGGAGGAGGAGGTGAAAGAGGAGGAGGAGAAGGAGAGGATGGAGAAGGAGGGAGAGAAGGATGTGGAAGAGGAGGTGGTGGTGGTGGTGGAGGAGGTGAAGGTGATGGAGGAAGAGAGGGAGTGGAGAAAGAAGGAGAGGAGGTGGAAGTAGAGGTGGTGGAGGTGAAGGAGATTTAAAATAATTTTAGTGTATAACCATAAAAAATACATCTGACTACATTTCAGTTTTCTTTTTATAATACACAGTAAAACAGTTAACACACTGTTTATATAATAACTATTCCTCACTCAGCCTGTACTCACCTGCTGAAAGCATAAATGGTGGTGGAGGAGGAAAAGGAGGACAAGGAGGATGTGAAAGAGGAGGAGGAGAGTGGAAGAGATTTAAAATAACTATTAAAGTAAAGTAACAATTAACTTAATAATTGAGCGGAGCACAAATACATCTGACTACAGTTCAGCTTCCTTCTTATAATGTATAGTAAAACAGTTAACACACTCTTTACATAATAACTACTATGTATTACTAATACTAAGTATTACTCACTTAGCCTGCACTCACCTGGTGGTGGAGGAGGAGGACAAGGAGAAGGTGGAAGAGGAGGAGGCGGAGGTAGAAGATGGGGAGGGAAAGGAGGAGGTGGTGGAGAATGAAGCAGAGGAGGAAGTGGTGGTGGAGGCGGAGGGGGAAGAGGAAGAGGTGGTGGAGAAGGAGGAGGAGGTGGAAAAGGAGGATGTGAATGAGGAGGTGAAGGAGAATTAAAATAACTATTGTGCAATATAACCATTAACCCAGTGGTTCTCAATTGCAATCTCATAACCTTATAACCCCACAATCTCATTGTCAACATAACCATTCCTCACTCAGCCTGCACTCACATGGTCAATGCAGAGATTGTGGTGGAGGTGGGGAAAGCGGAGGTGTAAGAGGTGGTGGTAGAGAAGGAGGAAGAGGTGAAAGAGGAGGTGGTTGTTGTGGAGGAGGTGGTGGACTTAAAATAACTTATTTTGTATAATATAACCACTAACCTAATAATTGAGCTGAGCACAAATACATCTGACCATAGTTCAGCTTTCTTTTTACAATGAACAGTAAAACAGTTTACATAATAACCATTCCTTACTCAGCCTGCACTCACCTGCTCAATGCAAAGATGGTGGTGGAGGTGGGGAAAGAGGAAGTGGTGGAGGAGGAGGAGGAGGAGGAGGAGGAGGAAGAGGTGGAAGAGGAGGTGGTAGAGGTGGAGGGGGAGGAAGAGAACAAAGAGGTGAAGGTGGTGAAGGAGGAGGAGGAGGAGGACAAGGGGGAAGTGGAAGAGGAGGATGAGGAGGAGAAGAGTGTGGAGAAGGAGGGGGAGGAGGAGGTGAAAAAGGAGGTGATGGTGGTGGAGGAGGAAGAGGAGCGGGTGGAGAAGGAAGTGGAGAAGATTTAAAATAACTATTGTGTAATATAATCATTAACCTAATAACTGAGCTGAGCACAAATACATCTGACCATACATACTTTTTACAATTTTAAAATAGTTGGTGGTGGGGGTTAGGAAGGAGAAGGTGGGGAAGGAGGTGGTGGGGAAGGAGGAGGAAGAGGTGGAAGAGGAGGAGGAGCAGGAGGAGAAGGGGGAGGACAAGAAGGGGGTGGAAGAGGAGGAGGAGAAGGTGGAGAAGGAGGGGGAGAAGGATGTGGAAGAGGAGGTGATGATGGTGGTGGAGGAGGTGAAAGCGGTGGAGGAGGAGGGGGAGTGGAGAAAGAAGAGGAGGAGGAGGAAGAGAAGGTGGAGGAGATTTAATATAACTTTTGTGTATAATCATAAAAAATACATCTGAATACAGTTCAGCTTCCTTTTTTATAATAAACAGTAAAACAGTTAACACACTGTTTATATAATAACTATTACTCACTTAGCCTGCACTCACCTGCTGAATACATAGATGGCGGTGGAGGAGGAGGAAGAGGAGGAGGATAAGGAGGAGGTAAGATGAGGAGGGAAAGGAGGTGGTGGAGGAGGGAGGGGGAGAAAGAGGGTGGTGGAGGCTGAGGGGGAAGAGGAGGAGGTGGAAAAGATGGACGTGGTGGAAAAGGACGCGAAGGAGGTGGAAGCAGAGGAGGTGGATTAGGAGGAGGTGAGGGAGAATTAAAATAACTCTTGTGCAATATAATCATTAACCCAGTGGTTTTTAATTGCAGTCCTCAGGCCCATACAGAACATTTTGTATGTCTCTCTTATTTGACACAAGGATCAGTTCATGGATCTCTGTTAATGAACTGATGATCTGAATCAGGTTTAATAACCATTCCTCACTAAGCCTGTACACACCTGCTCAATGCAGATATGGTGGAGGAGATGGGGAAGGAAGAGATGGGAAAAGAGGTGGTGGTGGAGGAGGAGAAAGAGGTGGAAGAGGAGGTGGTGGAGGTGGAGGACGAGGAAGAGAACAAGGAGGAGGTGGAAGAGGAGGAGGAGAGGGTGGAGCAGAAAGAAAAGAAGGATGTGGAAGAGGTGGTGGAGGAGGACAAAAAGAAGGTGAAAGTAGTAGAGGTTGTAGAACTAGGTAGAAGAGAAGGTGGTGGTGGTGGTGGAGAAGAAGATGAAGGCGGTGGAGGAGGAGGAGCGAGTGGAGAAAGTAGTGAGGTGGAAGAGGAGGAGGAGGTGGTGGAGTTTGAGGAGATCTAAAATAACTTTTGTGTAATATAACCATTAACCTAATAACTAAGCTGAGCACAAATACATCTGATCATAGTTCAGCTTTCTTTTTACAATAAACAGTAAAACAGTTAACACACTGTTTACATAATAACCATTCCTCACTCAGCCTGCACTCACATGCTCAATGCAGAGATGACGGTGAAAGTGGGGAAAGAGAAGGTGTAGAAGGTGGGGAAGCAGGTGGTGGAGGAGGAGGAGGACAAGGAGGAGGTGGTGGAGAATATTTAAAATAGCTATTGTGTAATGTAACTATTAACCTAATAACCAAGTGAGCATAAATACATCTGACCATATTTTGGCTTTCTTTTAACAAGGAAGAGTAAAACACTTAACACACTGTTTGCATAATAACCATTTCTCACTCAGCCTGCACTCACCTGCTCAAGAGATGGTGGTGGAGGTGGGGAAGCAGGTGGTGGAGGAGGTGGGGAAAGAGGTGGTTGTGGAGGAGGAGGAAGATGTGAAACAGGAGGGTGGTGGTGGTGGGGGTGAAGGTGGTGAAGGAGGAGGAGGACAAGGAAGAAGTAGAAAAGGTGAAAGAGGAGAGTGTGGAGAAGAAAGCGGAGGAGGAGTTGAAAGAGGAGGTGAAAGAGCAGGTGATGGTGGTGGAGTAGGTGGTGGAGGAGGAAGAGGAGGGGGTGGAGTAAGAAGGGAAGAAGGAGGTGGAAGAGATTTAAAATAACGATTGTGTAAAACAACCATAAACTAATAACTGAGCTGAGCACAAATACATCTGACCATAGTTCAGCTTTCATTTTACAATGAACAGTATAACAGTTAACACACTGTTTACATTAAAGAATTTTAAAAATAGGCGAACACGGCAGCACACGCATAGGTGATGTGTCTGAGTGGTAATGAACTCAACTGATAAAAGACAAAGTCTGCCATTCTCCAATTCTCGTACAGCTCTCCCGACAAAAATGCTTGTTGCAAACCAACAGCTTTGCTGAGTCGTCCTGACAGCATCTCGGGGAAAAACATGCAACAAACCCCGTGGATCATGATAACAAACACATACGACCCGTGCAGTGCGCAGACACGGTCTCACCCAGTCATTGGGTTCCACAGCTTGACAGGTCTGCCTTGCCTTCAGAAAGCACATGCGCTCATGAATAATTAAGAAGCAAGATCTTCTCATAGGATAGGAAAACTCTGCTATGAATAATAATGAGAAACCGTTGCGTCATCAATCCACTAGCAGATGCGTGCTACACCACGTATTTTGATCCCACCCCAAAAATTATTTTAAACCCGGAAGATGAAACTAGCTGACAAAATCAAAATTATCCAGTTTTCCCCACAATTAAAGCTAACAGGTGCTAACGTTGCCTTAACTGATGCTCAACACACACAAATCTGGAGGTAGATTAGGTGGGGAAGGAGGTGGTGGTGGAGGAAGAGGTGGAAAAGAAGGTGGTGGTGGTGGAGGAGGAGGACAAGAAGGAGGTGGAAGAGGAGGTGGTGATGAAAGAGGAGGTGGAGGAGGAGGAGGAGGAGGAGGGGGTGGAGAAAAGGGGAGAAGGAGGTGGAAGAGGAGATAGTGGAGGTGGAGTGGAGATGACTGTGGTTTGGGCCTATGGGCCAAACACGAGTGCAGAGTACCCGGCCTTCTTGGAGTATTTGGGAGGGGTGCTGGAAGGTGTTCAGACTGAGGACTCTGTTGTTCTACTTGGGGACTTCAACGCCCACTTGGGTAGTGATACCTGGAGAGGCGTGATTGGGAATAATGGCCTCCCTGATTTGAATTCGAGCTTTTGTTATTGGACTTCTGTGCTAATCACATTTTGTCCATAACAAACACCATGTTCGAGCATAAGGGTGTCCATCAGTGCACATGGCACCAGGACACCCTAGGGCGGAGGTTGATAATCGACTTTGTGGTTGTATCATCTGATCTCTGACCGTATGTCTTGGATACTCGGGAAAAGAGGGGGAAAAGAGTTGTCAACTGATCACCAACTGGTGGTGAGTTAGATTCTCTGGTAAAGAGGAAAGTTGGACAGACCTGGCAGGCCCAAACATATTGTATGCTCCTCTAGGAACGTCTGGTTGAACCTCAAGTCAGAGGGATTCTCACCTCCGGAAGAGCTTTGACCAGATCCCGAGGGAGGATGGAGACATTGAAACTGAGTGGTCCATGTTCTCCAACTCCATTATTGATGTGGCAATGAGGAGTTGTGGCCATATGGTCTGTGGTGCCTGTCCAGGCAGCCATCCATGAACCCGGTGGTGGACACCAGAAGTAAGGGATGCCGTCAAGCCGAAGAAGGAGCCCTACACGGCTTGTTTGGCTTGTAGGACTCCCAAAGCAGCTGATAGGTACCAACAGGTCAAGCTTGCTGCAGCCAGGGCGGAAGCAAAAACTCGGCCCAGGGAAGAGTTCAGGGAGACCATGGAGGCAGACTACCGGTCAGCCCCAAAGATATTCTGGCAAACTGTCCACCGCCTCAGGAGGGGAAAGCAGTTCCACACTGACACTATTTACAGCGGAAGTGGGGAGCTGCTGACCTTGACTGGGGATGTTGTTGGATGGTGGAAAGAAGACTTTGAGGATCGACTTTGAGAATGAAATGTCTTTCATTGAGGAAGCAGAGACTAGGGATACAAGGGTGGACTCACCCATCACCCAAGCTGAGGTCACTGAGGTAGTTTGTAAGCTCCGCAGTGGCAAAGCAGCGGGGGTGGATGAGATACACCCTGTGGATATTGTGGGGCAGTCTTGGCTGACATGTCTCTACAATATTGCATGAAGGTCAGGGACAGCCCTTTGGACAGGGCAAGTGGGGTGGTGGTTTCCATTTTTAAGAAGAAGGACTGGAGTGTGTGTTCCAGCTATAGGGGGATCACACTCCTCAACCTCCCTGCAAAGGTATATGCCAGGATACTGGACAGAAGGATCTGGCCGATGGTTGAACCTAGGATACAGGAGGAACAAGGCGGTTTTCATCCAGGCCTTGGTACACTGGACCAGTTCTATACCCTCACCAGGATGCTCAATAGTTCATGGGAGTATGCCCAACCAGTCCACGTGTCTCGTGGACTTGCAGAAGGCATTCGACCGTGTGCCTCGTGGCATTCTGTGGAAGGTGCTCTGGGAGTATGGGGTCAGAGGTGCTCTGTTAAGGGCTGTCTCATCCCTGTATGAACAGAGCAGGAGTTTGGTTTGCATTATCAGCAATAAGTCAGACTTGGGGAAGTGGTGAAAGAGGAGGAGAGGGTGGAAAATGAGGGGAAGGAGCAGGTGGACGAGAAGGTCAGGAAGTAGGTGGTGGTAGAGGAGAAGGAAGACAAGGAGAAGGTGGAAGAGGAGGAGAAGGAGGTGGAACAGGAGGTGGTGGAGGTGGAGGAGAGTTAAAATTACTATTGTGTAATATGACCATTAACCTAATAATTGAGTTGAACACAAATAAATCTGACCTTAGTTCAGCTTTCTTTTTACAATGAACAGTAAATCAGTTAACACACTTCTTAATGCAGAGATGGTGGTGGATGTGGGGAAGGAGGAGGTGGTGGTGGAGGAAGAGGTTGAAGAGGAGGTGGTGGTGGTGGAGGAGGTGGTGGAGAAGGAGGAAGAGGAGGAGGTGGTGGTGGAGAAGAGGGTGAAAGAGGAGGTGATGGAGGAGGAGGTGGAGGAGATTTAAAATAACTACTGTGTAATATAACCATTAACCTAATAATTGAGCTGAGCAAAAATTCATCAGACCACATTTCAGTTTTCTTTTTATAATGAACAGTAAAACAGTTTACAAAATAACCATTCCTCATCAGCCTGTACTCACCTGCTGAATGCATAGATGACCAGGAAGTTGCCCAGCATGCCAGTAATGCCTACGGTGAGGATGACGGCACCAATAGTGTAATGGGCATGATCAGGCACATCCACTGTTGGGAAAGGGTACACCGACTCTTCCACCATAGCAACCTTGAAGATACAGAAGCACACAGTAATTAATAGCTCAGATGAAAAGCAGCAGTTGCTGTCTTATAATGACCTTTGCATCAAAGAGTGTGCAATCTGTTTAAGAAACACCATTAAGCCTGAACCCAGCTGACACCAACAGGACATGAATTCATTGAATGGGAGGAGAGCAGATATATAAACAACACAGACTCACTGTAGATGCTCTTGTTTTCATTAATCTTAAACCAACAATAAAAGCACCAATATATGGGCAACATTTGGGAAGAAGACAATAAATTATACAAAAAAAAGGATTTTTGCAAATTACTTAACTAAAATATTCAACTGAGCTGAAACAACAAAAAAAAAAGATTTAATAAATGATTTATACTGTATGAGACACACTGTATTAAGATTGAAATGTCCGTGCACAGTCAAATTCAATATTTGCAGCTGGTTTTCTGGCAGATTGCAATATTTGAAGGATTTAAACAGACCTAAATGGCAGTGAGCTGGCATTTCTTAATGCTTTTCAGCTTAGGAACAGGTCTAAATCTGGTTTATCAGTCTGTTGATATAAAAATCAGTGTTTCTGTCTTGGCTGTATTGAGAGACTATAGAGAAGACTATAGAGAGAAAGCTTTAGATTGAATTTGAATAGCAGAAAACAATACAGAATAATCATTTGCTTTTCTCTTATGTTCCTGACTCCTGATTTCCTGCATGAACAAATACATACTATGGTGTTTTTGAACTATAATGTGGTACACTGAAGATGTACTGTATATACCTGTATAATACAAGTGTAGATTGTTTTATAGGTATTATACAGTCGAAGTCAAAGAGATTAGCCCTCCTGTGATTTTTTTAAATGTATTTCCCAAATGATGTTTAACAGAGCAAGGATTTTTTCACATTATTTCCATAATATGTTTTTCTTCTGGAGAACGTCTTATTTGTTTGATTTCGGCTAGAATAAAATCAGTTTTTAATTTTTTAAAGACATTTTTATCCTGATTAAGCAATTTCCCCCCAGATTGTCTACAGAACAAATTTGCCTAATTACCCTAACTTCACCAATTAACTTTATTTACCTAAGCCTTTAAATTGCACTTTAAGCTGAATACTATATCTTGAAAAATATCTAGTAAAATATTGTGTATGGTCATCATGACAAAGATAAAATAAATCCGTTATTAGAAATGAGTGATAAAACTATTATGCTTTAAATGTGTTGAAAAAAATCTTCTCTCCATTAAACAGAAATTAAGGGAAAAATATACAGGGGGCTACTAATTCACGAGAGCTAATAATTCCGACTTTAACTGTATTTTAGTATAATCGTGAACTGATAAACTAACACATACTGTAACATACTTTTACTCCAATAAAAGGGGGTGTATTGTAGGGCTGCATAATATATCATTTCAGCATCAATATCGCAATGTGCAAATCTGCAATAGTCACATTGTAGGAGCTGCAATGTCAAGCTAGAATTATAATGAACCAGAAAACAGTCCAGAACATGCAAAGTTACAATTCTAATCTACTAAACTGAAAGGTATGTGACTGTAAGATTTCAAGTGGATTTAGGGAAATCAGACTCAAAAAAAAAAAGATTTTTACTGCTTGTTCAAGTTAAAATGAGCTGAAACAACACAATTCTTGACATGTTTTGGGGAAAACTTAATTGTTTTATGTTCAATCCGCTTAGTTGATGAAATCAACAACAGAAATGAATTGTGTGGAGCCCAGCAATTTTTTAAAAGTTTGCAGCTTTAACAAAGATTAATTGTGTTTACTTGTTTAAAACAACAAATATGCAGTGTTATTTTCATTCATTCATTGTTTTTCTTTCGGCTTAGTCCCTTTATTAATCTGGGGACACCACAGCGGAATGAACCGCCAATTTATCCAGCATATGTTTTACGCAGCGGATTCCCTTCCAGCCACAACACAACACTAGGAAACACCCATAAATACTCATTCACACAAATCCACTACGGACAATTTAGCCCATTCAACTCACCTATAGCGCATGTCTTTAGACTTGAGGGGGAAACCGGAGCACCCGGAGGAAACCCACGCAAACACGGAGAGAACACGCAAACTCCACACAGAAACGCAACTGACCCAGCTGGGACTCGAACCAGCGACCTTCTTGCTGTGAGACAACAGTGCTACCCACTGAGCCACAGTGGCGCCCCCAGTGTTATTTCACATTTGATTATTGATTTTATCAATTGAAAACCACAGAAAATCATAAATCGTTTTTTTTTCTTTGTTTTGTTGGTTTCATCTGTGCTTTAATTTGTTTTATTTTGTATCATTTTATGCAGATGCACTCCCATACAGATCAATCCAGTCAATATAAAATAACAAATTCTTTTCAAATAGAGTCATCTTGTCATAATAGTCATATAGCAATATATATCACAGAAAAACTAAATATTGCAATGACATTTTTTCCAACATCGTGCATTGTGTATTGTAGTATAACATACCCTACAGTCATAGAAAGGTACAGTATTGGGTAATTTGTTTATAATACTGTAGTTGTTGTATTGCCATGGCAACTATAGAATTACCGCAGATTAATTCAAATACAGTACTTTACTAGTATAATTCAAAAACACTATAGTATTTTTTAACGTGGGTTAAAAGAGGAAATGAATTAGAGCAGTCAGTTGAATGATTATCTAGGAAAACTCTTTCGCCACTTTGAGAGATAAATCATTTTAAAAAAACTGAAACAGATACTTGGATGAACGAGAGCTAAGAAATCCTACCATGGCAAAGGAACTGTTTTTGATGGCATAAACTATCACAACATTTAGCTCAATCAGATGCTTTCTCGAATCCTGGGATGTTATTGCACGCATTCCTCTCATTAGATATAATAATAACACAGAACATTAAGTCTGAAAAATGTCCTTTAAAGTTGAGAGAAATGTTTTTGTAATAAAGAAAAATTGTCTTTCCTTAAAAAGGACACCTAAGAATCTGAAAAAATATCCTTCTATTAGAAGGTGGAGCACTTAATTGATTTCAGCGCACCAGTTTTCAGTCTTTAAAGTCAGCATGAAACAGAAGCGCCATTAGTCTTTTACTCCTCAGTTTGGTGTATATCCAATTGAAACGATCAATTCTTAGACATTGCAACAAAAAAATGTAAACACAATGGAAAAACTGCGTATGTGATGTAATATTTTTGTAGTGTCTATCTATAAAGGATTCATAACACATCTTATTTATTGCGCTTGGCCTGACATGACTTAAAGAAACATTAGAGAAAGTTTTTGGCTTTCACATAACAATTCCGATTAAAATGCAAACATTTCTGGTGGCAGACATTTGTTTACCACATTTTCCCGAGGAGAAGCTTTAATGAATAGAGCTTTAAGTGTCAGAGCTCTGAGCTCATGAGACGAATGAACGCAGGGCAAGCACTCCCGGAAAAGTCATTTCAAGGCAGATGAGTGCAACCATGTGGCCACGATGGAGGAAATATGACAAAACACATTCAGTCATTGCCTTTGGTATGTGTCAAATGGTGATGCGGAGACAACTCTTTACCAACATACTGTCAAAATCATTATACTTATGTAAAGCAGAGTCAGCTTTAAAAACACCATGCTCTTTTTTTATCTGGGTCATATCTTCTTTTGCATAGATGTGGTCGTGGTTTTCATGGAAGTCACGCAATCTGTCTAATTTGGCTTTATTTTGGCTGAGAAGATGAGTTGATTTTTTAAAAAAGATTTGGTTAGACAGTCTATTACATTAACAAAATGTTTTTGCTCTGCACCTTTAAAAGCTGATTTATTTTGCTATCCTATACAGCTGAAGTCAAAATGATTAGCCCCTTGTGAATTTTTTCTTTCTTTTTAAAATATTTCCCAAATTATGTTGAACAGAGCAAAGAATATTTCACAGTATTTTCATTTAATATTTTTTCTTCTCGAGAAACTCTTGTTTTCGGCTAAGATAAAAGCAGTTTTTCTTTTCTTTTTTAATTTTTAGCCCCCTTAAGCAATATTTTTTTTTTTTGGCCTTGCTAAATGAATTAACCGAGTTAAGCCTTTAAATTACACTTTAAGCTGAATACTAGTATCTTTAAAAAAATCTAGTAAAATATTTTGTATAGTCATCATGGCAAAGAATAATTAGCTATTACAGGGGTGCTCAACCCTATTCCTGGCGATCGACCTTCCTGCAGTTTTCAGTTGTAGCCCTTATCAAACACACCTGCCTGTAATTATCAAGTGCTCCTCATGTTCTAAATAATTGGTTCAGGTGTGTTTGATCAGGGTTGGAGCTGAAATCAGCTGGAAGGTCGATCGCCAGGAACAGGGTTGAGCACCCCTGAGCTATTAAAACAATTATGTTTAGAAATGTGCAGAAAAAAAAACCTCTCAAAAAGTGGAATAAACAGAAAGTGGAATAAATTCTAAAAGAATAAAATTTAACAGAAGGGCTAATAATTCTGATTTTTTGCTTTAAGAAGTGGTAATTTTTTCCCTTTTTTAAAAACCGTACACTCTTAGAAATAAAGGTACACGAGCTGTCACCGGGGTGGTACCTTTTTAAAAGGTACACATTTGTACCTGATGGGTCCATATTGGTACCTCAAAAGTATATATTAGTACCTAAAAATTTTAAGAGGAACACTTTTGTACTTTTTAGGTACTAATATGTACCCTTGAGGTATTAAAATGGACCTTTTAGGTACAAATTTGTACCTTTCGAAAAGGTACCACCCCGGTGACAGCTCACGTTTTTCTGAAAGTGTATAACCACATTTTAATAATTATTATTTTTAATAATTATTACATTACAGTTTTCTGTAATGATCATGTTTACTGCAATATTTAATTTATGTATTTTCATATTCATATGCCATGCATGTATTAAAATGTACTTCAGCTTGTTGAAATGTGATTTGACCATTGAATAATGTGGTTTTCTTTTCTTTTTTTCTTTTTTTGGTGATTATCAGAGTATTATGATAATTTATGATAAATGAATTATTAATTTCTTATTAAGTTTTTTTCACTTCAATCCATAAAACCTTAGATCCAGCTCTAATTTATACAGTAAATGTTTGATTTGTTCAATGAAAAATGGTTTCATGATTTTTAGTGTGTGCACTTTTCAATGATTTGTTAACACTTGAACACCAAATAATTGCCTAAATTCTTCATGGCTTCATTTACAAATCCTAAACTTCACAATGTTTTAGAAGTATTTTAGGATGACTAATGATAAATAGTACCTTACTGAAAAATGCATTAATTTATTCTTCTGCTTAGTCCCGTTATTCATCAGGGGTCACCACAGCGGTATGAACCGCCAACTTATTCAGCATATGTTTTACACAGCGGATGCCCTTCCAGCTGCAACCCAATACTGGGAAACACCCATACACGCTCACATTCACACAGGCACATATACACTACGGTCAATTTAGTTTATCCAATTCACCTATAGCGCATGTCTTTGGAAACCGGAGCACCCAGAGGAAACCCACCCGAACAAGGGGAGAACTTGCAAACTCCACACAGAAATGCCAACTGACCCAGCCGTCTCTTGCTGTGAGACGACAATGCTAACTGAGCCACCCTGCCGCCCCCTTACTGTAAAATGAAAAACAAACAAAAAAAGACGATTTCTTTTGCTTGTTTCTTCAAAGAATGGTGAAAAATATTTTTCATCAGAAAGAGCAACTGATAAAAATCAGAGCTGTTTAAATATGTATTAAAACTTTAGAAACAGCTCATCCAGCTTAAATTGAATTAAATCATGTTTCTGATCAGTCTCGACAGATACAGACTATTTCGTGTCATCAAAACATTTACTAAATTACATCCATCTTGATCTCCGCTGGTGAATTTATTTGTTCTGAAGGTTTTTGAAATATACCAGTAGCTACTGCTGTGTGTTTTCATTCATTACTCTAGAGTTTGTGGTCCAATGAAGATCTAAGCCATGGAAAACTTTGAGGGCTGAGATAAGACCGTCTTATTTCCCTGGAATGAGGAGGATTCGAAGGAAACAGAGACTGTTTGAGTTGCACATCTGTTTTTCACTCAGCGTAATATGACAGCAACTGTGTTACGGCATTTTGGTGGGATCTTTTTTTTTTTTTTTTTGATGATGTTTCAAAGAAAAACAGCCTCTTTAATTCCATCTAGTATAAAAGGTACTAAATTGAATACAGGTGAAAATGCAGATGGGACACTTTGAATGGTCCCCTTAAGAAAATCTCTTGTCAACTAGCAATATTCAATAAATCCTTTCATTTAATAAATTATTATTATTATTATTATGGCATTTCTTCACAGAAAAGTTCATTGTGGAACCCTCTAATAAACCTTTTGAAACCTTTATTTTACATTTAAGATTGTGTAGTCGGAAAGTAACTGTATACTTAACAGAATATCTAAAGATGACCATAAAAATAAATGTTTGAATTTTTAACATAATTTTTTACACTCCAGAGGAAAAATACTGAAGACAAACTTTGTCAAATGATGTAAATTGTCTTGTCAAATGTCACAGCCATATCAGCCTGCAGCCCAACATAAGTTACTCACTGAAGCTAGAGGGGCTGAGTCTGGTCAGTACCTGGATGGGAGACCACATAGGAAAACTAAATTGCTGTTGGAAGTGTTGTTAGTGAGGCCAGCAGAGGGAGCTCAACCTGTAGTCTGTGTGAGTCCTAATTCCCCAGTAACGTGAAGGGAAAACTATACTGTCAGTAAATGCCGTCTTTTGGATGAGATGTTAAACTGAGATCCTGACACACTGTGGTCATTAAAAATCACTTCTCGTAAAGAGTAGGGGTGTAACCCCGGTGTCCTGGCCAAACTACCTCCATTAGCCTTTACCGATCATGGCCTCCCAATCATCCACATCCACCAAATTGGCTCTATCACTGTCTCTCCACTCCACCAATAGCTGATGTGTGGTGAGCGCACTGGCGCTGTTGTCCTGTGGCTGCTGTCGCACCATCCAGGTGGATGCTGCACACCGGTGGTGGTGTGGAGAGACCCCCCTCATGATTGTGAATCGATTTGGGTGTATGGCCATACACGATAAATGCGCTATATACACACGATACATTACAAATGTCATTAACGGTTAATATTACGTTTAAAATAGGATGGCACATTAGCAACACTATATATTTAGTAAATTGTATTATACTATCATTTTAAATATATAATATGCATTTATAAAACTAGGTATTATGGCATAATTACAGTAATGTGAAGTGACGCTGGACAAGGTGTGCGGATCCAAACGTAGGTTTATTGAGAATGATCAGGCAAGAAACGGTCAACACTGGGACAAACAGATGTATACAGGCAAATCCAGAGTCAAAGTCAAATACACAGGCGAAAGTCAGTACAGGCAGGCAGCAGGCAATGTAAACAAACAAACAAACAAAGCGAGGGTCAAAAACACAGTAAGGCAAGGCAAGGAAAACGAGTCGTAATGTTCACAAAACTGTTCAACAAGACTCAGCAACAATGTGTGTGTTTGTGCTGTTTAGTCCTTATAATTAGTCTTTGAGCAGCATCAGCTGTGTGAGTCTAATCAATGGAGACTTGAAGCAGGTGTGTGTGTGTTGCATGACAGGACTTGTAGCTCATATGAGACAGGATTAAAGTCCATCTAAATGTGAATGTTCTATGATCTACGATCTATGAAGGTTAGATCGCTGGAGATTGTGACAATTACAGTTTCTTGATGTTATCGAAGTCAGTATTTTTAGGATCCATGATTTTGGGACATAAAACTACAGTACAGTTAAATACAGTTAAATCAAGGTTATGTTTGCTTATATAATATGCATAATGCATAACGTATCATTTCATCCATTTTAGTAGTATAGATAAATTACATAAGGTGAACAGTAATTAATTTAAGAGAACTGTAGCTAGTGACCTATATTGAGTAAATGATTTGAAACTGATCATTAAAACACGTCAAAGGACATGAAAAGTCTTTTTTTTCTCTTTCAATCAATGTCGAATCAGATCATGCTTATGATTAAATGAGGCAAAACCTTGAATCCCAAATTCAATAAAAATTGATTTCTTTTGTGTCATTAAAGTTTTAAAAATGTTAAGAAAACAGTCCATTACTGTATTTTTACAACTCTAGTTTTAATGACACTAGATTTAATGACACTTCATCTGCCTGCAAGTCAACACCAGTATTCTGAACATTTAGATGCACAAGAATCAGAACCAGAATCATCAATAATCTATTATTTTTGTTACGTCATCCTTAAAACAAAAAAATAAATAAATACTAGATAAAACTGGAACATACAATAACTGTGCCCATTTCAGAACTTTGTCCTAAGCTACGAATGTACAGTAATTCAGCGGATGTTCACAGCTGTCCTTCATATCTGGATAAGTTCTCTTGCGCTCCAGATGCTACTGTGCTTGTTTAACTGCATTAGCATGATTACTTAGCTCAGTTAGACAGTAAAGCCGCCTGAGCGCAGTTAAACGCACACTGCCAATACTACTCTTTCATCTCCAACCGTTTTCTCTTTGCACTACCCACAGCTGTTTACTTCCACTGTGAGCTGCTGCCCTTTTGGGGGTATTTTATGCTGTGAGGTTTGTCCATAAGCCCACAATATCAGTGCCAAACAATCAGTTATTTAAAGGGTTTTCTTAAAAGCACAGTTCACCCCAAAATGAAGCTTTGCTGTTAATTGACTGACCTTCAGGCCATCCAAAATGAAGTTGACTTTTGTTTTCTTCAGTAGAACATTGAAGGAGATTTTTAGCTGAAAATGTGGTCCTTGGAGAAAATGCTAGACAATTTGGAGCTTGAACTCTAGACTGTCCTGAGTGCACTCAGAACTGTTTGCAGAGGATGTGGATTCAAGATTTTATGATGTTGTAAACAATGTTCAGTTTCTTGTACTGACTGACAGTTTCTCTTCATAACACCTCAATGTATCAGCAGGAGTTAAAGGTATTCATTTTTCTGTTGCCTGAAAATTTTTGACCATCAAAGTGGCATAAATCGAGGATATGCAACCCCAGTTTCAGTTAGAAAATCTTTAATGTTCTCTAAAAGAAATATTTTTGGGTGAACTATAACTTTAAGGCCAGTTTCACACCATGGATGATAAGTGTAACAACAAATATATTAGGGATGCGTATCAGCAAGAAAATTTTAAAATAATATACCAATTTATTCATTAATTCATTTTCTTTTCAGCTTAGTCCCTTTATTAATCTGGGGTTGCCACAGCGGAATGAACCGCCAACTTATCCAGCATATGTTTTATGCAGCGGATGCCCTTCTAGCTGCAACCCATCACTGGAAAACACCCATACACTATGGACAATTTAGCTTATCAAATTCACCTATACCACATATCTTTGGACTTGTGGGGGAAACCGGAGCACCTGGAGAAAACCCACGCGAACATGGGGAGAACATGCAAACTCCACACAGAAATGCTAACTGACCCAGCCGAGGCTCAAATCAGCGACCTTCTTGCTGTGAGACGATTGTGCTACCCACTGCGCCACAGCATCGCATAATATTCCAATACTGTATGAAAATCAATATATTGTTTTATTTATTTATTTATTTCAGAAAGCAGATTTACTTTTCGAAAATCTGTCATAAATTACACATAACTACGGTGGCCGAGAGAGCTTAACATGCTGCAATTTAAGAAAACACAAGCAAATTACAAAAAAACTAAATCCTCACAATGCAAACACATCAAAAAAACGCGCTGCATTTTCTCACAACGCAAACAAATTAATAAAACGTGCTGCATTTTCACACAGCGTGAACAATTTATTAAACGCATTGCATTTTCTTACAACACTTCAAATAGCAAGGAACACAATGGAAATGTTTTAAGCGGACCTAAAAACGTGACAGACCCAGCTATTTAGGTTATTTGGGCTAATAAACTACAAAAGACAAGGGAACCAGGATGTTAAAATAAACAAACAAAAAAACTCACCTTTCAAAGACCACCTACAAATTCACTGAGCAATAGTCACTGCACAGAGGCGTCTGTCATGTTTTTGGGTCCTCTAAAAACATTTCCATTGTGTTCCGTTCATTTTGAAAGTGTTGTGAGAAAATCCAGCAGGTTTTCATAAAATGTTTGCGCTGTTAGAAAATGCAGCACGTTTTTTTATTTGTTTGCGTTGTGTGAAAATGCAGCACATTTTTTTATTTGTTTGCGTTGTGTGAAAACGCAGTGCGTTTTTTTAATGTGTTTGCATTGTGAGGATTTGCAGCACTTGTGAAGATCTTTTCTTAATTTGCTGGTGTTTTTTGTAATTGCATGTGTTTTCTTAAATTGCAGCACGTTACGCTCTCTCAGCCACCGTACATAATGGATTAATGAATCATAATGATTCTTTGTTCAGAGCATATTGTAGTTTTTAAGTGACATGATTTTTTGGACTGACAAAAATGCGTGCACATTCCCTTTTAAAATGATTTTTCCATTTGAAGAATGATGCAATCATCGACAGCCAATCAAAATCAAATCCACTTTAAACACAAGGATTTAAAGCAAAAGATGTCAAAACTGCAGTACATGCTTAACATGAAATTACCAAAATCTTATAATGCATTTCTTTAAAGTTATCCTTATAGTTATCTCTGCTCGTAGATCACATTATGTCTACCAGCCTGAGAAAAAGAGCACACTGACATGTCAATATGTGAGTGTGAACTTGAATTTGATTATATCATAATCGCATGATTATGATGCTTTTTTTTTTTACCCTAATCCCTCATGGTCAGTGAAGCTGGTTTTCCTGTGAGGCCAGTTTTTGACAAGACAATCCTAAAGACCCCATTAATGTTATTGAGAGACATAAATGTATAAATTTCATTACTATGGCTCGGAAATAACAGCATCTTATCAGCTCTGGGTGTCACTGGGTTTCTGGGTCACATTTTATTACAGATGAGTGACAAGCATAACTGTAGTTATGCAAATTTGGTTCATCACCTAATAAATCTCACTTGACCCAAATAAGTATCCTCATAAAGAAAATGCTGAGGGCTCAAAGTTACATAAAATCATTTTAAAGTGATTCATTACAGTAAAAGCTTTTGGAACCCATTTTAAGGTCTCCTACTGTATGTTGAACCCAAATACAGGTTCAGGCTATAAATACAGCACCCCCTTCTGTTCATTTAGCGTTTAGCTTCAACAGAGATTAGGTCAATAACGGTGGAATTAGATTTGCATGAATTATGTAAAATATAATCATTTAAATCCTAGTCTAGGTCATTAGGTAATGATCTCATTGACATCAAGTGTTTCTTGTAAATCATCATTTCCTCTCAGCAAATCTGAGAGGATGAAGATTTATCATCATACAAATTACATTTCATTACTAAATGAGTTGTCTGGACATCACTCTAAAAAACTAACCAAGGTTTAATATCCGAGTATACATTCTTCAAGAAAGTTACAGTATAGATGACTGTCTACTTGGAGACAGTTCAACTAAAATTCTAAATTCTGTCATCATTTACTCTCACCCCTCTCCTTTTTTATATACATATTTAAGTTTCATTCTTCTGTTGAACACAAAAGATGATATTTTGAAAAATGCTGTAAACTAGTGGCCATTGACTTACATATTTTTTCCTACTACGAAAGTCAGTGGTTGCCCAATTTTCACTTTTTTTTTTTTATCTTTATGGTATTTAACAGAAGGAAAGACACTCACATGTCTGGAGCTTGATACGGAGTTAATGATGAGTAATTTTTAGATGAACTATACATTTTAAAACCTGCTATCACTTTGCAAGTGCATGCCAATGTATTCTTCCAACTCTGGTGTTTCTTAACCACATTGCTGGAGGACCACCAGCACTGCATGTTTTGGATGTCTCCTTTGTCTGTCACACACATTACAGCTCTTTCAGTCTCTGCTAATGAGCTCATGATCTTAATCAGCTGTGTTTGCTTAAGGAGACATGGAAAATGTGCAAAGCTGGTCCAGGAACGTGGTTGAGAAACACTGCTCTAATCTAACAGTCTACTAGTGCTACTAATGAGAACTAGCTGACTTTTAGTTACAAAATGAAATAAAAAATGTCTATTATCAAAATAAAGTGTAACACTTTTGATTTTAAATATATAAATTGACCAGTCTTTGTGATGTCTGAGCCAAGATACTCATTGCAGCAGTCCAGATTATCTATTCACTTCATTAAATCACGAGTGGAAAAACAACAACACAGACATGCAATATGTAAGGGAAATAAATCACCTCAAGACATTCTCAATTAGCATAAATATGAAATTCACTTCCCTGCACTGATATGCCTTCAAAGGTCCTCTCGGGGCTCAGTGTTTATTACTTATTTCAACAGGGAAAACCCCAAGGACTTAACCTCATGAACGATCTTCAGGCTCAGACCACAGCCATATATGGCAAAATTAAGTAAGTGATTAACAGCAAAGGACAGTTTCAGTCATCTGTGTTTAAGAGTTTAAATGAGAAAATATGCAATGCACCTGACCTCAGAGTGCTGCATAATGGCAGACTCTAAACCCGAAGGCTTGAATATGGAAACAATTAAAGCATGACAACTGCCGTGGATCCTATCAGAGCTGACCTACTGGAAAGATATGAATTCACTAATCCTTAAAATCTTTCTTGCTGGGAGATCTCGCTATACTGCTCCAGGCGGATGTAGATGATCGATTAGATGGACGATAAACTGGTGAGGTGCATTTCAACCTGTTGATTAACCCTCTAACACTTTTTTTTATCAGTCACATATTTCAGAAACAAACATCATATAAAAGACTAAAACTTTAAATTCATCATGTGAACCCATTTTAAAATTGGACTTTGAATAACTATGGATTGTATAAAATATCTTAGCAAGCTGGTGTCAAGTTTCAAATGTACAATTTTACTATTTTATGATCAAATCTTTTTTAACTGCCCCACCAAGAAAAAAAAATTGGATTGCATTTCTGAACTCCTAATGTTGCTAGTTAACACACTCAATGCATTTTTTTTCAACAAATCCCATAATTTCTAAAATATCAGGCTCTACCAAATGGTTGATATGTCGGTTTATGGTTAAAGTACCGGACTTAATATACTATGAAAAATCAGAAAGTGTAGGGCCAATTTATTTAAAAAAAAATATTCAAAATAAAACATTTTTTAATACTAAATCACCTTTTTTTAAGTATGCCATAAAATATTTCAGATTCTTATTTAACATGCTTTCTTGTTTTGTTTACAATAAATCCAAAATCAAGTATAGTAGTGCAACAGGATGTTTGTTCGATTTTTTTGTAAACCAACAATGCTGTGTGTGTCAGCCATTCTTTAAATGACTTTAACAGTCATTATTTAAAACAGTAAAAACATGGTCAACCATTTAGGGCAGTCAAAGGGTTAAACAGTTAGAAAGGTCTGACAGCCAATGACTATTTTGTGATAGAAGTGATTTTGTCACAGAAACTGAGAGAATTATTTGACGCCTACAGCTATTTTGCAGCTTCAAACGTGGAACATAAGCTAAACACATGGCTTAGATTTTACAGCATTTCACATTTAGCAAGGACATTTTTTTACACTTGAAATGCTTTCACTTCTGCAATAATGTTTAAAACGAGAATAAATATTGTCTGTATATTTCAGATGAACTCACGAATTAAACACAGTTAACAAATGGTTCAAATAATCCGACATTATTTTAACATTATTTAAATTTAGAAGGGATATAGCATCGTAAAAAAAAAAACATCTTTTAAAAATCGTATCATTACGAATCTGTCACAAACTGTCGCACTGTTTAATCCCCCGACAAAACAAAAAAAAAAAGTTTAAAGAACTGTATAAAACCCTTTATATATTTGTATATCATTTATAAATCTGTTAAAAAGCACAACATAAACATATCAAGAATCTGTACAAAAAAATTTCAACCTATACTGTAAAATTCACTGGAGCCAAATCCATTCACACAGCAAGATAAACAAACATTAAACGTCCACATAATTTCACATCTACAATAAAAAGATGAGATGAAAACGCAGAGAGATGTTGGACTCACAGATGTAGTGGTGGTGGTGGTGGGGGGTAAATCCACCAGCCGGTACGCGCTCATCACCGAGTCGTTCCACGCGGACAGGCTTTCCACGATGCGCGTGCAGTTTGGGTCTTGTGTCGGGCACGAGATGCCCTTCCTCGCCGAGCGCGCGGCTCCGCTCATCATCATCACGCGCGCGCAGCTCACGGACAGCGGCGCACCGGAGGACTTTTTTTGCCGGTGAGAGAAGCGTTAAACGCGATTAAAGCAAGTGCTGTTCAGATGTCAGAGTCTGTTCAGTAGTGCTCACTGACACTGTATGCGAGCGAGTGGCAATAAAATTGTGTCAGCGCGCGCAGTTGTAGACCTGTGACAGCATATCAACATCAGGCTACTCGCACACCCTCACATTTAACGCTCACAAAAGACTGTTATGAAACTAGAGTGGCACAGTGACATGACCCTACCTACATACTGTAAGGAGATTACTGTTAAGGTGTGAGAAATAGTTGTAATTGTTGTCTAAAAGATTATCAAGTCCACAATAAACACCAAACTAGCATAAAACATGTTTAAGTATGGTGTCCAAAAACATGAACGATTTCAATTTTGCATTATTTTCTGACATATAATACACATTCGCAGTTAAACAGCATATTAAAGGTAATTTAATTTTTGAGCGTACTTAGGAATTTTTTAAAAGTTGTCAAAAAATATGCAAGAAATAAACATTAGATATAGATATAAAACAAAAGATATTTAATTCATTGTTAAATATTAAATAAATAATATAAATACTATACATAAACATATTAGATTTACATATTTTAATATCTAATAACTAATATAATATAACCTCATGTGTAGTTAAATATGATTTTTATGCAATTTGAATATAGAAATTCAAAATTTGCCATGTTTACCAGCACTCTCAGAAATAAAGGTACGCGAGCTGTCACTGGAGTGGTACCTTTTCAAAAGGTACACATTTTTACCTAAAAGGTCCATATTAATACCTCAAGGGTACATATTAGCACATAAAAAGTACAAAAGTGTTCCTCTTAAAATTTTTAGGTACTAATATATACTTTTGAGGTACCAATATGGACCCTTTAAGTACAAATGTGTATTTGAAAAGGTATCACTCCAGTGACAGCTCGCATACCTTTATTTCTGAGAGTGTGAGGGTAGGGTTTAGGGTTATGGCCATAAGAAGAGCTTTTTACTTTATAAATACATCACGTCTATGGATATTTCCTGTAAACCACCGATACCAACATGTGTGTGTGTGTGCAGTTTTCTGCTTTAATTTTAGTTTCACAATAAGAAAGTGCAGGTTTGAAATGACATGAGGGTAAATGATAACGGAATTATCAAATTTCCATCCTTTCTAAAAGCCTACAAGGATGAATAAAACAAGTTGTTCTAAAACAAACTTGTAAAATCTCCAGTTCAGAGCAAACAGATGCCAAAAGGCTGACCACTCTCTCACACCTGCACTCATCAAGGAAAATGTCAGTTCAAAAGCCCCCATCGGTCAACACACCCTCTGCAGGGGTCAATTCACTTTCCCTTCATTCATTTTACTGACAGGTCATAATCAGTCCCATTGAGCCATTGTTCTTATATCTGCCTTTGCATGCAGAACATCAATTGAGACAGGAACTCTCATGTTTTGATGATATCTTCTGTGCTTCTGCAGTCACATAAATCTAACTTGGGGAAAATCATTGAAGACAGACTTGATGCAAATTGATGTTGGACGGTCAAACACTCTCTTATTTGAGTCTTTCCCATCCCACAAATCTTTAAGGGTTTATTACAGACAATAAGTATGCACTCAAAAATCATGTCAAATCACTTATTCCATGCAGTTAAAATTTATTTATTTGACGTAAAAATGTAATATATTATGATGTCATATTTGACTGTACTACAAATTTAAATTCATGCTTTATTAAAGGGGACCTATTATGCAAAAAGCACTTTTATAAGGGATTTAAACACACTTGTGCGGCAACAGTGTGTGAATATAAGCAGCCTTTAATGGTAAAATATCATTAATTAGATTTTTTATACTCAGACTTTATTAAAACTGCAGAAACACTTTGATCGACATTCTACCATTGTACATGTAATCAGAGGGGGAAAGCCCTGTCCATTAGTGACAATCTCTCCTCATTAGCACAGACAGCCCTGAGTGAAAAGCAGCTGTCCGCCTTTAGAGATTTTATGCACAGGCATTATAAACATGGAGTTTTAGGATGTACAAATGAACACCGGAGTCTCCATAGACTATCTTCTTCTGAACCACTTCTTTTGATATTTTCAGTTTTTAACAAAGATAACGTTAGTCCTCCTGATGCATCCACATTTGTAGCTCCACCCTCTTTTAAATTAAAGGCTGGGTGTACAATCTCATTTGAATTTAAAGCAACAGTCACCAAAACTCTATGGTTACTAAAGTAACCCTCGTTCCCCGAGGGGGGGAACGGAAATGCTATTTGGAAACTTCCACTATGAGGATTTTGTCAAAATCCAATCATCTGAAAGAGTATAAAAACTGGCCAATGAAATGCCAATGAGTTGGTGGCGTCAGCGTGCATAGCAGGCGTTAATTACAATTAAACTTGTATAAAAAGGCCACTCGTGCCAAGCCGAGGCATTCTTTTCTAACTGAAAGAGGCTTTTACGGCTGACAGCTAAGGGACGAAGGAACATAGCATTTTCGTTCCCCCCCTCAGTGAACGAGGGTTACTTTAGTAACCGTAGCGTTCCCCATTGGGGCAGGGTGGGGGGCTGGGTGGGCTTCAATGCTATGTGGAAACTTCCACTATGGGGAAATCTATGAAAAACGCCACATTGAAAAACCTTACCAGGTCTCTGGTGAGAGGTACGCCAAGCTACAGTGTGAGCGCACCTCCATCACCAGAGGCGCAGCCTTTCAACATGTCCCCTGGCCCTTACTTACCTTAATTACCTGTTCCTAGTTTAGATATATTTTTCGGGGAGTCATAAAAATACACCTACTTAATTCTAGGAAATTTTAAATATGACAGTACATTGGGAAAGCGTGCAGTCCCGATAGGGAGTATGCTGCGGAGGCCACCTGCTGCCCAAATGGGGAGACCTGGTGGCAAAAAAAACCATATGGACTAGCCCTGAGAAGGGGGAGTACTCATATGAGAAGATAGTTAGCGGGGAGGGAAGACAGAAGCCCACCTAAGAGGGGGGAACTACATCGTGGCTCAGTGATTGTATGGGATCGCCAGTGGGGATTGCGCATAGCAGGCACCTATACCCAGAATGCGGGCTGACCAGTGGGCATGCCAACAACGTAACGGGCCAACAACATAACGGGCCAACACCTGACTTCTCCGCTGAGTCAGATGCTGGGGGCCTCGGAAAAACTCTGCAGGGTTCGCCAAGTGAAAAACTCGACTGACAAAGCGAGAAAGCGCACGTATCTCTGTGTTAGAGAGAAAGGCGCGGCAAGCGTTTTACAACACCTAACCGAATTTCATCATTTATCAGGGTTTCCCAATACCCATGAGGAAACCAGTTCCACTTGCAGATTATTTAATCTTGCAAATGTATTAGGTGTCGCCCAGCCCGCAGATCTACAGATGTCTGTTAGAGAGGCGCCGCTTGCTAACGCCCAAGAGGATGCGACGCTCCTAGTGGAGTGCGCTCTTACCCCTGGGGGACACGGCTCGCCCTGGCTCTGGTAAGTGAGGGAGATGGCATCCACTATCCAGTGTGCCAACCTCTGTTTAGATACGGCACTTCCCTTCTGCCGACCACCATCACAGACAAAGAGCTTCTCAGAGGATTTAAAGCTCTGAGTGCGGTCCACATGGAATCGCAAAGCGCGATAAGGACACAGCAATGAAAGGGCTGGGTCTGCCTCCTCCACAGGTAGCGCTTGCAGGCTCACTACCTGGTCCTTAAACGGTGTGGTAGGAACCTTGGACACATACCCATGGCTGGGGTCTCAGGATAACGTGAGAGTAGGCCGGCCTGAATTCCAGGCACAAGTCACTGACCGAAAATGCCTCCAGATCCCCGACCCTCTTAATCGATGCCAATGCAACCAGCAGAGCTGTCTTCAAGGAAAGAAATCTCAAGGATACTTGAGAGTCGAGTGGTTCAAACGGATCTCCGCGTAGGCTTGTAAGCACTACAGCGAGATCCCAAGAGGGCATGAGAGGGGTGAGAGGTGGATTTAATCGCCTTGCGCCCCTGAGGAACCGGATGATGAGGTTATGCCTTCCCACGGTGCTGTCAACCACTGCGTCATGATGAGCGGAGATGGCAGCCACACCTTCAGTGTGGAGGGCGACAGCCTCCGCTCCAGCCTATCATGAAGGAAAGAAAGCACAACGTTTTCAGGGGTCTTATCGGCGAGAAGCGCACCACTCAGTGAATAGACTCCACTTCAGGGCGTAGGCATGCCTCGTAGAGGGTGCTCTAGCCTGAGTGATGGTATTAACCACCGCCATCAGTAGGTTACCTAAGTCTTCCTCACTGCATCTATGGACCACATGTGGAAGTTCCATAGATCTGGGCGAGGGTGCCAGATGGAGCCCTGTCCCTAAGAGAGAAGGTCTTCTCTCAAAGGGATCTGCCAGGGAGGGGCCGTCATGAGGAGGGAGAGTTCTGATATAAAGGTCTGGTCCTGCTCCTCGTCCTCCCTGACCCTGCACAGTAACTGTGTGAGCAGGCTCACTGGGGGAACTCATATTTGCGCATGCCCTGAGGCCGGCTGTGGGCCAGTGCATCCGAGCTGAGGGAGCCCTTGGTCAGGGAAAAAAAAACACTGGCAATGGGTGTTCTTGGAGGAAGCAAACAGGTCGACCTGGGCTTCCCCGAAGCGCGCCCATATCAGCTGGATGGACTCAGGGTTGAGTCTCCATTCTCCTGGAAATTCTCCTGCCGCATCAACCGCACGGTTGAACTCGCCCGGAATATGAACGACCCACAGCGATTTCAGCCGCGTATGACTCCAGAGGAGCAGACGGCGAGCTGAGACAGGCGGCGGGAGCGTATACCCCCTATGCGGTTGATATACGCTACCATTGCCGTGCTGTCCGTCCTGACCAGCACTTGTTGCACCCTCTGCGAGCTTGGTGAAAACCAGCGGAGACAGAGAGAGCCCGAAGGGGAGGACTTTGTACTGCCAGGCTCGACCTTCGAACGCAAACCACAGAAACTGACGGTGGCGTGGAAGCATTGGAGACGTGAAAGTATGCGTCCTTCAGGTCTATTGCTGCAAAACAATCCCGAGGATGAACGCACCGGATGATGTGCTTCTGCATAAGCATTCTGAACCACAGCCTGTGAAGGTAGCGGTTCAAAACGTGCAGATCTAGGATTGGCCGTAGCCCACCACTCTTTTTGGGTAAGATGCAGTAGGGGCTGTAAAACCCACGTTGAAAAACACATTTGATGTTATTTGATGTAGAGCTCGGCCCTGCGCCGGGGAAAGAGCAAGTTCCCTCTAGATGGCTCGTCTCAGGGACGCTTTGTGGTTCGTTTACCGGATTTAACGGCGCCCTGGGGCGGGGGCGGGGGCGGGGGCGCTGGATGCCTGCAAGGTGCTCGGCGCAGCTGCTTGGCCGGAGGTGCAGGCAGGGGTGACGGAGCAGGTCTTGAAGCCGCAGGCGGTGAGGAGCAATGAATCTGGATGGTTCGGCGGGGGGCGCACGCAGATTGGGCAGAGAAAGGTGCCCTCCAAGACTGCGTGAGCCTATTGTGCACTGCTGGGAAGCGGGTTCGGATCCTCGTCGGACAATGACAGCCCACCCTCCGATGCAATGATGGACATCTGGTCCTCTGTGTAATTTGGTGAGAGGGCGACCATCCGGGAGAACGGAGCACTTCTCTCACTCAAAGCTTGGATGGAGCGCGCTGAGGAGTGAGAGGTCCGCGAGCCCGAAGGCGGCAGATTTATCCCACTGTATCCCTCATATCTGCCCGAGTGCCAGCCGCAGTGCGGAGGACAACTGGGGTGGGTCGCCCTTTTGCAAGAGCGAGCCGCAATCTTAGCTACGCTACAGACATGCTATCACAATGATGGCATGCACTGCCCGCGAGCACCGCATTGACATGCTGCACCGCCAGACATGCAACGGAGTGCTCGTGCCCATCATCCGGGGACAGGAAACCACCACATCCAGATACGCACGGTCGGAGCGACGTCTTGAAAAAGACGCGCTGCACGACGTGTTGCTCTTTTAGGAAACGTGCTAAATACAAACCACTCTTGGAGAACCGGACTCAAAGAACGCCAGGCAAGGGAGAAACCCAGCTCGACCGTCTGCCACTGCGTGTCACACACTCTGGACCGGGAGAAGCCAGCTGCTTTCTCGTTCTCGCTCTCTCTGTCGATGACAGTTGGAGAAACCTTCATAAGACTCTCTCAGAAGCTTTGTGAAAGGCTCTGAAAGCATCCTTGGCGGCGTTTTTATACAAGTTTAATTGTAATTGACGCCAGATGTGCACGCTGACACCGCCAACTCATTGGCATTTCATTGACTCGTTTTTATACTCTTTTAGATGATTGGATTCTGACAAAATCCCCATAGTGGAAGTTTCCACATAGCATTGAAGTTCCCCTCCCGATGGTGAACTGAACATTTGGCCTAAAAAGGCCAGTTTCAAAGTGTTATACAACATTATTTGTGGTGTATTTTGAGCTAAAACTTCACATACACACTCTAGAGACATCAAAGATTTATTTTAAATTTTGTAAATAGGGGCATAACAGGTCTCCTTTAAAACCTGGATGATTGCCTTAAAATCAATAGAATAATAACATATTAAATTAAACCTATAATCTCAGTCTGACCTGTGAATAAGAAACAGGTCAGACACTGTGCTAATGGGGGATTAATATGAGCATCTGCGTCACTGAATTGCATCTCTTCACAAGTGCAAAGCCAGATCACTAATTTTCCAGGCTAAATATCAGATAGCATTTTAATAGAAAATTTACACAATTTCTGATATTCTCCCCAGTATTCTACCGACGTTGCTAAGCTGAATTTATAAGAGAAAATTTCAGAACAAAGAAAAAGTGATTTTAAGATTATTTTTACAGTCTTGTCGTTTGTTAGTAGGGATGGGAAAGTTACTTTTATGTAGAGTGTATTTCACTACAATTACAATGTATTTTGTTAGATTACTCAGGTTTAGCGACTTAATCTAAATACTGTAGAATACATTGAAATACATGAGCTATGAACACATGCGATTGTTTCATGCTGCATTCAAGCTTCAAAAATAACTGAAACAACTTGCAAAGTTCTCTAATTTAGGGAATATATTTGTTTAATGAATGGGCCAAACTTTAAGTGATAACTTCTCTAATAATCCTTTTTATCGAGAAGTGAACGACACAAAAGAATCAAGTCAAAATTGATAGCCAGTGAAAAACAGTCGCAAGTAATGTCGTTATAGTTCAATGTTATTAAACAAGTACAATTTGCTAATGATACTGTATCTAAACGCACCCCAGAGCTATTCAGTTTATGAATGATTCCCAGTACTTCGTTAAACAAATAAATAATTAATTTAAGATTGACTCAAAAGAATCATCTGCACATGCCAAATTGAATCATGAACTCCCATAACAACACCAACGTTTTGAATGATTTAAACATCTTCTGTAAAGCACAGAAACCTGTCGTTTGACTATATAATATTTTAGTTCATGTATTCTGTTTGTTGGTTTTCAGTTTATTCCATTACTGTTTACACCCTTATTCACTGAGTAAACACACAAAAGAGTTTCTCAAGATCTGGATTAAGTTTGAATATCAGACTTAGAAATAAACGGTCACATTCTTATGAAGTGTGTACACTTTTCACCAAAGACTACTCTAAGGTGGTCTATTTTTGGTCGTTTAGAAGTGTGTTTACAAAACAGGCAAAAACACCTTATAAAACAGGGATTCTCAGCCTTTTTCACTTCGGGGCCCACCTCCTTCGAATATTTTTTGAAGGCCCATGTCTGACATTTTTTCTGAAATTGTCTAGAGAAAATGCTTATTTTAAACCTTTATTTATTAGCAAACCATTTCTTTTGCTTATACTATTATTATCACATTTTTTTACAGCATTTTATAAAAAAACTAAACATATATTAGCGATATTATATATTAGGGATGCAACAATACAGTTAGCCTACGGTTCAATACATACCTCGGTTTTTTAACACGGTTTTCGGTTCGGTTCGGTTCTGATGGCTTGACGCAAGGGTTTTTTTTTTTTTTGTTATTTTATACTTAATGCAATAGGAGAAAAACATAAAAACGATTTATTGCAATATTCCTTTATTTTACTTGAAAGCCAAGAAACGTACACTAGTTCCTGGTGTATTGTATAATAAAAAATGAACACTGAAATCTCACAGCTGCTGGTAGCCCATGTACAAACTGGGCAACACATAAATTCTTGCATTTTGAAAATAAACATGCATGTGAAGTTAATAAACATAAATTGACCATTTCAAATAAACATTTGTATGTGTCTCTCGGAAGCAGTATGTTTGCTGGGAAGTTTCAGCGAGGGATTTGAGGACTTTATTACCTTCTCTGCTATTCTGCCTTCAGAGAGTGATATTGCTGGGTGATGGCGCCGCAGATGTGCAGTCATGTTGGAAGTGTTTCCGTTTGAGTAGGCTATAAGCAGTGCTTAATTTGTGAATTGCGAGGTCCCGAAACAGATCGGGGTAACAGATCCGGCATGTTACCCGTGGATGGAGAGGTGTTGCGCACAAAAGTGGAGAGCGGGAGAGGGCGTTGGATGGCGGAGGGGTGTCGCAAACTAAGGACGAAAGTGAAGAGCGTGGGGGTGTTGCGGACGAACGTGAAGAGGGTTGGGGAATCGCGGAAGAAAATGAAAGTGAACAGCGGACGGGGAGGAGGATCGGTAAAATGAGGCGCCGGATCCGGTGTGTTCCGGCACAAATTAAGCCCTGGCTATACGTGTAAAACAATGCTTGCAGTGCACACAGTAATTTTTTAGCTTACTGTTTTTTCTTCCTCGGCATTATACTCAACGGCAAAACCGAAATGTCCCCACACCGGAGATTTGAAAGACACCGGTGCTTCCTCGTAGTGTTCTCTCTTCACCGCCACTCACCATGGCCATGGAATGATGGTTAAGCGCCCCCTAACTTTAGAACATAGTTATTGAATATATACTCACGGGGAGGAGTTTCCTCAACTCAGCTCGTGGACTTACAGGCACACACAAACAGTCAATTCGGAGAGAAATAATACGCACATAAATTATTTAAACGTAAAACCGAGAAAACTGCAATTCACAAGCGTGTATTGAACCGTGGATGTCGTACCGAACGGTTTAATATTATATTGAAAATTGTGGCATCACTAATATATATATATATTTTATTTGCCCATGTGGGGCCCACCTGGGAAAGCCCAGGTTAAATTAATTGAGCAGTAAAGATATCGCGAGTGCATATCTCCCCCTAGTTGGAGACCAGCAAAATATTTGAATGGTCTTGCATGTATTTAGGCCTTTTTACATATAACTTTGACAATACTGCAAGTTCACTAAAAGCTGGCTGGAATTAGTAGATAAATAAAACATGAATAACATGAATATTTAATAATATAACTTCTTGTAATACACATTGCAATAAACAGTTTATAGGCCTATTTCCTTTTAGTAAAGGAGTATTAGATTTATAGGTGTGCCTTTTAACTTATGCATCAAATAGGCTCTCCAAACTTTTTATTGATTGAGACATGTTGAATTCTTCTTTCATCATTTGCAATGTTTCTAAAATGCATTATTTGTAATTTTTATTGAATAATTTTTATATCTAAGTTATATGACGGCGGTTCATCCTGCTGTGGCGACCCCTGATAAATAAGGGACTAAGCCAAAGTCAAATGAATGGATGAATTATTTTCTGTTAAGCTGCTTCTGGCCATGACACGTTCACACCTAAATGGTTATGAGACGTGTTTAATGGATTATATGAAGCATCCTTAATTTATTCTCTTATGTAAGGCTAGATCTTCTTTTAAGGTTCGTACGTAGAGGGAAAATGTGCTCAATGCATTATAAAGCTTCGGTACTCTGTGTCGGCTGCAAAAATCCTGATTGGAGCATCCCTAGCTTTGACCCAACTTGGCTGTCAGAGCAATACTCCCCCTGGCTGTACAAGACTGATCTTAGTAAGTCAGTAAATACAACCTTAGGAAAAGAAGTAGACTTAAGTAAAGTATAAAAGTATTTAGTAAGTATACTAATATCAGTGTACTAGTAGTGTACTTGAAATGTTCTTCCAGAAGCCCATAAAGATACAGTACAGTGCAGTGACAAAAGCTGCACACTTTGTGGATAAAAAAGATATAAAAATAAATGTAAATTTTTAGCTTGTACGGTTGTACAGTTCAAATAATTGTTCAGTTTTTTACTGCTGTCATTAAAAGAAACAAATTAACACCATGAGTCCGTGTGTCGGTGTCAGTCGGCGCCGCGCCGCACCGTACCCCCAATCCCCCCTCAGCCCCCCGCACAAAAACTATAAACCTAGGGGAAACACTACCTGGGAAAGCCCACGTGGGGCCCACCTGGGTTTGCCCTCGTGGGGCCCATCTGGGATAGCCCACGTGGAGTCCACCAAGTCTTGCTAGATCCTCCTGTATGGGCGCAGGTCTGTTATAAAACACTCGCGTTATAAAACACGAATTTGGACAACTATACGGAAATTCTAAAAAGTTCACACAAAGAGAGCACGCATAGTTTTTGAACAAGGTGCGAGACCAAAGGGCCAAAGGGGTTTGTCCACGTGGGGCCCATCTGGGTTTGCCCACGTGGGGCCCACCTGGGATAGCCCACATGGGGCCCACCTGGGTTTGCCCTCGTGGGGCCCATCTGGAATAGCCCACGTGGGGCCCACCTGGGATAGCCCATGTGGGGCCCACCTGGGATTGTCCACGTGGGGCCCACGACACAGCTTGAAGATCAACATCAAATCTACAAACTTTCGGGAATATAGCTTTACTAACAAGTGCGGAATTATCGACCAAACAATCCTCCCGCTACCAGCTGCTTACATTCCTGAGACGGGAAAACACGGCTGTGAAAATGCCTCTGGATCAGATTAATTTAGAATCTCCCTGCTGCACAAACTGCCACAAACCTCTACAAAAGATTGCAGTTCTTGAAACAAAGTTATTTGCGATCCAACCAGAACTGCCGGATCACACAGGAACGCTTTATTGTGGACCCTCACAGCACACAGCCGGTGAGTCCCATAAATCTACTCCAGCTACTGTTTTGACCACAGAGAAACAGAATAAAACTGAAATGAGCGTAACCAATGGCATAAATAAGTTGCGAGACCAAAGGGTCCAAGGGGTTTGCCCACCTGGGATTGCCCACGTGGGGCCCACCTGGGATAGCCCACGTGGGGCCCACCTGGGTTTGCCCATGTGGAGCCCACCAAGTCTTGCTAGATCCTCCTGTATCGGCGCACGTCTGTTATAAAACGCTCACGTTATAAAACACTAATTTGGACAAATATGCTGAAATTCTAAAAAGTTCACACAAATAGAGCACGCATAGTTTTTGAATCAACAGAGATGTGCGATTCTGATACAAATCGCAGACGTGAGGCATGCAAACTGGTTATAACTCTAATCACCGTTACTTTTACATTTGCAATTATATTTTATACCCTAATTTTACCTTGAGCCTATCAGCACAGTACTCAAACGACAGCTTGAAGATCAACATCAAATCTACAAACTTTCGGGAATATAGCTTTACTAACAAGAGCGGAATTATCGACCAAACAATCCTCCCGCTACCAGCTGCTTACATTCCTGAGACGGGAAAACACGGCTGTGAAAATGCCTCTGGATCCGATTAATTTAGAATCTCCCTGCTGCACAAACTGCCACAAACCTCTACAAAAGATTGCAGTTTATGAAACAGAGTTACTTGCGATCTGACCAGAACTGCCGGATCACACAGGAACGCTTTATTGTGGACCCTCACAGCACACAGCCAGTGAGTCACATAAATCTACTCTAGCTACTGTTTTGAGCACAGAGAAACAGAATAAAACTGAAATGAGCGTAACCAATGGCATAAACAAGGTGCAAGACCAAAGGGTCCAAGAGGTTTGCCCACCTGGGATTGCCCACGTGGGGCCCACCTAAGATTGCCCACGTGGGGCCCATCTGGGATAGCCCACGTGGGGCCCACCTGGGATTGCTCACATGGGGCCCACCTGGGTTTGCCAACGTGGGGCCCACCTGGGATAGCCCACGTGGGGCCCACCTGGGATTGCCCACGTGGAGCCCACCAAGTCTTGCTAGATCCTCCTGTATGTGCGCACGTCTTTTATAAAACACTCGCGTTATAAAACACTAATTTGGACAACTATGCTGAAATTCTAAAAAGTTCACACAAAGAGAGCACGCATAGTTTTTGAATCAACTGCCCAGACCAGACCAGACCAGAACTGCCGGATCACACAGGAACGCTTTATTGTGGACCATCACAGCACACAGCCGGTGAGTCCCATAAATCTACTCCAGCTACTGTTTTGAGCACAGAAAAACAGAATAAAACTGTTGAAAATGAGCGTAACCAATGGCATAAACAAGGTGCGAGACCAAAGGGTACTCGCGGGGTCAGATCATACGCTGCTGCATTAGCGTCCTCTACCTCAAATACAGCTCGGACTCAAATACGGCTTCAGAACAGATATGAAGTTTTGAGTAATATGGGCCTGACTCAGCTGAGCATGACTCAGCAACTAATTCTGCATGGAACAGAGGCTCAAGGCCGACTAGACAGCGGCATTCTGCTCCGATCGCACCTGAGATTAGAACACTAGTTGTAGGAGATTAAATAATCAGGAATTTTAGGAGCAAAGCTACAACGACAAACTGCTTCCCTCATGCAACAGTTTCTGATGTAAACAAAGAACTTGAGGAAATCCTGAAAAAGCACAAGACTGCAAAATGGATTATCATCCATGTGGGGAAAAATGATATTCGATTACAGGCAGAACTGCTCAAGAAAGGTTTCTGTGAGCTCTTGGAAAAAGTTGAAAGATTGACGATTCAGTCATTCATCAGTGGACCACTCCCTGCAAGAGGGACAAATATGTATTCACGGCTTCTTGGCCTAAACATATGGCTGCAGAAAACATGTAACAGGAAAGGACTGAATTTTATTGACAACTTTAATCTCTTCTGGAACCAAAGCCAACTGTTTACATCAGATGGCCTTCATCCAAACAAACTTGGTGCAAAGGTGCTAAAGGACAATATGTATTTCTCCCTTCATCATCCATCCGCTGTGTATGCCACTGAACTCAACCCAAATGGCACACACACACCTAGCAAATGTCTGAATGACTACAGGACCTCAAATCAGCTCCCGAGTGGACTTGGGGCTGACGCATCACACAAGGACAGTGATAACGCCACGCAGTCAAAACAACCACTGTTGACAGAAACACTGTCGCTTGACCTCTGCTCAACACAGACAGACTGTGACGGATCAGAACAGCATCAAGTCTCGTCACTCAACAATAATCCTTAGAAAAACAGCCAGGAAAACATATTTCAGCAGCCAGAAACCCCAGACCCACAGCCTCTGTCACCAGACACGTTCTCATTGTCACCTTGCTCTCCTCTCTTGGGTTTTTCAAAAAAGATGGAGGAACTGGATTATGCTGGGACTAAACTTTCACACTCCATTGCCGCAAGCCCCCAGTTATCAACCAAAAAGCGGCCTGCTCCACAACCACCTCTGAGCTCACCTGGAAGAGCCCTCCTACATTTGCCACACCGCCAGGGCCCAAACAATGCCCCATTTTCAGCTGGTAAACACAACAGCTCACAGTGATGTGTGTTGTGGGCCTGCTTAGATAACAGTATCTTTATCAAATGTTTACAGAACAAGCAGGAACCCAGTGTGCCTGTAGCTTTCTCTATGCAGATATGTGTTGTATTACGTGACAGAAAACCGAAGACTTCTTCAGACCGTACAGCAAATCATTCAAATCTGGTGTCTATTAAATGTAAATCTGAGACTACTGTAGGGAAAACAGCTAAAACTGTTAACTTAGCAATTTTAAACATCCGATCACTTAACAATAAGTCCCTTTTAGCCAATGATTTTATCAACACAAATTGCCTTGATTTTATGCTTTTAAATGAAATTTGGCTAGATGACAGTTGTAGCGCAGCAGTTCTGAATGAAACAGCTCCTTTAAACTTTGATTTTATGAGTGTTTGCAGAGCTAATAGGAGAGGTGGAGGCATCGTTGCCCTGTTTAAAGATGTCTATGAGTGTAAACAAGTGTCATTTGGTGACTATTTGTCCTTTGAATATCTGAGTATAGCACTAAAGGGTGCTCCACGCATCTTACTGATCATTATCTACAGACCTCCAAAATATTCTCCAACTTTTATTGATGATTTTACAGAGCTGTTATCAATAGTAACCTCTGAATTTGACTATTTTAGTATTGCTGGGGATTTTAATATTCACATTGATAATCCTGAAATCAATGCTGTAAAAGAACTCATGACTGTTTATAACACTTTTGATCTGACTCAGCATGTTCAAGGACCCACACACAATCGTGGACACACTCTTGATCTACTTATAACTAAGGGTCTACACATTTCATCGACTGTTGTTAAGGATGTTGCACTATCTGATCATTTCTGTATTTTTTTTGATATATTGATCACTCCAGCTATTAAAGACAGATCTGTCTCTGTCAGAAAGAGATGCATAAATGAGAACACTAGTGGGCAGTCTATGAAGGCCATATCACTCGCACCAAGTATATCTGCAGACTCTGTTGACTCTCTCCTTGATTTGTTTAACTCTAAAGTTAAGAATGTCATAGATGACATTGCTCCTGTTAAAGTCAGGAAGCAAACAGGGATGAAAGACGGGCCTTGGAGAAAATCAACAGCAGTTCAAATGATGAAAAGACAGAAGATGTGTGCAGAAAAGCTGAGTGTATGTGGAGGAAGACGAAACTAGTAGTCCATTATAATATCTATAAAGACAGTCTTCATGCTTTTAATGTGAAACTAAACACTGATAGGCAGACTTTCTTTTCAAGCCTCATAAACAGCAACTTAAATAATGCTTGTACACTCTTTGCAATGGTAGAGAGAGGCAATCAGCTCATCCAATCAGCCAAGTTGTGTCGACGTCAGACAAGCTCAACCACAACTTAAGAAATCAGACATTATGTATGATTTCATGCCAATTAATGGTAAAATCTTAGAGGAGATCATGCAAATTATGAAAACATCAACCTGCAGTCTTGACACGCTCCCCACATCATTCTTTAAAACGGTGTTTAACTGTTTAGAAATGGATCTCCTAAAAGTGGTAAATGCTTCACTTCTCTCAGGGATTTTTCCAAACTCACTTAAAACTGCAGTTATTAAACCCCTCTTGAAAAAGAGCAACCTGGATAACACACTATTGAGCAATTACAGGCCAATCTCAAATCTCCCTTTCATTGGCAAAATCATTGAAAAAGTTGTTTCCAACCAGGTTAACAAGTTCTTAAACTCCAAGGGGTGTTTAGACAATTTTCAATCTGGTTTCAGAGCACATCACAGTACAGAGAGCGCTCTTATAAAGATAATCAATAAGATCCGCCTAAATACAGATTCAGGCAAACTAACAGTGCTGGTATTGCTCAATCTTACTGCTGCATTTGACATTATCGATCACAGCATACTTCTGGATAGGCTGGAAAACTGGGTTGGGCAGTCTGGGACAGTCATCGAATGGTTCAGATCTTACCTTGAAAGGAGAGGTTACTATGTCAGCATAGGTGACCATAGGTCGAGGTGGACACCCATGAAATGTGGAGTCCCACAAGGCTCGATTCTGGCACCTCTCCTGTTCAACCTTTATATGCTCCCACTGAGCCAAATAATGAGAAAGAACCAAATTTCCTACCACAGCTATGCTGATGACACTCAGATCTACTTAACCTTACTGCCTAATGACTACAGCCCTATTGACACCCTCTGCCAATACATTGATGAAATGAACAATTGGATGTGCCAAAACTTTCTTCAGTTAAACAAAGAGAAAACTGAAGTCATTGCATTTGGGAACAGAGATGAAGTTCTCAAGGTGAATGTGTACATTGGCAATAAGGGTCAAACAACAAAAAATAAGGTCAAGAATCTTGGTATGACTCTGGAGTCAGATCTGAGTTTCAATAGTCATGTCAAAGCAGTAAGTAAATCAGCATACTATTACCTCAAAACATTGCAAGAATCAGATGCTTTGTTTCCAGTGAAGACTTAGAGAAACTTGTTCATGCTTTTATCAGCAGCAGGGTGGATTACTGTAAGTCAGACAGTTGCAGCTCATCCAGAACACTGCGGCCAGGATTCTGACCAGAACCAGGAAATCAGAGCACATCACTCCTGTCCTCAGATCTTTACACTGGCTCCCAGTTACATTCAGAATAGATTTTAAAGTATTATTACTTGTTTATAAATCACTAAATGGCCTAGGACCTTAATACATTACAGATATGCTCACTGAATACAAACCTAATAGATCACTCAGATCTTTAGGATCATATAAACTAGAAATTCCAAGAGTTCAGTCAAAGCAGGGTGAATTGGCTTTCAGCTACTACGCCCCTCTCTGCTGGAATTAGCTTCCAGAAATGATCAGATGTGCTCCAACATTAGGCACATTCAAATTGAGACTGAAAATACATCTGTTTAGCTGTGCCTTTACTGAATGAGCACTGTGCTACGTCCCTGTTTCTTTTTGTTTTTATCTGTTTTTTAAATCATTTTTATTATTTGTTTTTATTTTTCTTATACTTGTCTCTTTTATTCCTGTTTATGTAAAGCACTTTGAATTGCCACTGTGTATGAAATGTGCTAACTAAATAAACTTGTCTTGCCTTGGATTAATAAAGGGACTAAGCCGAAAATAAAATAAATGAATGAATGACAGTTGCCACAAATTTGAAGATGGCACATTCATGAAATGAAATGAATATCCCATTTCCAGCACATCCCAAAGGTGCTTTATTGGACTGAAATCTGGAGACTGAGGAAGCTGTACGAGTATAGAGAACTCGTCATGTTTAAGAAACCAATTTGAGATGATTTGAGTTTTGTGGCAGGCATGTTCTCCTTTTTGAAGAGGCCATCACGTCAACTGGCACTCACTGGACATCACCTCTTTTTCTGACTATTACCTATACTGTAGATAGATTTGCAGGAAAATCCCTGTAGTTCAGCAGTTTCTGAAATACTCTATTCTCTATTATACTCTACTCTGAAAAAATGCAAACAACCATGATTCCTGATTCACTTAAATGACTGTTTATTTAATTTTGTTGCCTAGTTTTAACTTCAGCCTTTTTTTTCACCACGTCTGGGCAAATTCCCTCCCTCAGCCCTTACCCATCATGGGTAGTCAATAATCCTCATCCACTGACTTGGCTCTATACTCTATCTCTCCTCTTCACCTGCAGCTGGTGTGCAGTAAGTGCACTGGCACTGTTGTCCCATGGCTGCTGTCACATCATCCAGGTGAATGCTGCACACTTGTGGTGAGAAGAGACCCACTCAGATGATTTCAAAGCACCTTGGGTGTTTGACCATACACAATAAATGCGCTATATAAATAGGCATTACATTACATTATGTCTACATGCCTAAATGCACTAAATTGCATCCATGTTATTCAGTCCCTCTAGGATTGTACAGGGACATTTGTTGAATATACTGTATTTGCAACCTAAAATGACTGATTTGCGATGGTTATACTCAAATCTTATGGCATTATTCATTATGGCACTTAGACACTTCATACTGTACATCAGGGGTCACCACAGCAGAATGAACCACTAACTTATCCGGGATATGTTTTACACAGCAGATGCCCTTACAGCTGCAACCCATCACTGGGAAACACCCATACACACTCATACACTATGGCCAATTTAGTTTATTCAATTCGCCTATAGCGCATGTCTTTGGACTGTGGGGGAAACCAGAGCACCCGGAGGAAACCCACGTGAACACAGGGAGAACATACAAACTCCACACAGAAATGCCAACTGGCCCAGCCAGGACTCAGTGCTAACTTATATGACATTATTTGCTGTGAAAACACATAACAATATTGTATATACCCTCAAAAAATGAATGCACAAACTCCTTCTCTCAATGGCACAAACATAGAGGTTCTCAGAAGTTGCTACAGTATAACCGGACAAGTCGAGTCTTTAATTTTAATATGAATATTTGAACTTCCCTGTTCAAGCATAAAGCTCTGTCAGAAAATGTAATAAAACATTTACTTCATGGCTGAATAAAGGAAGAATATTTCCACACTGGTGGTGTATCATTTATCTGTAACTGACCAGCAAACCAGACAACATCAGTGAGGCTGAAGCACATTCTCAGTCTCATCACATATTCACAATAATCCCATTTATCTGATGACACACGGGCAGGATTACGGAAGCAGAATTCACACAGCCACAATTAGGGCAACACTAACTTTTATATTATTACTGGATTCTTAACAAAAGTCACAATAATATCAGAATCCGTACATCTGAGGATTACATTACAATAATTAGTTATACTGCATTATAACCTGAACAGATGCAGGAAACTGCTTAATCTCTTAACTTTCACCCCCAAATTTGGAATTTGCACTTAAAAATTATAGGTTATATAGCCATATCACAGTATATGTAGTTTGTCAAGATTTTTAAAAAATGTTTGAAAAATGTACTGAAAGTGGACAGTTATGGGGTTAAAATACTGCACAGTATAGGATGCGCTATTATAAAAAAAATATATAGACCTACTTTTCATCTAACTAAAGATTACTGTTCCAGGAAGCATTGAACATGCTGCCTGGAATTCTTTGCAGTTATTCGAGAAATCCTTGAAAGGTATAATGGTTTGTTCTCAATGAAGTTCCAAGTGTTCAATTTCTTGTGTTACAGTACGTGAAGACTTCTGACCTTCAGCACAAACAAAGGGTTTTAAGATGGGGAACAATGTTTGGTTTTGCTGGAAACCTCACAATTGCGTAATGGTTTGCCAAAATCTGAAAAAAAAATTGCTTTGGTGTTCCAAATTTGTTTGATAATTCAAGAGTTCATGCTTACATGTAATCTTAATGGAGTATGGCTATGCGTTTTTGGAAGAAGTGACTCGCAGTTGTTTGATTGGGCCAAAATTAGGACGAGATGATTCTAAATGATTCAAAATGACTAATAAATATTTCTGTCTGTCTTCATAAAAAAAGGGAATGGAAAGGAATGACTTTAATAAGTGAATAAATATGATGCATATATTTTATTCCAATGGAATATAAACCCTTAAAATGTAGTTTGATATCAGATTTGGGTGTTAATATCAGATATTTTAGCTGAAATAAAAAGCAGACTGGGGGCTGAAAGCAAACTTGGTCTAGAATAACAGATGATTGTAGAGTAAAAGGTAGCTCTAACAAAGCTAACAACTTCGCACAAAACCACAGACAAAACAGCTCAAGTCTGAATGGAAAACAGAGATCGAGGTGAGAAAAGCCGAAAAGATGAAAGCATCAGACACATTGATGGTCAAGCTCAGGCAGCATTAGTAATCATTTCTGTCTTAGAGAAATGTCGGGCAGAAGATGTGACAGTTAAACAGACTCAGATGCACAAAGAATCTGGCCAAAGATAGTCATCTTCACTCTACTTGTAGGTCATCTATTGTAGAAGAGGTGAAAAGACAGATTACTTCAGCACTGTCTATTCAGGAACATGAATAGGATTCGTAATACAGACCAAATTCATTTATTCACTCAAAACAACCAAACAAGTCATTAAGTGGCATTGTACAACTTCTTCAAAAGCTTAATAAAAATATTTACAATAGTTTTCAAGATTTGCAGGCGACTAGAAAGAAAAAAGAGGACAGGAACTCAATGGTCTTGTATTCCGTAATGTTTTGAGTGAAAGCGAGAAACCAAAGAATAGCTTTATTAGATCACACTAAGGACAAACATTTATGTCCACAATGATGGAAGAATATAAAAGAAAAAAACGGTTGAGATTTGTAATTCTTTCTAGTACTGCATTCAACTAAAAAAATAAATGCAACATTTTTTTGCTCTCATTTTTTATGAGCTTAACTCAAAGATCGAAATCTTTTTCTATGTGGCTTATTTCTCTCAAATAATGTTCACAGATTTGTCTGTGGCTGTTTCTCAATATGCATTCTTAAGGTTTCTTACGTCCTTGTGTAACGTCATCATCAACAGCATAAGTTCAGTTCCAATACTCAAAACAGCAAGAACAGAGAACAATGAAAAACCTGGCTGTGTCCTTGTTTTCGATGATCAAAGTAGACATTAACATAAAAATCTTAATAAAGGTATAAACACAATAAGGATGTTTATTTCCTAAAATTCATCTAAATTTTTTTTATTTGTATTGTGTAAAGTATATTGTAAGGCTTTTGTGCATGTTATATATATTGAAAAGGGGAAAAAAAACAATAAATCATTGTATGAATGCTGTAATGTTTAAAGAATTTTTTGTTAAAATGCGTTAAAGGTCATGTGACCATCAGGAAGAACACAGCATCTCATTTCTCACAGGAAGCGTTCTGTGTTCTTCTGTGTTCGTTCTTCTGAGGTAACTCGGCAAGACGGATCTCCAAGAGTATGCAAGTCTGTTCTCTGCGTTCTTGGAATTGAGAAACAGCCTGTGTAGTGATTGCTTCTATTTGCCGAGATAATCCATCCACCTCACAGGTGTGGCATATCAAGATGCTGATTGCACAGCATGATTATTACACAGATGTTCCTTAGGCTGGCCACACTAAAAAACTCTAAAATGTGCAATTTTTTTCTGTATTGGAAAAACCAGTCAGTATCTGGCACGTAGTGCAACACATCTCCTTTGCATAGAATCGATAAGGGTGTTGATTGTGGGCTGTGGAATGTTGGTTCACTTCTCTTCAATGGCTGTGTGAAGTTGCTAGATCATATCCTGTGAGTATGCTGACCATGCAAGAACTGGGATGCTTTTAGCTTCCAGGAATTGTGTACAGATTCTTGCAACATGAGGGCAATGCATCATTATGCTGTAACATGATGTGATGTTCATGATTGAATATCACAACAATGGATCTATTACAATCTTTGGATCTCATTAGCAACGTTTCCACCCACCTATTTTTATGCGCATTTTGGATATGTGCATACAAAAAACGGTTGATGGAAACGCCAAGATGTGCATACATTTTGAAAATGTGCATAAAAAATGTATGTGCATAATAGGGATGCCACAATTCTCAATACAATATTGAACCGTTCGGTACGACATCCACAGTTCAATATGCGCTTATGAATTCCGTTTTTTTTCGGTTTTACGTTTAAATAATTTATATGCGTTTTATTTGTCTCCGAGTTGACTGTCTGTGTGTGCCTGTAAGTCTACGAGCTGAGATGAGGAAACTCCTCCCCGCAAGTAAATATTCAATCACTACGCTCTAAAGTTAGGGGGCGCTCAACCATCATTACACACTTTAACATGACGAGCGGCGGTGAAGTGAGGCAACACAGTACGAGGAATCGCCGGTGTCTTTCAAATTCGCAATGTGGGGACATTTCGGTTACACGTATAGACTAATCGAACGGAAACACTTCCAACATGACTGCACATCTGCGGCGCCATCACCCAGCAATATCACTGTCTGAAGGCAGGATAGCAGAGAAGGTAATAAAGTCCTTCAAAAAACAACAATCCCTCGCTGAATCCTTCGAGCAAACAAACCCAACTGGTTCCGAAAGACACATAAAAATAACAAAGGCAGTGTAAAGTTTAATTAAGATAGTTTATTTATATTTACTGAAGTACAAATATGTTTATATGAAATGGTCAATTTATGTTTATTAACTTCACATGCATGTTTATTTTTAAAATGGAGGAATTTATGCTGTACATGGGCTACCAGCAGCTGAGTGTTAATTCAGTGTTAATTTCTTTTATTATACAATACACTAGGAACTAGTGTACCTTTCTTGGCTTTGAAGTTAAATAATCGAGTATTGCAATAAATCGTTTTTATTTTTTTCTCCTTAACCTATTACTGTTTCTATTGCCTAAGCATAGAATAACAAAAAAAAAAAAACACTTATGTGTCAAGCCATCAGAACTGAACCGAAAACCAAGGTATGTATTGAACCATAGCTAACTGTATTGTTGCATCCCTAGTGCATAACTGAGTAGGACAAACTTTTTATTCGATAAGAAAAGATGCGCATAAACTACCATGCAAACACTTTTACTGAACAAAATCCAGTATGTGCATTAAAAAAATTATGTGATTTTGTTATAAGAGATCATGTGATGATAAAAATGTCTGTGAATAGACAAACCAGCAGACTGAGCACATTGTAAAACATCTGAAATGTGGTTTTGGTCATTCTAAAACGCCTTAACTGTTTCAGTATTAGTGTTATTATTAATAAATATCTCCAGAACTATCAAGAGCGTCTGTGCTCCGCGTCTCACACCTTCAAATGCCACCACGTGCTCATTGCATGTCGGCATTGTCTTCTGAGGCACATATCATTCATTAAATAAGAAAAAGATTCACGCAGCTTCTCCAACCACAGCAAATTCCACTTTTGCTGTTGATATTTGGCACCAGTTAATCAGGAAGTGACATTTTTGTTCTCTTTGGATTTAAAACTCTGCTTTATTCGTACATCTTTTATGCGATATTCCAGGTTTGTGCATGAAGTTAAATCGCATTTTTGGATGGAAACATTCAAAATGCGATCAAAACATGCAGCTGTGTTCGTGGTCCATAACATATGCCTGCCCATACCATAACCCCACTGCTACCATGGGCTTCTTGATTCACAACTCTGACATCAGCAAACCGCTCACCTACAAGACGCCATACACGCATACATGCCATCTGCCCTATACAGACGTCCTAAACCAGACGCCATTGAATGTGAGCATCTGCGCACTAAGGTAGATTAAAACAACAAATTGCAGTCAGGTCGAGAGTCAGATGAAGACACCAAGCATGCAGATGAGCTTCCCTGAGACACTTTCGGACAGTTTGTGCAGAAATTCTTTGATTCTTAAACTGGTTGTTGAGCTGGAAGTGGAGGTCCTGGGCTGGTGTGGTTACAAGTGGTCTGTGGATGTGAGGCCAGTTGGATGTGCTGCCAATTTCTCTGAAATGCCTTTGAAGATAGCTAATATTAGAGAAATTAGCATTCAATTCACAAGCAACCACTCTGCAAGACATTCCTGCAGTCAGCATGCCAACTCCACACACCCTTAAAAGTCACGTCATCTGTGGCATTGTGTTGTGCTATAAAACTGCACATTTTAGAGTGGCCCTTTATTGCGGCCAGCCTAAGGCACACCTGTGCAATAATCATGCTTTCTAATCAGCATCCTAATGTGCCACACCTGTGAGGTGGATGGATTATCTCAACACACTAACACAAATGCAGACAAAACTGTGAATAATAATTGTGAGAAATGGCCCTTTTGTGCATAAAGAAATATTTTTAGATCTTTGAGTAAATGGGAGCAAAAACAAAAGTGTTGTTTATATTTTTGTTGAGTGTGTATAATAAACAAAAGCAGAAAAATAAAGTTTTTAAAAAGCCTTCTTTTCCATTCTTAGATAGATGAAATGTGTTTGTGGTCACTACAGCAGATTCAAGACTACATTTTGCATCTTATTGGCAGCATGAAGACTTCCCATGCTGATTTGATTAATGCTCATTAAACCTTTATAAGTAAATCCAAATGGAGAGCTTTTCGTACAGAAATCCATTATGCAGCAGACAGGAAAATACAGTGATTTAAAACCAGCATAACCCCTCAGTATGTTCAGATTTCAGAAAGCACAAACTCCACTGGGGGCGACACGGTGGCTCAGTGGTTTGGACTGTCGCCTCACAGCAAGAAGGTCACTGATTCAAGTCCCGGCTGAATCAGCTGGCATTTCTTTTTCATTGCTATGCAGACGATACTCAATTATACATTTCAACTAAACCTGATGAGATGTCTGAACTGTCTAAGCTAACAGAGTGTATCAAAGATGTTAAAGACTGGATGACCAACAATTTTCTTCTCTTAAATTCAGACAAAACAGAATTATTACTTATTGGGCCTAAATCCTGTACACAACAGTTCTCACAACTGGACCTGCAACTAGAGGGATATAAAGTTAGCGTTAGCTCTACTATAAAAGATCTGGGTGTCATATTAGACAGCAGTTTAACTTTCGAAAATCATATATCCCATGTCACAAAAACTGCTTTCTTTCATCTGAGAAATATCGCTAAATTGGGAAGTATGCTATCCATATCAGATGCAGAAAAGCTAGTTCATGCTTTCATGACTTCTAGGCTGGACTACTGTAATGCTCTGTTTGCTGGTTGCCCAGCATCCTCTATTAACAAACTCCAGCTAGTGCAAAATGCAGCTGCCAGAGTTCTTACCAGATCTAGAAAATATGATCACCCCAATTTTATCCTCCTTACACTGGCTGCCTGTTAAGTTTCGTATTGAATTTAAAATATTACTCCTTACCTATAAAGCTTTAAATAATCTAGCTCCTGATTATCTAACCAACCTCCTGTCTCGCTACAAACCCAACCCGCTCTTTACGATCTCAAAACTCAAGGCTTCTGGTAGTACCTAGAATATCAAAGTCGAGTAAAGGAGGTCGAGCCTTCTCATTTTTGTTTCCTAAACTCTGGAATAGCCTTCCTGATAATGTCCGAGGCTCAGACACACTCTCGCTCTTCAAAACTAGATTAAAGACCTATCTTTTTAGCAAAGCATACACTCAGTGCATTGCATAGCGGTATGACGCATGATGTGCCTCACACATGATTTTGGTTCTCGTTTATATACACTATGAACAGCAGCTACGCTAATTATTCTCCTTATTCTGTATTTCCACCTGGGGGTACTCATCTCGAGGCCCTCAGACTATGCAGTGCCACTGACGCGATCCGAGACCAGCGACGAGATGATCCCAAGGTTTTCTGGACCAGGCCGTATCCTGAGCAGCTGCTGTGGTGGTCATCGTGGAGTGAGAACATGAGACTGACTCCTGTGATGCTCCAAGGACAGACGAGTCTTCGCTGAGGTCCAGCTTTCTGCGCCTAGACTGCAGCTCTGCACAAGACGTTTGGCCATAGGGGAAATGGTCGTGCCCAACTGAGCCAGGTTTCTCTCAAGGTTTTTTTTAAATCTTCGCTTTCGCCAATTGGTGAAGTTTTTCCTCGCCGCTGTCGCCACTGGCTTGCATGGTTTGGGATCTGTAGAGCTGCGCATCGATGGATTGCTATTCAGTGTTTGGACTCTCAGTAGTGATTATTAACCCACACTGAACTGAGCTAAACTGAACTGAACTTAATCTCTGAAAACTGAACTGGCACTGTTTCAATTCACTATAATCTTCCATGTGAAGCTGCTTTGACACAATCTACATTGTATAAGCGCTATACAAATAAAGATGAATTGAATTGAATTGAATTTCTGTGTGGAGTTTGCATGTTCTCCCCATGTTGGCGTGGGTTTCCTCCAGGTGCTCCGGTTTCCCCCACAGTCCAAAGACATGCAGTATAGGTGAATTGAATAAACTAAATTGGCTGTAGTGTATGAGTGTAAATGAGTATGTATGGATGTTTCTCAGTACTGGGTTGCATCCGCTGTGTAAAACATATGCTGGATATGTTGGCGGGTGATGAATAAAAGGACTAACCTGAAGGAAAATTAATGAATGAACAAACTCCACTGCTGATGATCAAACTTTTTTTGCAGATTACAATAAAACATGCCTCTTTTGCACACCTTTAGAGTGTAGCTGGACAGCTGTTCTTGTAGTGCTACATCAAATGAGGTTTTGATTACAGGTAAAGTGTCAGCACTGCATGGACTGAATTTCCATGTTTCCATTAGAAAGACAATATAACAGTGTCAGGTGATATGCCCTAAAAATGACCCACTTACATCTGAATGGACAAAGCATGGTTGCTAAGAGATATTGACTTTTGGTTGGTTGATTTGCTAGATCGATGACTCCACGTCAATGCATCTTCATCTCCAAGATAAGCATCCAGAACAATATTGTAAACAAGCACAGCACAGTGAAATGGTGTGCATGACATCTACGTGACTGAAAGCATCATACAGAAAGAAAATAAGATTGAGGCTTTCAGAGAATGTCGAATATTATACAATAGCCTGAATATTAGACAACTTCTGGTCTTTTCACACTTGAAGCAGTTAACGCTGGATAATTGGGTTAATGGAATCCTGGGTCAGCTTCACATTTCACACTACTTAACATTTACAGTGGGTTAACAATCAATCCTGTGTATTTATATTCTTTTATTAAAAGATTTAAAGGACACCTATGATGAAAATCAACTTTTGTAAGCGGTTTGGACAGAACTGTGTGTAGGTATAGTGTGTGCACTGTTATATTGTAGTGATATAAACACATTAAGTCTCTTTTTTTACATTTTCTGACGTTAAAATAGCACCCAAATCTCAGTGATTTTGAGGCCCACCGCAACCTGACGTAGGAGTTGGGTTTTCCCCATCCACCGAATTGATTGACAGGCGGATTGACACATGTCCACAGAACATTCTTTTCCAAATAAACTGGGATTAAAATATCTTTAAAACAGAGCATGTTTGTAAAAAAGACGATGTCATTCTTAACCGCTATAATCATCGCATGGTGTCAGTAAATGTGCATAAATATACACTGCAAACGACATTTGTGCGAGACTCATTATTTCAGAATGGCTTGAACAACTCCACCACAAATACATGCAATAAACTTACTTGGTAATTTTGACTACTGAGCTGTATTTCAGCTTCATCCATGTCTCTCTCTATCACTGACTGCTGTTTATCTGATGTAACGCAGGAGAAGCAGACACGTACGTGGGAACGGTGGGCAGGGAGAAGCAGCTCATTTGCATTTAAAGCCACAGGCTATAAAAACAGCTACAATGTACTCAGAGACCAAAATTGTCATATTCTGGAGGCTATAATATATAATCTGATGGGTATTTTTAGTTGAAACTTTACAGGCACATTCTGGAGACACCAAAGGTTTATCTTACATCTGGTAAAATAGGTGGCCATTAAAACACATGCCATCATAGAGACCATTTCATCATTATCTTGATAGTTGAGAAAAGTCCATTCATGAAATCTTGATGGAGTTATGCAATCCAAACATGCAAAAAAGGTCATTAACCTGAAATGTAGCTATGTATAGTGTAAAATCGTCAGTTTTGAATACTCAGAATTTACTGTTGAACTCGGGTAAAGCATGAACAGTGTGAAAAAGGAGGATTAAAAGGAGGATGCTGTTCACCTGAGGCCTGTTGCACAAATCGAGTTGAAGAGAGGTTGCAGAGTAAGTTTCAGGTTGACAAAACCAAACAGGTCAAGATTAGGTTAAGTAGTTTTACAAAGGTTGATATACTCTGGGTTTAATCCAGAGTTTGTGATTAACTCTGGACTGTACGCAGCTGAAAGTGTGATGTGTAGCAAAACAGTCAATCACACAAAGCAAGTGAGATGAGACAAGATTGATTCATTTCTTGCGAGAGATTCAGTGCAATTCTCTGTTGAAGTTTAAGAGATATCAGAAATGTAATGAATTTAAATAAATTTAAGTCAGAAATAAACACCGCATATGCAGCAAAAGTTTGAGAAAGCTATTTAAAGCAAATATTATTATATCAATGCAAATGAATGGTTATAATAATGTAATGAACAATTAGATTAAAGATTGTAATAATGTAGGTTGACAAACAGCTGAAAAGATATTTAAATTTAAGCCACTGCTATTCATTCATTCACTCACTCACATTCCTTTGACTCATTCCCTCCTTTATCAAGGGTCGCCTCTGGCAATTGTTTTACACAGTGAATGCCCTTCCAAACGCAACCCACACCCACACACTCTCCCATTACCATGGCCAATTTACTTTATCCAATTCAGTCTTTAGGCTGTGGGGGAAACCGAAGCACCTGAAGGAAACCCACACAGACGCAATGAGAACATACAAACTCCATACAGAAAGGCCTCCTGGTTAATCTGAGACTCAAACCAGTGACTTTCTTGCTGTGAGGCCACAGTGCTAACCATTTAACACAACCAATATAAATAAATTATTAGCAACAAAAGATAATTTTGACTAAAAATGGTTTCATGGTAAAAGGCTTAAATTTGAAGCAGAAAAAAAAGTTATTCGGGAACAAGCAGTGGCTTTTTTTAATCAGATGTATCACAATATATATGTATATACATTTAGGTGTGTGTATGTGTGTGTCACTTTATTTAAAACTGATTGGTCAAGATTGGGTTTTCCATCTCTCACCCAGAATTACAGTGAAACCAAGGCAACGAAACCTGATCAAAGCCACATCACTTTCTTGAGCTTGAAAACTCAGTTCACTCAAACGAAATGTGAATTTACAGGGGTAAAAACCCAAACCAGCTTTGTACAACATGCCTCTGGGGTTTAATATGGACTAGACACTAAACAACTGGTAGCCAATCATGTGGTTTATATTCACATGCTAGAAAGGTCAAAGTAACAGTGCATATTGTAACCCATCTAACTTTTATAGTTAACAATTAATAAAGCATTTATTCTAATACTTTAATAACCTTTTTAATACTGTGTGCAATATAGGAGGATGCACAATCAGTAGCTATGTTTCCATCCACCTATTTTTATGCGCATTTTGGATATGAGCATAAAAAAACGGTTGATGGAAACGCCATGATGCGCATAAATTTTTAAAATGCGCATAAAAAACACATGCGCATAACTGAGTACGATAAACTTTTTATTCGATAAGAGAAGATGCGCTTAAACTGCGATGGAAACACTTTTACCGCACAAATTCCAGTGTGCGCATGAAAAAAGGTCATGTGATTTTGTTATAAGAGATCATGTGATGATAAAATGGGTGTAAATGGACAAACCAGCAGGCTGAGCACATTGTAAACCATCTGAAATGTTGTTTTGGTCATTCAAAAACGCCTTACCGTTTAAGTATTAGTGTTGTGTTATTATATTATTAATGACCTCCAGATCCAAGAGCGTCTGTGCTCCGCGTCTGACACCTTCAAACGCCACCGCGCGTTCACTGCGTGTCAGGATTGTCTTCTGAGGCGCAAGTCATTTATTGTATAAAGATAAAGTTTCTCCTACTGCAGCAAATTCCGTTTTTACTGTTGATATTTGGCGCCAGTTAATCAGGAAGTGACGATTTTGTTCGCTTTGACTTGTTGGATGGAAACGCTGCTTTATTCGCACGTCTTTTATGCGATAATCCAGTTTTGCGCATAAAGTTCATTCGCATTTTTGGATGGAAACATAGCTAATGTAGTCATTCAAAAAGTGTTGTAAACAGGTCACATGATGCTTTCTACTAATATGACAATGCAACTATACAATAAGGATGTTGACCTTGGGTTTAAGAATACACAGTGTGTGAAACATCAAAGTATGAATACCCAGGAAGGAAGGAATTTTGGAAACCTGTAACCTCTGACACCCATAGCAAGAAAAACAATTACTATGGTAGTCAATACAGGAACATTGTTCAAAAGATATACTTTCATGTTTAACAGAACAACAACAAACAACAACAACAACAACAAAAAAAAAACCTCAAAGTGGTTTGAAACAAGTCAAGGGCGAGTAAATGATGACAGAATTTTGTGAGTGAACTACCCCTTTAAATGTAAAACAAGATAATTTTATGACATGATTAAATAAAGCACAGTTAGGTATTTGTGATTTGTTTTAAATAACAGATGCTTACTGAAGACACGTTTAAACTGGTACAGTAACGTATGCATCATAATCAGCTATAAAGCAAAATGAGAAAGCTTAGCTGTGTCCTAGTTAAGAATGTGCATTAAGGTAAAACAGTACCTCATGTTGTGTCATATGATTGTAAACCATCCTGCATCCAGTGCTCTGCTGTGAGAAGTAAATGCTTTTCCAATTAAGAGGCAATCCTCCGCTCATGCAGTCTGACCTTCATCTGCAGACACTGCTTTGTTTGACCCATGAAGTTCTTTGTGAATCTGCAAAGAAGAAACTCAAGGACTTTTGCTCTTTTCCTCACAGACAACAGATTTATTTCACAGTAAACTCAATTGGCAATTGACCTACTGACCTATTGGATGTTACTAGCAACAATAGCAGACTATTTGTCACTCATTGATGTAAGAGTGGTAAACACTTAAAAAAATTTCCATCTTCTGGAGTATAAAAATAATCCACATAGAACAATCCTAGAACTGGCCTACTTGTACTTGCTGTTTGGATATTTCGACATGCTAGTTGAATTACTTTCCCATATGCATGTTGTTTTGTTAGCTTATTTATTTCGTTATATTTAGAAACCCAATTACTTTATCCACTTTTCTTCAAAATTTCTATTACATTTATGAATCTTTCCTCCGATCAAACATACGGTTCTGCTCAATTTAACTTTTAACAAAGTCATTTATCATATTAGCATACTGACTGTTTCAGATATAACAAAGTTCTTGTTGCTAAGGAACTGAAACCACCTCATTAGGGTTATGAAGTTATGCAAAAACAGAAGCTTATTGTTATCTCAAGATGATTTGCTATGTTTGAAGTATAAGCGAAATCTTTAGAAAAGGACTCACGGTGGGATTAAAAACATTCCTGTTGTGAGTGGATAGCAGGAAAAATATAATAAAGACAATATAAAAATCTAATGGAGTACAGAGGTGTAATATGGTCACTAGAGGATTTCTCAAAAAACAGCAACACACAAACATCAGCTATCAGATCTACCCTGTTCAACACCTGTGGTGGATTGTTTGTTAAACTAGACTGTGTTCTAGTCACAGTCTATTCAGATTTTTACAATTGTTCAAGAGTCATGACACTTTCTAAATGATGATTTTTCTAAATAATTTTGTATAGGCTAATTAAATCGCATGTGAAGCACACATTGGTCTCCTCAATATCACACCAGAGAATTAAGCCTCTGGTAGTTAGCCTTCTACAAATGCAAGGGTTGAGCATTTGTTTAGAACTGTGATCACAACTGACAACTAAAAATGATTGCACCAATCAGCCAATCAGAATCAAGCAGCCCTGTAGTAACCGCATCTGTGTCATGCAAATTAACAATGTAATGCAGACAATCCTTTTTTTTTTTTTTGGACTGCTGAATACTTTAATTCAATTCAAGTTTACTTGTATAGCTCGGGAATATACGTCACGGCAAGTTGCTGTCGGCCATGTTTGTAAACAAACACAATGTTATCCAAAAAAACGACCGTTTTCAAAAAATCATCTCATAAACACTCATAAAATGGACTAACGTGTCTATACCTTTATAAACGCTCGTCGTGTGTTCGAGAAGCTGATAATATACATTCATAACATTCTTTCTCCAACGGTGAAGTGAAGCTAGAGAAGCCGAGCACAGCTGCAGAGAGGGCGGATCCAAGTCGATCAAATAAATGAACAAGTTTAACTGACAGGGCATCAACGAAAATCTGCAGCAAGAAACAGTTCCATCTATGATTTTCTTTATTATGTGCAGTACAAGTGCTTACAGTTTATTGCTGATGAGACTGTGACGAAACCTGCAATAACATAAAATAAATAAGCAAAGATATAAATAAATGGGTAAAGAAATCCATAAATTCCTGCATAAATAAAGCAATAAATAAATAAATATGGAAACAAATAAATGTATTTATAAAATCCACAAATTCGTGCATAAATAAATATTAAAATACTTAACGGGCAGGTAAATAATTAAATAAATTACACGAAGGTTGGGGGAATAAGAAAATGCTAAAACTGAAAGTTTAACCAGCCACACCCACTATTAATTATTTATATATTTATTTATGCAGGAATTTGTGGATTTTATATATTTATTTATTTGCATATTTATGTATTTATTGTTTTATTTATGCAGGAATTTATGGATATATTTACTCATTTATTTATATATTTGCGTATTTATTTATTGTTTTTGCAGGTTTCATCCTTCATATGATCCAATAAATCAATAAAGAGCAATGAGAATTCTGGTCCCTAGGCCTAAATACCCAGAACGCTTTGTACTGTTATTCCCCTTCGCTTTTCAAAATACTCATCGTTCCAAATGTGTAGGCTCGATTTCATGTTTGTTGTTGAAGCATCAATTAAAAATAAATAAATAAATAAACGTATTGTTCCAAAGCAGCTTTACAAAAGGTGCACATCATTACATTACAGTCAAAATGTGAAAAGTTAAGGAATTGTGTAAAGGGGTGGCAATAAACATTGTTAACCTGCAGATATACAGTATATAGTGTTTTTTCCAAAAGAAATAATATTGACATGTAATAATACATGTTCAGTGAAGTGCATTTGTGTTTAGTGTTTGTTGGATGGTTGACATCATCTCTTGAAGTCCTTGTATGGTAGGCATCATCTCTTCACAGGTCTTGGATGTGATTGGAGTTCTTTCTCATTGGCTGATAAACATTCCGGTGTGCAATTATTTTTTTTAGGAAACCACACAGCTAAAGTAGTTCCAGGCAGCATTACAGTTCCATATCATTACACTGAATTTCAGTTATTTTCACAGCCAACAGTCAAATGTTAAGCTAAAACAAACAGAAGGTTTTGGATAAGATGCGCAATAAACTAGTACGATAAGAGAGTAATAATAGGGTATATGCCCCAGGGCTTCCCGTGAATTGTCATGCCATAAAAAATCGATGCGTTTAAGATCTGATTTCTTTAAAAAAAAAAAAAAAAAAAAAAAAAAACAGCAATCTTCACTGCCTGGCTGAGAAGCCATACAAAGAGGGTATCAGACCAAACAAGAAGCACTGCATAAATTATATTTTTCAGCACCGTGTCTTTAAAATATGAAAATTAATTTAACCCCAGTGTTTTCAATGGAGTTTCTGCGCTAGCCTGCTGCTAATGACGGCGCTAACATTTACACGGTCTTTCGTCTCTTTTTACGCTTTTACAACCAAAAAATGCTTAAGTCTATTTAACTGATTATATTCTAACTACATTACAACATCGATGCTGTAAAAAGAACCTTATGAAATTGAAAACAGTGACATAAAGCTTTCACCGGAAGTTCATCATAGGCTGAAAAACACTAGCTGTGCATATAGCCCATTGACTTCAGTTTGTTGAATCATCAGTCACTTATTATTCCTTTCTTACTGCACGCCTTCCAGTCAGTTAGAATTTCAAAAGACCATGAATAAGATTTAGTAGAATTTGTAAGTCCTCACTTGTAAACCACTTTAGACAAAAGTGTCTGCTAAAAGAAAAAAATGTCAATATAAATGTAGAACAAGCATGATCACTCATATTTAGTAGGCTACAAATAATTATAAACAAGAATTACACTTTTTTGAATTAAGGTAATACTTGAGGTATAATAATAAGGTATAGAAATAAGGTAGTCAGGAACAAGGTCCAGCGTTCTGCTCCTGACTGGAGCTTAATATAACTTTATTGCAAAAATACAAGTTTCATTTCTAGCACAGCATTTACAACAAATCCGAATCCATCTGTACTTAAGATCAAAGACTGAATATCTTTACACAATTATATATATATATACAGCCTTGTTTTTTGCCATATCTGTTTGTATTTAACTCCGAAAGAAAGGAAGGGAAAATCAGTCACAGATCCCTGTTCTGTCAGTAATCACGCCAGGGCAGTGTTGCACTGCATATTGACCAGGCAAAACAAACAAACAAACAAACAAAAAAGCTTTAGATAAATCGCCGAGTGGGAATTCAATGCAGAGGCACTCCGATTCACCGTTAGTTCCTGATTTAGGTAACCATAGTACATGCAAAACTGTTCTGGTGAAATAAAAACAACAGAGCATGTTATTGGTTGAGGTATTTGACATGCTCCAAAATGTATAAAAAAAAAAAAAAAGTTTGGCCCTGTCACAGAAATATGAGCAGGTAACACTTCCATCTTCATGAAATGGCACATTGCACCATCAAACTCAGCTAACTGCTGACAGATACTCCTAACATTCTCAATGTGTAAGACTAACTATATGAACCATCTCAGACCACAAGTTTCACTTTAACAGCATCTGTGAACCTAAAATCAATATAAAAGGCATTCATTCTCCATTGGGGCTGAAAAATTGAAATAGTCTCATTTGAGAACTGCAATTGTTGAATTTAGCACTATTATAATATGGATTATTATATGGCTGGAGATCTAACAAATGGACACAGTCTGGCACCTATTTATGTTCCCTTTCACAAACCAAGGCACTGCAGAATGCTCTGTCCTTCTGTTCACCTACAGTAAGTCTTAAAACAACCATGAAATAGTTTTGACCTTAACAGTTAATGTAAGATATAGTGTATAAATCAAAACGGTAAACTGCTGCTACTGCAAAACCAAAAAAAATTGAAGAGATCACAACATATGTTGGTGCTACGGTCAGGCAGAACAATACTGTACACAAAAATATCAACACAAACGCTAACGAGGTTTCTGAAAGTTGACTGTTGGTACACTGGAGGAATCTGATGTACCTCTGATTACTTACACACACGCACACACAGACTGACGTTACAGCCCTCTAAATGAAGTAGTTACACACACATCGTATTCCCATAAAAATGGGAGAAGTTACAACAGAGGAACGCTTCTAACTTAACACTTCTGAAGTGCACTAAACTTGAGTTAACATAGTTAAATTACAATCACAGAACTAAGTAAGGTTAGCTTGGAATGCTAATTGAAAACTAAAGCGTATTTGTGCATATACAGAGCAGACGCTGTATATCAGCAGGCAAAGTTCATCCATTAGTGTGTTCACGTCAGTTACGATGTGGCGTCCCACGCAGCAAAGTGCTCTTGTTCTTCACAGCTTTTGTGCAGAGATAGCGAACTCAACTCTGCAACCGAATTAGCAGTGGAAACGTTTACTGTAGGTAAAACGCCATTTAAACGCAGCGGCTGCGATTAAAACATGATCACTCCACAATCACGTCTGAGCCAAAGCAGCCATGAACGTCATTGTCTTTCACTTTAGCCAAAGCAGCTCCCGAGATCTTGCTGCTTTGTACTGTGTGAAGAGCTTCGGAGAATTGGCAAGGGGTCTTGTGTTTACTTCCAAGTCAGAGAATGAGTGTGCTGAAGGATGCAGGACTCAGCTGGTCATCCTGTAGTGGTTCATATGGGCTCTGCAGGCTTGGCAGTAGCTTCTAGTGGGTTCAGCCGGGTTCTGTTTGCACAGCCCGCAGATATAGACAGGATGGCCACGGGACGTTCCTCCACGGGGATCTGTCCTGGGGTAGACGTGAGTGTCTCTAGCAGCCCTCCAGTCTCTCTCAGGGGGGACATCGAGGCGGAGGGGTTGAGCTGGTGGCTCTGGGTGCGGGTGATGATGGCTCGAGTGATGCGGGATTGGAGCTGTTGATGAGGAGTGTTGGTGGGGTTGCCTGTAAAATCCATCCATCGTCCTACTTGGTGCTGTAGTGCGGTGAGGGTGGGATAGTGTGGCGTAGGCTGCGTCTGGGTAGTTTCGTGGTAAGGATCCTGGCCTCATTTGGTGCACTGGGGGCCCAGATGAAACTGACCTACGAGGGGCCCGGGGAAGAGTGCCGTAGCTCAGTGCGACGTTGTGATAGTTTTCGCGGGAGAACGCTTCACCCCGGTCAAGCACAGCCAGAAACTTGTTGGTCTTTTGGCAGTCTCCTGGAGAGAGGATTAAATAAGATTTTAATTGTTGTTTTGACAGTGTAACAGTGCATGCAGGCTAGGGCTGCACAATTAACCCAACTTAAACTGAAAATACAAAACGACCAAGTGTGATTTATTTTACAAACTGTGTGTTTCAGAGTGAGAAGCAGTACTGTGTTTTACAGTTCAGACTGCATGATTTTAGCCCTGATTTTGACTCAACGACAGGTTCTGAGAAATCAGCGTCGAATGCCTGAAATCACAGGTAAATCTGTGCTCGTGCACGTGAGTAACAATCACACAGTGTGAACTATAAAAAACACGATCTGAGTGAATTGCCGATAGGTCGCTAATACCAGTGAGATATTTGGCATGCTAAATATCTGGACCTGTCTGCGATTCAAATCATGCCATGTGAAATGTGTTCTGAGTGTAATGTAATGGGCTTCTACAGGCCAGCTGGAGGTTGTGGGAGAAGTTAAAAGTGCAAAGTTTTCAGTCTATTTGGACCCAAGAAATGGAGGAAAAACTGATGGAATTTGGCAGAAGCACCCATGTTTTTTTGACGTCATCTGAGCAATACCACAACCATTTAAAAAAAAAAAAGTTTAAGAGAAATTGCTAATTCCCTTCAAAACTCAGGTGAGCAAAATAAGTACAATTTCTACCGCACTAAAGGCTTCTTTCAAGAGTTCACACTTAGCTGATGATTGATAATAAAGCGTATTTGGCATGCTGTCCCGGGAGAGAGCCCTGAGCTCAGAATATCCTTGAGCTTGGGGCTCCCTCCAGTTTGAAGGGTGAGAGGAGAGTTTGAGCTCAGGTAGGTCTCGAGAACTCCCCCACTTGTGAACTGCTGAGATATATCTGACTAGTAGTTGCCTTAGGATGCTATTTTGAAGTAGTCAATTTACTTATGGTGCATGTCTTTGGATGGTGGGAGGAAACCGGAGAACCCGGGGAAAACCCACATGAACACAGGAAGAACATGCAAACTCAACACAGAAATGCTGGCCGGCTCGAAAAGAGCCGAACCAGTGGCGTTCTTGCTGTAAGGCAACAGTGCTACCCACTTGGCCGCCGTGCCGCCCTATAAGAGAAGGGGTGGAGTAGGGGTGGAAGGGGGGATTCTTCAAGACGAAGATGACTGGAGTAGAAAGCTCTGGTAATTTATAGTGTGTCTGTACTCATCTGATTGGTGCGAATGTACAGAGCTAACGCAGTACCAGCTGTGTTCAATCATAAGCAAGAGATCCTCTCGAAATTAGTTTATAAATAAACCACACTTCTCATTATGTAGTTAATAACAAAGTATATACTGTAACATTGCGTTGTTTCCATGTCACTTCTTGAGTGTGTTTGTTGTGAGATGTAGTTTGGGGACCGAGACAAAGTTGTCAGCGATTGTCCTATTGTAAAGTCATGCAGTGTGAAACCCCATGTCGCCGATCCATCCTGCAGTGTAAATACAGCAGCGACAGAACACCACCCCAGATAGTCATGCAGTGTGAAAACATCCGTGACGCAACTAATTTGAACTCGGAAAAAGGTGTGGGCATATTTACCATTTTGATCATTTTGGATGGGATCTATTTATGTTAACAGGAATTTATGCTTTGGAGATTTGGCAAGATTTCCACATGCAGATTTCAATTTGGGTTAAGCAGAGGATGTTAATTTGCCATACTGACCAACAGAAAGCTGGTTAGTTTGATAAAGTAACTTCTGTGATTTTAATACATCTACATGATTAACAACGGACAATAGATATTTCGCTAATTAGGAAATTCTCATGATTTTGGCATGTCTTTTAACTATTTGGGTCATTTAAATTTTGCATATCAAGGCAGAGGGGTGAGGTCAGTTTGAGGGTCAGCATGACTTTCAAATGACTTAAAATAAACTTCTCCTCCTCACCAAGGCTGCGTTTATTTCATCAAAAATACAGTAAAAATTGTAAAATTGTGAAATGTTATTGCACTATAAAATAACTGTTCAAAAGCAGTTTATGATTTAATTTAATCATTTATTCTATTGATTTTAAAGATGAAATTTCAGTTTCATTACTCCAGTTTTCAGTCACATGAACCTTTAGAAATCACTAATTAATATTAAATTATTATTATTACTATTATTATTGGTAATAGTAATAAAAACAATAATGACAGGAGTAATAATTTCATTTGAAACCACATAATAAGAAAGCAGTTATTTAAATTTTTAATAAAAATGTAACAATTTCTTTAAATTTAATAAATGTCGTCCTGATGAACAGAATAATTTGCTAAAAAAAAAAAAAGAAAGAAAAAGAAAAACTGACCCCAAACTTTTGAGCGGAAATTACACAGGAGGGCTAACTGTCAGCCCTCCTGTGTAATTATTTTTCATATATAGTGCTGTATAATGTAGAGATGATTTGTTGTTGATGTTGATAATATTTTACTAGTTATTTGGCAAGATTCAGCTTAAAATGCAATTTAAAGGCTTAACTGGGTTATTAGGTTAACCAGGTAAGTTAGGATAATTATGCAAGTCATTGGACGACTTACAATACATTTAAAAAATAATAAATCTGCTTTTATTACAGGCAAACTAATAGAAATGCAACTTTAAAAAAAAAATATTATATGAAATACAGTGAAAATGTCCTTGCTCTGTTAAACGTCACTTGGAATGTTTTTTTGAAAATCTCTAAAACAAATAATTTAGCAAAAAACTTGTTTTAAATTTTTATTTTTAATCCGACCAAAACTCATATTGGTGCTTCTGTGAAAATCTGAATGTTTGTAATGAAAACAAAACACTCCTGTGTGAAAAGACAAATGACTTAAGCTGTTATATAGTAATACATGACCACTGCTCTCTCTCTCTCTCTCTCTCTCTCTCTCTCTCTCTCTGCTAAACGCAGATTTGAGGGTTTGCGGTGATACTGCTTATCAAAGGTTTATTAAACATATGAATCATGGTCATTCACAAGTAAGATCACGTAGATGAATAAATTGAGATTGCAATCTTTTAACAATTAATTGTGCAGCTCTAATGAAACTCAAAATTTTATTTCATTATCCTCTGTCTCAACAAATCGTTAAAGCATTAAACTGATGGAGAGCAAAACCAGAAGAACAACACAAACACGGCAGAGAAAGGTTTAACTGCGACTGGGGTGTGATGGTTACCTGTTTGTCCATGAGAGGGCCTCAGTGTCTGCTGGTGCAGGTGTGATGATGGAGGGACGGGGTGAGGACGGTGGCTTGAGTGAAGGTATTGGGGCGGTGGTTCGTGAGGGAACATTGGAGGATTGTGGGAGGGAAGTGGTAAAACATGCAGGGATGTGCTGGAGCGATGTGTGGGGAGTTGCACGTTCACATGCTTGGACATCCTGGAGACATGAGGGTCCTTTATGACAGAAATAAACAAAAAAGGAACGAAAGGAAAGAGACATGAGGAGATGTGAAAACAAAGTGAGTTCCCATCAACAAAAAGACAGTGATGGAAATCATACAAAAAAAAATTGTAACCAAAGAAGAGACGGACAATGGACTTTTAAATTGTTGAAAATGTCTAAATTAAAATAACAACATCTTAAAGGAACACTCCCCTTTTCTGGAAATAGGCAATTTACAATGGCTCTAGAGTTAAACAGCTGAGTTTTACCATTTATTAATCCATTCAGCCAGGTCTGGCAGGCAGGACCTCTTTCAGCTTAGCAATAATCATTGAATCAGATTAGACAATTAGGATCTCATTCAAAAGAAGTCAAGCTTTAAATGGGTAAATTATCTAAACACTTTTTTGAAATTTTTAAGCAAGATGCTAATAGTCTAATCTGACTCAATAATTTATGCTAAGCTAAGCTAAAAGTGCTCTCACCAGACCTGAAGATCGGCTGAATGGATTAAAAAAAAACTGTTTAACTCTATGAGAGTTGTAAAATTAGCATATTTAAAAAAGTGCATGTTCCTTTACACACTAAATCAGTGGTTCTCAAACTGGATACCCAGACAACTAGTGTTCAATAAAGAATTCCAATTAGTGTGTGTAGATGACTAATTAAATAAAAGAAAATAAAGTAACTAAATAAACTTAAATAATATGACAAAAAGTAAGGATGTCCAGATCCAATCACATGACTGGAAATCGGCCCCGATCACGCAAGTTCAGACTCGATCAGAATTGGTTATTTCCTCCCCATCAGGACTCAAATATATATGTATATATAAATATATTTATTAATTTATTTTATTTTCGGCTTAGTCCTTTTATTAATCTGGGGTAGCCACAGCGGTATGAACCGCCAACATATCCAGCATATATTTTACGCAGCGGATGCCCTTCCAGCTGCAACCCATCAGTAGGAAACATCCATACACACTCATTCACACTCATACACTACGGACAATTTAGCCTACCCAATTCACCTGTACTGTATGTCTTTGGACTTGTGGGGGAAACCGGAGCACCCGGAGGAAACCCAAGGGAACACGGGGAGAACATGCAAAATTATCTAAGCAGAATTTTTGAGCAAGATGCTAATGGTCTAATCCGATTCAATGATTTATGCTAAACTTAAATAATAATATGACAAAAAGTAGGGCTGTCCAGATCCAATCACATGATCGGACATCGGGCCCGATCACGCGGTTTCAGACTCGATCAGAAACGGATGTTACCTCCTGATCAGGATTCGAATATACAGTATTGACCTTATTCTTCAATGCGTAAGTGCGCTCGTTTTTGCGATTGTTTTAGTACTTCCGATTCGGTCGCCTATGGGAGAAATGACTAGGAATAATAAACGGCAGAAACGGTCAAACTACTTGCTCTATAACAAGTGTTTGTATGACAATACAGGCAAAATAGAATATTATAATAATATATAATATAAAAATATCAGTTTGCAACATCAAGCAGCAAAACGAGCTGTTTTTAATGTCTAAAAATGAATGGAAGTGAATGAGACCGGAAGTCTCGAGCCAAAAAGTTTCAAATGGCTGCTCCCGCTCGTACACGGAGAATAAGGTGAATTCAGTATGTATATATATTCTCATTATTTTTTAACACATCTATAGTTATGCGGTGGCACAGAGTTAGACCTCTTTCTTGACTTCACACAGAAACAGCAACGCGTGGGGCATGACATCACTTTGTTACAGAGACACTATTGGTTAAATGCCGGCAAAGTAGAACAAGAATTGATGTTATTTATTACTTGATTGTTCAAGCTACCTCACAGAAGTGCTCTGTTTGTTAATTGTTGAATGTTAAAATAAGGTGAATTAAATAAAAAATAAGGAACATTCTGGATCTGTTTCTTTGCTCTTCTTTATTCTTTTTTTATGCATTATAGAAGTATCAGAACGGGTTTCGGTATTGGTAGATACTCGAAATCAAATGACTCTGAGGCAAAAAAAAACCTGATCGGCGGAACATCCCTAACAAAAAGCAGTTTTGCAGCTGAAGTGATGCGTCATAAATAAGCCACTGCTCTATGTGTTGTATTCACTGCATTCACACTAGGTGGCAGTATTTCTCTATCGAAATGATTTCACAAACATTTAAAGATGCACTTGCTAAACCCATGACGTAATAGTTAATATCTACTGAGAACAAGCTAATTTTGCTGCAGATGAAATGATGCTAATGTTCAGCATTTTGAGTGCATAATATGAGGCCTGAGTGTTTGAGCAAGTGAGACACTCACAAAGCTGCGAGATGAGGGTACGTCAGTCCGTCCTCCAACAACAGTCCCACTGAGGCTCCGAGCAATTCGTCGCAGGTTCTCAGCACTGTATGATTCATCCTCACCCAGCGGTTCATTACAGGCTGCAGCAGAAACAGGCTGCACACAAACACACACACACACACACACACACAATGGCATTAGCATTTTACATACTTATTAACAGCATGCAAATTCTTTAGCTTGTCTGATGACCATTATATGAATTTCTAGTACACACAGTAAAACTATATATAACACTGAGGTAATGCAGGTGTTCCAGCTGACCTTCTGAAGTGGTTTTGTGCTGTACGCTGGTGTCCTGTAGGCACTCCTCTCAATCTCTGCTGTGGGGGTTTTGGAGCGGCCAAGAGTGGCAGAAGATCCAGCGCTGTGCTTACGAGAAACAGCAGGACCTACAAAAAACATTACATTTACACAAACTGACTGCAAAAAGATCTACTCATCCTTCACTATTATTTTTAAATAAATAATACATTATTAATAATATTACCATTAGTTACATATATTAATATTAGTTAAATACAATATCATGTATAATGCATCAACTATATGAAATAATTTATTTTCAAATTCTACAAAAAGACAAAAATTATATTATCAGATTTCTTTACTTCACTTTTCTCATTCCTTATTTAATTATTAAATTATATCACTGACATGTAATACATTGTGTATATATTAGCCATGGGTCGATAACCGTTTTCAAAGATTACCACGGTTTGGAAAAGTCAAGGTTTTAAAACTGCCAAAATTTTCTGCTATACTGTTCCTACGGTATATGTAAGTTTTTTTTTAGTTTTTTTTTTTTATTGCTTTGTTTTTTAGGACAACAGTATCTCCAGCAGAAAATATATCCAAAGGTTCCATTTTAATTTGTAAAGAAATCTGTGTTCTTGAAAATTATGAAGACAGCAGAAGTCAATGAGCCATTTTGAATTATTTAGCCTGACATGTTTACTGTTCAAAAATAGGTGAAAAACATTAAATTACTTTTAATTATTTGCATTTGCTTTTTATGTTTATGCTGTGGTTAGATTTTCCATTTATTTTTTTATTTATTTATGATTTTTAGCATTTTTAGCCTTATCAATAATTATATTGTGTCCTTTATGAACATATACACACACACACACATATATATATATATATATATATATATATATATATATATATATATATATATATATATATATATATATATATATATATATATATATATATATTAGTTATTTCAAAATACATTATTATTACTTAATTACATGATTACATTATTATTGTTTTTGTAGATCACAGACCTTTGCAATAGTTTCAACAAACATTATAACTGTTAAGATTATACAGCGTTCGCACTTTAAGCCAAAAATAAAAAACCCTGAATTTAGATGACAGCTAATGAAAAAAATTGGCTGCAGTTGTTCTTATACATTAATAATATTAAAATACAGTAATATGTTAAAACAGGAATATTTTAATATTCAAATGATTTTAGCTTGAATAATATTTTGCATGACTTTAATAGCCAGTATGAGAACTGCAATGGAGAATTTAACTCCAATTAAAAAAACAAACAAAGAAGCCAGCAAAAAGAAAATGGTTTTGACTTTTGCATGTCTGTGAGAAACAAAAAATATGATGTAGAAAATTTACATTTTAATAATTAGAAACAAAAATTAAAGTGACCAACAAAACCCCCTAATATCCCATGACCTGGACAACAAAAATCCCTGACTTTCAATGTCTGAAATAAAACATTCCATAATACTCCAGAAATTCCATGACCTGTGGAAAAACAAGTTATATCTATGCAGATTTAAACAAAAACAAAAAACAAAACAAAACAAAAAATCACCTGATCGGTTGGCAAGCTGAGGGCTGGTTCCCCGTGTGGCTCTAGGCATGCTGGGAGCCTTCAAGCTGGCCTGATAGAGTGAGTCCAGCTCCGACAGCTCCTCACAGGGCGAGTCACGTCCCGACCGCGCACACTTCTGGGAATTGTAGTATCGATTGACATTCTCTGCCCACCGTTCCACAGGCATGGGGCCGGCTGGACGCTGCTCCAGCGCTGGTGAAGACAGGAACGGAGGACAGGGAGACGATGGGGAACTGAGGTCTACTGGAGAATACATGGAGGAGTCTAGCGCGGTAGGACGACTATCAGGACGCTCCAGACTGCGACAGGACCAATTACGCGAGGGAACCGGGAGTGATTTTTGACAGGCATGGGGTGCTTGGGACAGGCCATGGAGAGACTGAGGACGATGGGGATTCTGGAGACCTTCTTCAGAGTGATCAGTGGTGGAAGGTGTGAGACGGGCGCTGAAATGAGCAGGCGTATTGAGCGAAGCAGAGGACTGCAGAGGAGCCTCACAGCCATTCTCTGCAATCACAGGCACAGTGGCAGGACTGCGTTTACTAGCAGTTTGTACAAGAGAGTTTGTGTTAATTACAGGGTCCCTGGGACCCCGATCATTTTCTGTCACTTCAAGAGAACTGGGGTGGTCCCCTGCATTGTCCTTCTGGGAACATATATCTGTATGGTAAGAGGGGACAGGAGGGCCTGGGGCTTCAGAAATTGGTTTACTTGTAGACTGAGGTTTTATGTGGAGAGGTGACGGTGGTCTTAATGCATCTTCTGAAATGGCCTTCTCATCCTCTTCTTTAACATTTGTCAGAAGTATTTGGACCGGGACAGACTGTTCACTGAATGAGGAAGATGAAAAACAGCAATGAGTTTCTGCTAATAATCTATCCAAGTAACTTGAATCAGTTCTTGATGATGTCATGCAGTACTTGTTTCAGCCTATCTAGAGGTGACATTATTACCTGCGCAGCTCTTTGCAGAATAGTTTCTTAATCTAACCTGACTTGCAACAGTACTGATCATAATTTTTAAAGCACACTGCATGTTTCCTCTTCCTGTGTGCAGGGCTCCTGGAGCACACACACACACTCTCATACATATACACAACTGCAGGCAGCAGCAGGTACCTGAGGGGCTGTTTCTGCTCCTTCTCTTCCTCCTGTTGCTTCTGCTGCATGCGTTGCTGCAGACCTCGTGCTCTCCTCATGCATTTTTGCATCCTGCCCTGAGCGTTAGCGCTGCTCTCATGCAAGGTATGCCTGAGTTTAGCTACAACGCAAACAAAACAAAACAAAAAAAAAAGGCCAAAGAAAAATGAAACAGATGCAGAACATAAAAAAAGGTCATGGGGTGCATGCAAACACACGTTACAAAGAACCAAAATGAGGTTTGACTGAATTATGAGGTGAGGGTTGAGGGGAGGATCACACAAAAAGGAAAGATGGGGAATCTAGTAAAAATCCTGACACACATGTTAAATTGTCTTAAGCACAAAATGATTAAATTATAATGATGCTGACTTAAAACAAAATGAGTTGTAGTTCAGCTAACCAACTTAAAGAAATGCAAAAAGCCTAACAACACATCTACGTCAAATTAATTATAAATGATTACAAGATATGAAAATACTTTGAGCTGCATTCTACCCAATCATACAGAGGCTCAAGAAACCAGGTAGGGGAGTGAGGTGCAGGTATCACACAGGAACCAGGCCATGGAAAGTGTCAAGCACGTGTGTGTGTGTGTATGTGTGAGTGTATGTGTGCGTTTGTGCATGTGGTCACCCCATAAGTGATAAACCTCAGGGTATGACATACAGGAAAGACAGACGTAAAATGACATTGGAAAGTAAGACAGAAAGACACAGACAGCATTTTTATTGACAGTTATAAGAATCAATATCGCTGGCCCTGAAGCCTCTAAAATTGATAGCTGGGAGCTATACTCTCATTCTGGCGTAAAAATAATAAAGCAACATTGTTGCAGTACCATGGCTGCAGCAGGGGCAACGATATTATGCAGCAACTGAAAATCTTATAACCATGGAGACACTTGTGATAAAGAATTCAGAACTATTTTCAGGCAACATTTCATTTTCTGTCGGCCTCAGTATATGATGTAGCTACAGAAGAATCAAGCTTTAAACAGGAAAATTAGCAAATACCACTTTAATAAACTATGCTAAGCTAAGTTAAAAGTGCTCCCATCAGACCCAGAAATCGGCTACAATGATCTATGCTAAGCTAAGCTAAAAGTGCTTCCATCAGACCCAGAAATCGTATACAATGATCTATGCTAAGCTTTGCTAAAAGTGCTCCCATCAGAATCAGAAATCGGCTACAATGATCCATGTTAAGCTAAGCTAAAAGTGCTCTCGCCAGATTTGGAGATTGGCTGAATGGATTAAAAATAGTAAACCTATAAACTGTAGGAGAGTTTAAAAATATGTTCCTTTAAGAAGGAAGTCAGGAAGTTTGTTAAGTTCAATGCAGTTTTAAAAATCTTTAAAGTTTTCAAATATTTGCTGAAGCAGTGTTTCGGGAGACTGAATGATTGGCGATAGCCGGCATACATCTGCTATCTTCACTGGAAGGTCCAGTCATGCATGACATTTTGATGAAACATTATGAGGTCAAAATTGTTTTTAAAATTGAAACGTATGCATGGATAAACTGTTCACAATAAGATCTATTACGTGCACTTAGAAAATAGATGGGTGAATTTTAATGCTAACTTTATTTTTAATGAGCCCGCCACAGAAAGAGCATTCATGCATCATCTTTCATGAGTTCTCTCTGAGTGAATTCAACTTAAGAAAGAGCTACTTATTTGACTAGTAGAGTTATTGCTTTATAATCATTAAAAATATTATTTTTAATTATACAAACATGTTTCAAGTGGCCTTTTAGAACAATCTTTAAAAAGAAAAAAGTTAAGAACATGGACAAAATACAAAATATACTTTATTCTTGAGATAGAAAAGATGAATAAATGGCTTAATTTTATTTTTAAGAATGATTATGATTCCAGTGATCTATAGCATATGCATAAGACTAAGCTATAATTCATGAAGTGAATAACAAAGTTCTTAATACAATGCCCAATATAGTAAATATATCAATAATACTACATGTTGTAAAAAATAAAAAAATTAAAATCATTTCTTTGGAAAATTTCCAGTCAGTGCCAGGATTTTTTTTTTTTATCATTTTCATAAAATGTTCACCATCAAGAATACTGTGTTGCATCAATGTTGGAAAAAATACTATACATTTAAATACGTAAATACATTAAATACAATTTAAGCACTTAAATAAAAGTATACAATTAAAATTGTGGGAACTTCATTCAGGACTAGATAGTTTTAATGTATGTGGTGTTGATCGTTTGATGATCGTTTGTTATGTTGTCATTGTTGTTATATTTGCTGTCAAAATCACTGAAAATGTCTGGCAGTGGTAGGGAAAATTTTAATAACTGTATTTTCATTTCAAAAAGGCATTTTTCTGCCCCATGCTTGTTTTCTTTTGAGACTTTTATTAATGTTTTTATTCAACTGACAGATGTTGATAATTTATCAGGGCACATGATTATTGGCCCAGTGGATCTTAACATGTTCTCATCACCATCATTGGAAATATTAAAAAACTAGTACATCATACACTGTAGGCTGGATTCATTAGGGCTGGATTCAATCACATCACTTCACAGGGTCTGCTAGTTGGTTTCTATGGTTACAGTTAAACCGGCATGTAGCATTATGAACTCGCAGCTAAAATTTGATCAGAAAAAAGGGACATTTAAATAACGGACCTACTATTGTCTGTAGACAGATTGAAAAATATGGCAAATCTAACGTGACATATTTGTCAAACCCTTGCATTTTTGAACAAACACACTCAAAGACAGACATGTAAAGACACATAAACGCAAGGCAATAGTGATAGCAGGAGCAGGCTGAGGGCAGGATTACTTACACATTGCTTCGTTAACCACAGACAGAGCGGCGGCCACCTCTCCTGCCTGTTCCAGCCTCAGAGACTGATCTAACAGAGACTCTGCCTCCAACACACAGCGCTCAAAGCCTTCCCCTTTCCCTGCAGGTGACAAACAGCACAGCATAGCGCTTTCAGCAGGGAAACCAGCACACCTGCATCTCTCTTACACACTCACACTCCACACACACATGCAGTCCCAAGCCCCAAAGGTTTAGCCACTGCAGAAACCCAAGAAATGCATCCGGAGGCAGCAACTCCCTTCACCCTTGCGCTGCAGGCTCATGCCTTACCTTGATTCTGGAGCTCATCCAGATCCATGAACTTGCTGGGTCTGGGATTGAAGCCCATGGCTGCCTCTTTCTCCTTTTCCTTTCGTCTCTGCAACTCTTGCTCTCTGGCCCGGCGAGCCACTTCCTCCTGAAGCTCGTCCAGTTCACTGCGGCCCTCACCTGCTGCTCGTAATCACAAACAACAGAATATTAAGGAAACAGTCTGTCATGATTTATTGCTGCATTTACACCGTCAACCAATTCTGTTTTTCATTTTCAACCAGAACACAGATTAGATTATCTTGTTGCATGAAAGCAAACAACATGAAATAAAAGGATTTCAGAACTTATTTTTGGCAACCAACTTTCATACTTGACGTGTTGAGTAATATTTACTCAAGTAAACTTGGTAACTAAAGAAAAACTTGTCAAACTGTTATAAAGCTGAAACTAAATAAAACTAATATAAGACCAATAGAAAATAAATGATATGTGGTTATTAAATTAAACAAAGTACTAAAATTACTGATTAAGCTGCTTAAAATGATAAAAGCTAAATGATAAAAAAATCTTACATTTAAAATAAAATCCATATAAAATATGTAATTTCATAATAATCTACTATCTACTATATCGAGTTTGTTGTAATATATATGATATTACAACATTATTATATGTTGTGATATTTATGAGCGATATCACACGAGTAGCAGTGCAATGTGGCTGTATATTGGCACTGGTGGGTTGGCAAGCGCTGGCACGCCTATTCTCCCACCAGCGACTATATACAGCCATATAGCACTGCTACTCGTGTGATATTGTGTTTATACAACAGTTATACAAAAAGAAAATCAAACACAGAGAGTCTAAAAAACCTTTTGTATGAGGGACTACTTTCTTCCACCATTTTTTCAAATCTGCAGCTGACGTCAAAACAGCAGAAACCAATGCTACTTCACCAATGTCACTTTAGAACTAGTATTTGAATGATTCCCTAGCGTAATAATGTCTAAATTGATGACAAAACAGGTGATTTTGCTCACATTTTAAGATTATAAGGCTGAACGGCATGAAATGCCATCAGTCTACAGAGATTTTTCAGTATTTCTCTGTTGCAATCGGAAGATCACAATAATTAACCCAGAAAAAGCCAAAACAACGCAAACACTACCAGAGTACTGTTGTGTTTGCGATAAGGAAAATCGCTAAACACATGCAAGCATTTCTTCTTTCTTTCTTTTTACTGAACTAGCCTGCAGTAACGAAAACAGGAGTCTTATTAGAAGCAAACAGATGGCCAAGCAAAAAATAACTCAGGGTTAGAGTGGCCAACACAAAATACATACAATTCCTGATATGCGAATCCCATCTCACACTCAATACACTACAATTATTACAGTACAGCACTGCAACATACAAAAGAGAGAGATCAGCTGCATTTAGAAATGCCGCAGTTTTTCTCCTCTAAGGGTTTATTATGCGGTCTCTGTCACCATCTTGTGGATGGTCAACGTCAACCATCTTTGCTTTGCTCAATGACAGGCTAATGGCCGCCAACAAGCTGTAGGCTTCAAAATTATAAATATTTAAAATAGGCACTATCCTTATAAATAAACTGCGTAATTGCAATCGAAACATCTACATCAGCTGCAATATTTGTCAAACTGTAGTGAGTTTATTAATCTGCTGTCACTCTATGTGGGTGGAGTAATACAGAATGGCGAGGAAGCTGTATGAGTGCTGGTATTGCAGAATATCACACGGCTATCAGTTAATCAAATTCGAGAACCAGACAGAACTGGTTGTAGAAATAATATTACAACACTGATTACATAAAATCCTTGCATTAGATTTTTACTCTGTTGAGACCGAGTCTACTCGACCCTATCAGTCCCCAAGGTTTCACTAGTAATATAAAAATATGCCATGCAATCATTGTGTTGTCATGTCAGTATTCTGGTACATATGCTGATACATACTTTTTAACTGGAACACATTTCCAAGCAAATGTAAACAGATGGAATATAAAAATGGGATGCATGTCAAAATATTGTATCTTCCAGTGTAATAACAGCCTAAGAGACTCATAGCTTTAATGTGCACAAAATCATATATAACAAACAGTAGGCGGTGACCAAACATATCTATTCTGGTCACATGGAGAAGCACAAACAGATATAGCAGCTGATAGTTCTCCAGGGCAGACTCATGTTCCTCAGTTTACATAACAGATATACAGAGATAACATTTCACAGAAAGGAACAGGATGTATTTTGCGGCTGATTGGACTAAATTATGCTCAATACTGCTTGCTTATTATATTAAGTCCATATACTGAAAGAAAAAAATGTGTGATATGTAGTGTAAACATTTGGAAAGACTGATTCACATCCTAAAGTAAAGAATACGTGAAATCACCCACATGACGGCTGTTTGATGACTGTAAACACACAATCATACCGTACACACCTAAACTCGTGTGACTGCTGCCCTTGACTGACGCCTTGATGTCCTGCAATAGGGCACTGCTGCTTTTGGATTTGGTGACAGTTTTCCATGACGGGTTGACATCAGGTGGGGGCTTTATCATCGCTCCTTCTTGTAAGCTGTGATGAGAAGGAAAGTGATTAATGAGATGCTAATAAAAATCGGTTCCAGCGAATGTTTTTGCATCATACCTGTGCATGCCATTAGTGGTGGCCTCGCTAACAGGCATGTCCAGACTGACAGGGCTGTTGCTGTTCCTCTCACTGCTTTCGTAGCCGCTCTCCATCCTCTGGATGAGCCGAGGAGGCTGCTCTGAGCCTCGTCTTAGGGGTCCCGGTAGGTCTCGAAAAATGGTTTGCTTTGTGGACATCAAGCCAACCTGAGGCCCGGTGTCTTCAGACAACAGGGCTCCTAGCGGACTATACCCAGCCTGCTTGCGTCTTTCCCTGCTAAAGATGCTGTCGATGTTTAGCGCCTCACGCCGAGGCTTCCACGGTGGACGGTATCGCCCTCCAGAAGAGCTTGACTTGGACTCGCTACTGGTGCTGTCTGCTTCCCAGTCTCTGACTTTAATGGTGGAGTCGGGTGGGCAAACGGATCCAGAGGACGATGCAGAAAGTGGCCGGTTATGTATAATGTTACTCATAGTCTCCTTAAAGTCTCGGAGTCGACTGGAGCTTGGTTTAGGTAGGGAACGAGGAACCTGCTGCTCTTTTAAAGTCTCACCTGTAAAAGAGAGGGAGAGGAAATCAGTTTAAAAAAAAAGAGGAAGAGGGATTGTTATTTTTACATAACCAAATATTGCTGTGCACAGCCAGAACAAGCAAAAGCGATGACTAATGCTGCTCGCATTTATTGTCCAACATCCTACTCCATCCACTAATGACCTGTCAGAGCATCAATCAGCTGACCACAGTTATAGATTATCAAGCAGGTTTTCACTTAAATAACAAAAATGTGTTGTGGTTTGGTGACAGGCAGCAATGTACTGTTTAATTGCACACCTTCGCTGTGGTATCCGGCAGACAACACTTCATCTGTCTTAGAGCCACGGTTCCTTGAATCACCCCGAGCCTCGAATTTTCGTGGCCTGCTGGCACTTCGTTTCCGGTCCAAAAGTCCTGCTTTTCTGTCCAAGACCCCGTCTTTTCTGAGGGTGTGACGCTGCACTGTATCACTGTCAGTCAAAGGACCTTCAGAAGTTAACAACAATAAAAGTCAATTATGCTGTTGAGGAAAAAGTCTGGGTTTTAGGGAACATTTTTTGGGAAAAACTCTAAATTTTAAGATGCTTTTATTAAGATCTTGATTTTTAATGTACAATTTGACCAAAAATGATTTCTCTATATAATATTTTTATACTTAAAACAATAACTAAAAATTATTAAATAAATATTATATTCTTCTAATAAAAAATTTAAATACATTAACAAAAGTTTACAGGGTAACACTTTAGAATAAATAGTTAATGTTAGTTAATATATTTACTAACATTAACTAAGTATCAATAATCTTGCAAAGCATTAATTAGTCATAGTTAGGCCCACACAGAATCTGCGTGCGCACAATTCCGCAGATTTCTGCAGATTTTTAGCCCATCATTGATTCTGTTTATTGACTTGTGTAAATGTGTGTAAATTTACATTTATTCAGTTTTTTTATTAATTTCAGTATAATTGACTAATATGAAAATGTTCATATAATTTATTTACAATACAGTTTGTAAATTAATAGTTTCTGTCTTTTAGTAGATATATAAAAGAGAAGACTTGCTTTGTTTACCAAATAAAGTGTATCTAATTGGATTTGCATTGTAAACATTAAATACAAGTTAAAAAGGTATTACTTTTTAGTTCATATATTAAGGTTTTAGTTATGATACTCCCAAAATTATTCCGCATAAATCCGCAGATTTTTAACAAAATTCTGCACAGAAATATTAAAAAATGTCTGCAGATTTCGTCTGGCCCTAGTCATAGTTAATGAATAAATTATAATTACTAATGCATTATTAAAATCCAAGGTTGTGCTCGTTAACATTAGTCAATGAACCATGAGTTAATTTGAACTAAAACGAGCTTTAACTTAAATAACATTAACTAACATTAACAAAGATGTGTAAATACTGATGTACCTGTGGTTTCCAGGCTGCTGTGAGAGGCCGAGTCATTATCAGGATTACAGATGACTGTTCCCTGGGAGTCAGAGGAGAAATGGGAGGCCATAGACTCGTGGTGGGAGTGTGACTGCTTATAGCTATAGCTGTCTGTGGAGGAGTCAGTCCTAGTGTCGCTGGAAATTGACGGCTCACGTCCTGACAAGACAAAAAAAAAATTTTGTGGCTTGTTAGTGAAGCTAACAAACAAAATAAGGTTTATTTTGCTTTAAAAAGACATCTGTAAATATTCTGTAAAATTTGAATGGGAAGTGCCCACATAAAACGAGAATATTGTGAGTGATGGCCAGGATTTTATGTGTTTGCTAAGGTTTTGGCAATGTTTAATGGACAGGCCTCTTACAATGAGCTATGAATGAATATAAATAATGAATTATAACACCCGTGTTTTATATTTTAAGGTAAAAAAAAGTCGATTTTGGAATTTCTAATTTACTATATAAACATATAACCTAATAATTGTAAAATATACATATATTTTTACAGGGAATATCTGTCAACCACATTACCAATGTTTAATTGTAACTTTAATGATTACTGTTTTTACAGCAACAGCCTTACAACAGTAAAATTGGGCTATAAAGCAACGGATTATATTAAAATAATTGTTAATTAGGAACAATTATTATGCTAGTTTAATGGATAGTTCACCAAAAAAAAAACAAAAAAAAATCTGTTATCATTTACTCACCTTTCACCCTTTTCAAACCTATTTGAGTTTCATTCTACTGTTGAACACAAAAGAAGAAATAAAAAGATAATCTGCTAACCTTTGACTTCCATAATATTTGTTTTTTCCTACTATGAGTGTCAATGGTTACCGGTTTCCATGTACTCTACTAAATATCTTCTTTTTGAGTTTAAAAGAAAAAAGAAACTCATAAAGCTGGAACCCACTTAAGGGTGTTAATGGGAAGTCATTTCATTTGGATGAACTATCCCTTTAACTAATTTAGCATGCAAAACTTCCTCCTGAAGGAATTAAAGAAATAAAGCACTCTACACATAAACTGTCCTTATGCTAGTGTGTATGTACCTGAATCCTCACTGTCATAGTATGCTTTTGTGTAGTGATGTAGATCTAAACGTGAAGCCAAATCCTGAGCGGACACTGGCGTCCCCCGGGGGTCAGCATAGAGCAGCAGTAATGGCTGGTAATGCCCCTTTATACAGCGAGACACCACATCCTTCCACTTGGGCCCAATCTGAGAGAGAGAAAAGAAGAGTGTGATTTGGCACAGCTTTTATAGGCAGTTAAAAAAGGTATACCTTTCTTTCCTCTCAAAAATCTGTAAAAAACAATCACTAGCAATGCCACTTAATATAAAACTAAAAAGCAGAGAGTTAGGCTGAAATGTTTTTGATAATCTAAATACCAAAGCTGACACTAGCACCCAAGCAGCACTAGCAGACTCAACCATTTTCCGTCATTTTCAGACAAATCTTACCCAGACACCAACTTCCCAAATAGACGATCGTTTCTACGCTTCCTCCATAAGCAGACAGGATGTCCGAGCAAGCCACAGTGACAAACCAGCATGCATAAAAGTGTGAAGGTGTGAGCGGGACAGTGCGCTTTAGAGAGTGTGTTTGTTTGTGGTGGACTATCATGGCGGTCTCTCCCTGTAGGCCACGCCCTATTACTGTCCAGCTGCGGTCATAAACAATAGTGGGATATCCTTGTTTTCAGAGGGCTTTTGTAAGAGATCTCACGTGCAGGTCAGCATAGGCTTGCCAGACCCCATGGAAAAAGCTGCTTCGTATGCAACTGTCCAGGATTCACACTCTTGCACTGTTATTATGAACATTAAACTTTGGGTGACATAACAGACCCATGTTTTTCCATAATATTGTTTTTTACCATTACAGGAATATGCCAAAATCATTTAGTTTTAAAAGTCATAATAATATAAACCTGCAATGTATTTGTATTAAAGATTGCCCTCAGATTATACTGGATTTTCCTGTCATTTGTTTTTTAAATGACAGATTTATCTCTATTTGTTATTTACAATAACTAAAAATGCATCAAATTAATATTGGTTTGTTATATTATACCATGACTACAAAAAACTTTTTAATTCCAACATGATACAGGATGTGGTATTTATTACCATTAATAAATATTATTTCATGAAAATTCAGTTATCAGTCATATACATATATAAACATATATATACACACATATATATATATATATATATATATATATATATATATATATATATATATATATATACACATATATATATATATATATATATATATATATATATATATATATATATATATATATATATATATATATATATATATATATATATATATATATATATATATCTATATATATATATGTATATATATATATATATACACATACATATATATATATACACATACATATATATACACACACATACATACAAAGAAAAATAAATAAATATATATATATATATATATATATATACACACAGATACATATATATATACACACACACACACATATATATAAATATATATACACACACACACACACACACACACACACACACACACACACACACACATATATATATATATATATATATATATATATATATATATATATATATATATATATATATATATTTTTTTTTTTTTTTTTTTAATGATAGCTTTAGAACCTCATTTTAAAATTGTAAAATCTAATAGTGATAGAAAACTGCATTTCCAGCATCATTACTCAAGTCTTCAGTGTCATGTGATCCTTTAGAAATTATTACAATATCGCGATTATCAGAAATCATTACAATATCGCGATTATCATGGACTGAGCGATATTGCCTTTTAAAAAAAAACCTAGATTTAAAAAAAAAAAAAAAAATTCATTTATGATTTCAATTAATTTTTTCCCCCACAAAAACTGCTTGGAGTTGAAGGAACCTTAACCTATAAAACCTTATCATAATTAGAATTTTATTATAGGATATAAAAATGGTAAAGAAAAAAGTTGTAATTTAAAAGATTAAATTTAACAAGCTCTATTTATAATTGCATACAAGATTTTTATAATAATAATAATATCAACTAAACCATTTTATACAATTACAGTGAACGTTAACTAAAGTGAAAGTAAACTCATAATGATTGTTAAACAGGAGACCTTTTGCCAAGATGATTTATTTTGTTAGTTTTTTCATGAAACATGCATTCAGAGGTTTAGTCGTTTTTATTTTGTGTTATATTCGTTCCTATAAATGACTCACATTAGGCTAGTGGGTTGCATTTTATTGTTTTTGTTTGAGTGGAGTTGCTGCATCTGGTAGATTAGTCTAGTGCACTGAGCGAGTTCTGTTAGTGTTGATATTTACAGTAATGAACATCTTTGCAGGTGGATCACGTCATTTATCCAGAAACAGCAATGTTGGAACATTACATCGGTAAAAGTTGCTGTCTTCTCCATTAATTGTCTTATCCATTACTTCTTACCATGAGAAATATAAGGTGTGACACGCAGTTTCAAATGAGTGTATCTTACAGACAGAGCCCTGAAGTATGTAGTTTTTTTAGTGGGTGTGCATGTGTGGCTGTGTACAATTTCATTTCACAAAGTGCAACATTACTCAGAGTTCTTCCAGCCTCACTGCCATGTTGTATGTGTGTTACTATAGCAAATGCAAGAGGAACTACGAGAACTCAGAGGGGAGAGTCACATATTCGATTTTCATTCAAACAAATCAATGTAAACTTCACACTCCAGTTAATCAAAAAAAATTGATTTATCGCCCAGCCCTACATCATCCATGTTTAAAAACAATTGGGCTGCTTAATATTTTTGCGCAGATATTGACTCTTTAAATTCTGAATCTTTTTAATCCGTAATAAACCAGACTGAAATATTTAACGTATCCTTGCAGAATGAAAATATTAATTTCTCAACTTTTGTATCGTGTCTGCCTGTGTCAGAGTTTCAATATTGGTGCCTAGCAATGACTCATGTTCTTCAACTGCTCTACATATTGTGCTATTCCTGTTTTTATGTTACGACTGTACACTAATGTTCACCGATGATGACTATTGACATGGAGCAAGTTACTTGCATGTGCACACAAACCTGAACACACACACAAATACATGCACAAACTCCTGAGTGGTGAGTCAACAAGCTGTCGAATTATGTAAAACAACACGCAAGCATGGTGTAAACACACACACACGCACACGCACACGCACACGCACACGCACACGCACACGCACACACACACGCACACACACACACACACACACACACACACACACACACACACACACACACACACACACACACACCCATCCACCCACCCAACACATGCTGGGAGCCTCTGGGGCACCAACACACTGGTCTATCCCAGTTAATTATTTGACACAAACTCCCCATGGACAGAGCAAGCAAGCAACATTAGATCAGGGCATGTATAAACAAAGCCCATGAACATAACCCGGCCACACAAAGTCCAGATTACCTCTTTCACATGAGCATCATCGAAGTAGATCCACTTGCGGATTTTGGTTTGGAAGAAGAAAGTGGAGTAGTGCTTGCCATAGTAACAGACCACGCCCACCAGGTAGAGCTCCGCCTGTTTGGCCTTGTCCTCTGTCACCCGGTAGAACAGCTATAGGTTAAACGGAGAAGGAGCGATTGCTTATTACTCATGAATACAATCTCATTTACACTCATAAATGTAGATGCAAACAAACCCCCCAAAAAAGACGATGCACTTTGAGTTCTCATGAGGTCTTTCAAAACATGGAGATGATCAAATCAGCACTCTTGATCTCTCGATGTTTAAAATGATTATTTGTTTGGGGCTGGTTAAAATGGTTTACATTTCATATTGAAATGTGAACCCTGTACTTAGTGAAATGCTAACCCACTTAGGACGCCCATTGCCCGCCCTCTGTCCAAAGATGCAGGAACACAGAGGCAGCCAGTTGCTTTATGTGCGTTCATTGTAATTGCAACAAGTTTGACAAGTTTTGCCTGCAAACCCCATGCGAATCACAGTGATCTCAGATGCTGCTTTGTGCCTGACTGACTGTATTTATCACTTTTCGGCTGCGAGTTTGTGCATTTATCAAGCGTTTTGTGTCAGTCACACTTTTTGGGGCATGTTGTTCACTGACAAGAATCAAGTCTTACATCTCCGAGCCGCAAGACAGTCCCTAAGCTATGAATGACATCTTCTGCCAGGTCAGAATGGTCCGAGTCCCACACCAGGCCGATGGTGATGATCTCTGGGGAGTTCATCAGGACACGCCGAATACGGAGCTTCTCTCCACAGTTGCCCTGTAGGTGACATATAGAGAGAGGGGAAAAAAGAGAGCATTTCATACTGGAGCTTAATATAATATACACACACATTTTTAAGCGTTTTAACTAATAATTCTCATTCTCTCAGCTCATGGTCACAGTACACAAATCACATTTGCACACCCGTATTGTGTATGTTTGTGTATGTTTAGGTTGCATGTGAAGCATGTCTTCATACTCCTGAGGGTCAAGATAGCAGATCTTGTTTTAGTGTCAAATTTCACAACGTGATTATCTTTATTAATACTAGAGAACAAAGCAGAATATTAACTAATACTATATTGATTAATTGTGATAACATCCCATATGGGGCGGCACGGTGGCTCAGTGGTTAGCAGTGTTGCATCACAGCAAGAAGGTTGCTGGTTCGAGTCCAGTCCAGTCAGTGCTCCAGTTTCCCCCACAGTCCATAGGTGAACTGAATAAACTAAATGGGCCGTACTTTTTCGGCACCCTTTTGAAAGGGTACCAAACACTAGAAACGGTACCAAAAGGTGGAGCTACACGCGCAGCTGAACGCTAATTGGTTACGTAGATGCGTCGCAATCTCGTGGAGCTAGCCAGAATGAAAACAAAGGAACCGCCATGACCCAAGCATCAAACAAACCTTGTCGTTGTCTTGATGAACAGCCACTAAGCCAAGAAGAACAAAATCTGCCTTCTGTTGTTGCTTTACGAGGCCGTCTAAAAGTGCGAGCAGTTTTCACTTTCTCCAGGGAGCTCGCGATCGCGTCCATATTTGATATAACGAACTTCTTGAGCTGATGATAATAACGTGTGTGTGATTATTGAAGTGTCTTCGACGTCTGATACATTCAGAAAGAAAAGGACAAACGCGAGAGTGAAGCGCGAAAAAAAGGAGAAGCCTAACAAAACACAGGAGCAAATTGTTTCAGCAACCTGAATCATGAACAAACTGCCATGTTTATCATCGCCTTTTGGACTATTATGATCTCAGAATGACGGAATTACTCTCTAACAGTGGCTACAAGTGCTGGTGAAGATTACAGACACAGATGAGAGCCTTGCTCTGACCGGGCTATGTTGCGTGTTGTTTTTGAACTCAAATAAGGACTAAATGTAAGCTGTGTGTAGTTTTTCTGTAATTGGTAACATATCGGAGAGTGTAAGGGTCTGTATGTGCTCATATATGTTGCATTTATTTATTTTATATAATTGCAGACGTTACAGTAGGCTATTTCGCACTGTCATTGATCTGCAGTTATAATCAAATGATGTTCATAGAAAGGTTAGCAATAAACATTTATAAACAAGTATTTATATGTTTAAAGCATCTGTTTTGTGAGAAGTGCTTCTCATATGATGTGAACGACCTGTACGGCTTTACTGTAAACATTTATTCGAGCGAGAATGACGTCGACATAAACTTTCTGTCGTACACCATGCCCATCAAAAGGGCACCCTTGGTAGTGGAAACGCAAGCCTGATAAAGGTGACCTGTACCGACCCGAACCGTACCGTACTGTACCACTCAGTGGAAACGAGCCATAAGCTAATAATTTTTTTTTTTTATCATGTTTACATTTCTTACCCTATTAGAAAAAATATTTTTATTTTTAAGCACAAACAGCATTAAATTAAATGTTAGATTTATCTATAATAATGGTCTGTAAGACTTCATTTCATGAAAGAAGTCTCTTAAGCTCCTGATATACTTCAAACAAAAATGATGTCATTTAACAAAATCCGGCCAAAATGAAGTTCATTTTGAAAAATTCAAATGGCAGCTCAAATGTGCTTAGGACAAAAACAAACTTCCAAAACGTTCACTTTTGTCCTAAACACCTGAGCTGCCATTGGTCCCTAACGATAACGAAATCAGTGGATGTGTCATGGAACGCCACCTTCTTTGACATGCTTTGTATCCATGCAGTTCAGAGTCCAGCACAATAATGCTAAGGTCAGACAGCATGATTTTAAACCCGATTTTGACTCGTCGACAGGTTTTGAGAAATCGCTGACAAATGCCCGAAATCACAAGCAAATCAGTGCTCCTCACGTGAGTAACAATAATATAGTATGAACTATCAAAGATGCGGTCTAAGAGAATCGCTGATGTGTCGCAGACACCAGTAAAATATTTGGCATGCTAATTATCTGGACCTGTCGGCGATTCAAAATCATGCCGTGTAAAATGTGTTCTGAATAAAAGTAACATTGGCGATTATCTACAGCCAATGAGAGAGCAGCATCCACTAGTGTGGGTATCTGCAGGCCATCAGGATTTGGGGAGAAGTTAAAAGTGCTTCTTTTTGGACTATTTGGACGTTTGTCGTGTCATCTGAGCAATACCACAACCGGGTTGAAAAAAAAAAAAAAAAAAAGAAATTCGAGTAGAAATTGTTAATTCCCTTCAAAATAAGCAAAATAAGCCAATTTTCTACCCCACTGGCTTCTTTCTGATTATGTAGTTAATAACTAAAGATTAACTATGTGACCACGCGTTGTTTCCATGTCACTTCTCGTGAGAGTTTGATTGTGAGAGATGTAACTTTGCGGACTGAGACAAAGTTGTCGCTGATTTCTATTGTAAAGACATGCAGTGTGAAACGCCCTGTCGCCAATCCATCATGCAGTGTAAACACAGCAGCGACAGAATGCTACCCTAGATTGTCATGCAGTGTGAAAACATCTGTGACGCTTTGAAAATCATGCAGTCTGAATCTGAACTTGTCATAAATCAGCAACATGAATAAACTGGAAGATATTCTAATATGACATACAGTCACTCAGCCTTTTTAAACTTCTTTTTGGCCTCAAACGAAGAATGAAAAAGTACTTTGAAGTATACTGGAGCTTTTAGGCTCACATATATTAAATATTCAAGACCAAAAATAAATAATAATACAGTAAACAAGAATATGGTGAAATGTTCAAACATTTTAAAATGCTTCTATTTAATATTTCCTTTAATAAGTTTGTTTTTGTCATTCCTGTGATGCAAAACTGATAAATAATAAATAAATCTGTCACTTTTATTTGAATTCATCATTACTTATTTTTAATCGTAACAATGAAACATCTTTCCTAACAGAGTTCCTTACATAGTTTTGCCTCTGTAAGTAAATATATCTGGTTTCAAGGATGTTTGATATTTCTGCTGGAAAACAAAACATAGGTTTAAGCAAATTATCTTTTGCAGCGTGATAAGCAGTCATCCCTTTTCCAAGGAAATCCTGATCTGACATGAAAACAAGTGTGTATGTGTGTTTTGCGTAAGAAGTTGGTCCTCCTCAGGGCTGTGAGACAAATTAACATTCCACTGATTGCGTCCTGTTTTGACCAGCGATTACTCAATGGCCGCAATCCCATTCAAACCCAGTCAAGTGCCACATCCACACATCCACACATCCACACACACACACACACACACACACACACACACACACACACACACACACACACACACACACACACACACACACACACACCATTCCAGGCTTCATTATGCCTAATTAGCACTTGATTTGATGGAGCTGGGTGTGTAGCAGTGTGTAGTAATGCTAACCGGGCAGTTGCGCAGATCTCCCACAGTGCTGGCGTTCCTCAGTAGCTCTCCGAACATGTCTGGAGTGGGTTTCTCTCGGCACTCCAGCATCCGCACGGCCTGGTTACTGTAGCAAAAACAACACATTACATAATAAGATATCACAGCCAATAATATATCATTATAACCTATATATTATAGATTAAATGGACAGTTCATCTAAAACAATACATTTACTCGCCCTTAAGTAATTCCAAGCCATTATGAAAATAGTAAGAAAAAAGATATTGTGAAAAATGTTCCCGGTTTCCAACATTCTTCAAAATATATTTTTGTTCAACAGAGGAAAAGTAAAGGGTAAAGTATTTGTTGCCCTTTAAACAGCTTATAATTACAACACAAAATGGTATTTGTGACGCTAGAAGCTTAAATAAGCGATTGATGTGTTTGTGTACAGTGTTTTTGTATTCAGGAGGGCGTTTATGAGGTCACAGCCCAGACCGGTTTGATCTTATTGTTGCAGCAGAGGTCACTGCACCTCAAAGACACAGCAACACTGCGTGCCTGGAGCAACACCGCAGCTCAGGCAGATCTCAGAGAAACAGTCAGGCAGATCTCAATGTCACATGGACACGTGCCTCTTTACCAGAGCCTTTCTGAAATTTTGCCTGGATGAGAGCTATATTTGATGCTTCCAGTCAATATGCTAAAAATTTGTTGACTTTATTAATGGGTCACCATCTTTATTGGTAACAATAAACAGCCTACATTAAGGGTTATAAACAAACAGTTTTAAAGCCATGTGAGCAACAACAATTAATTGCCTTTTGCGGGAATAAAAAAGTTGTTAAACAAACTAATATGAATAATAATAATACATTATATTATAATAATAAATAATAATAAATCAAATCTATTTGACTACGGGCGGCACTGTGGCTCAGTGGTTAGCATGTGAGAGTGTGCGGGTGTTTCCCAGTACTGGATTGCAGCTGGAAGAGCATCCTCTGCATAAAACATATGCTGGAATAGTTGGTGGTTCATTTTGCTGTGGTGAATCCTGATAAATAAAAGACTATGCTGAAGGAAAATGAATAAATGAATGACTATTTGACAACAATTTTTTTGAATTGTAAAAATTCTAACTATTTTTTTCCTCAATATTTAATATCGTTCATCTTTCATTCCCTTCTTGTCACATGTAATAAAACAGATATGAACCTAGCATTCCTGTAAAACACCCTTGGTGTAACACTAAGGGCCCAATTTTACTATCAGCTCAAACTCTTTCAGTGTATCAGAATTAACTAAAGGAGGGGTGCCCAAACTTTGCTTATGATGGGCCAAAAACCAAACTTGATTGAGGGTGGTGGGCCGGAGATAAAGAAATCATTAAAGCTCAAGCTACACGAGTCAAACATTTAATTTCAGTTGCCTTTTTTTGTAGCTCAACAATTAAACAAACAAACAAAAGGTTACATTAAAATGACGACCTCTGTTAAATGCATTCGCCCAAACCTTCCCTTCATTCTAAATCTCTTTTCAGATGGGATGGCGAGTCAAATCAAAGGTTACCATGGGGAAACTTTGGCCCGAGGGCCCTACTTTGGGCATCTCTGAGCTTAAGTTTTGTGCCAACACATAAGCAATGAAAAGCCATAGACTAACTTACAACTTATTCTCCATATCTGTCCCTAAGTAGTCTGCACTTAGAACACAAGGTTTTTGAACAGAAGAATTTGTTAGACAAATTACCTTTCAAATGATATTCATTAATCCATGAGCATTAGTTGAGTATAATTATTAGTTACAAAATCTTAGGACAGCGGCAGCACTCAGTTTCAAAGACGTCAATGTCCTTGTGTAGTAGAAACAGTGTCTCCACTGCAATGTCAGCTATTATCATAAAAATCCTCCTTAATCACAGAGCCGCATGCTGGAATATTCATGAAGCCCTTTCATCGCTGTGGTGCTTCAGACTGTTTGTTCATGTTAAGTATCTGCCATACTGGCAAGCAGGACGTGGAAACCAACAGCATGTCTGCATCTGCGCAGCTGGAAAAACTGATAAAGTTTGACTGCAGAAGGAAGCTGCTCTGCTGTGAAGCTTGATTTAAATCTGACCGCTCGTCACCCATGACTGAAGGCTGTGGCACTGGTGTCCAGGAGGTCTAGAGTAATATTTCAGCTGGCTGTTGCCATGTGCTTCAGGCCATTGAGGGAATCTCTTTCTGTTCTGATTGATTTCACTGTGTTTGATGTGGCAGACAGCTCATTTGCTCAGCTGGAGAAGAGTATGGGACATGATGTTTTCGGTGCCGTGCACAGAGTGGCCATTTTCGGTCGCAGCTTTCAAAAATGACCTCATTCTTTAGCATCACTCACTTCAGTGTGTGTGTGTGTGTGTGTGTGTGTGTGTGTGTGTGTGTGTGTGTGTGTGTGTGTGTGTGTGTGTGTGCGCGTGTTTTTGTGACATATCAGGACACAAATCTGTATAATGACATAGGTATGACACGGGTATTACAAAAAGGAGGTGAAATATGAGGACATTGGTGACGTCCTCATTTCTCAAAAAGCTTATAAATCACACAGGATGAGTTTTTTCAGGGAGTAAAGCTGTACACTGTCTCCTGTGATGGTTGGGTTTAGGGGTAGGGTGGGGTGAGGGCAATATAATATACGGTTTGATCGTTATAAAATGAATGGAAGCCTATGTAATGTACCCACTTTTCACACAAACAAACGTGTGTGTGTGTGTGTGTGTGTGTGTGTGTGTGTGTGTGTGTGTGTGTGTGTGTGTGTGTGTGTGTGTGTGTGTGTGTGTGTGTGTGTGTGTGTGATGCTCACCACAGAGAGGTGGTTGAGATGTAGTGGACCATCTGAATGAAGGGCAGAGGGTCTGAGGAGGCTCCACAGTTACTGCACACACACTAGATAAGAAATAAAGAAACGTTTGTTAAATATTCCATTCTATACAAATGAACAACTTTTTTATTTATTTTTTTATTAAAAACTATGTCTAGGGCTCCCACACATTTTGACCTATATCTTTAGACTTATATGAACTTTGAATATTTATGATGACTGCTCAAGGATAAAAAAAAATGAATAAACAAAAACAAAAAGGCATTTTGGTTTAATAAAATATGTTTCAAGTTATAAAAGGTTTAGACTTATAAAGTACGAATATAAAATTTTTGCATGAATGCAGGCTATTATAAAAGAAAATATTTTATCATCTGAAATTTCCTGTGACTTATTTTCCACAGCAAATTAGATTCCAATTCTGACACTATGAGATGTGAAGGTCAGCTATGCCACTATAATTTCAGTTGTTAAACTTACATTTTTGCATTCCTTCCTCTAAACACTGTCTGTAATGTTAAATCTGTAGAATCTGACTTTTATCCTCTCTTCAATGAAATTCTAATGTGATGTGATGTGACTTGAGGGTCAGGTGCTTTTACAGAATATTATTAATTATTAAATTAATGAAAAATAGTTTCAACATGTATAAATTTTACACCTATAAAGTTAAGGCAGTTTATAAAACACTCACCGGCCACATTATTAGGTATGCATGTCCAACTGCTCGTTAACGCAAAATTTCTAATCAGCCAATCACATGGCAGCAACTCAATGCATTTAGGCATGTAGACATGGTCAAGCTGATCTGCTGCAGTTCAAACCGAGCATCAGATTGGGGAAGAAATGTGATTTAAGTGACTTTGAACGTGGCATGGTTGTTGGTGCCAGACGGGCTGGTCTGAGTATTTCAGAAACTGCTGATCTACTGGGATTTTCACAAACAACCATCTCTAGAGTTTACAGAGGAAGGTCCGAAAATAAGAAAATATCCAGTGAGCGGCAGTTCTGTGGGCACAAATGCCTTTGTTGATGCCAGAGGTCACAGGAGAATGGCCAGACTAGTTCGAGCTGATAGAAAGGCAACAGTAACTCAAAGAACCACTTGTTACAACTGAGGTATGCAGAAGAGCATCTCTGAATGCACAACACATCCTACCTTGAGGCGGATGGGCTACAGGAACAGAAGACCACACTGGGTGCCACTCCTGTCAGCTAAGAACAGGAAACTTAGGCTACAATTCACACAGGCTCCCCAAAATCGGACAATAGAAGATTGGAAAAACGTTGCCTGGTCTGATGAGTCTTGATTTCTGTTGCGACATTCGGATGGTAGGGTCAGAATTTGGCATCAACAACATGAAAGCATAATTTTCTTGGCACACTTTGGGCCCATTAGTGCCAATTGAGCATCGTTTTAATGCCACAGCCTAATTGAGTAGTGTTGCTGACCATGTCTATCCCTTTATGCCCACAGTGTACCCATCTTCTGCAGGATAACGCACCATATCATAAAGCATGAATCATCTCAGACTGGTTTCTTGAACATGACAATGAGTTCACTGTACTCAAATGGCCTCCACAGTCACCAGTTCTCAATCCAATAGAGCATCTTTGGGATGTGGTGGAACGGGAGATTCGCATCATGGATCCGCAGTGACAAATCTGCAGCAACTGCATGACGCTATCATGTCAATATGGACCAAAATCTCTGAGGAATATTTCCAATACCTTGTTGAATCTATGCCATGAAGGATTAAGGCAGTTCTCACAGGCAAAAGGGGCTCCAACCCGGTACTACTAAGGTGTACTTAATAAAGTGGCCAATGAGTGTATATGTATCAATAAAACATAGATCCAATCAAATCCACAAGTATAAACTTTCTTATATTCTTTACACTATTCAGAAATGCATTCCATTACAGAAGTTAAACTCATTGTGTAAGGTTGAAGTTATCTTCAAAAGAAAAGATAGCATGTTTAATAAAGAGGCTTCACCTGCTCAAAGAGTGTCATGGCAAACTTCTGGTGAGGGATGCAGTGTTTGGCTGTGCAGATGTCCTCCTTGGTCTCATCAGAGATGTGAAAGTGGATCCTCATGAGGATATTTTCCTGCGGGAGAGATTTATTACTCAATTATTCACATTCAGAGTGCTCAAATCAGAATCATACTGAAGAGCAGCAGCATGTGTCTGTCCCACATGTCTCATGTTAATTAATTTTCACTGTCCAGCGAGTGCGTGTGGAGTCTGTGGATAACAGTGTGCTCAGATCTTTTGGCTGAAGAGAAGTCTGTGCTCAGCAGGGAGATTTTAAACGTTCACCAAGCATCACCAGTGTCTCCAGTCTTGCATAATGGCCAGACAACAATAGCGGTTAAGGGGGGGAAAAATGGGAAAATGAGCATTTGCAGTTTTGTGGTCGCAGTTCTTACTGGTCAGCACAATGTACAATGTTGCTAAACCAGCAATCGAGACAGGGAGCCATTCTTTATCTTATATGTTATGATGCTGTGGCCTTTAAAATGAGCAATGAGCAGGAAATTAATCACGGTGTAAAATAGGAGATTGCAGAAGATTACAGCATCAAACAGGAAGGTTTACTTTCAGCAAACTGCATTGCAGCTATTTGTATTCTCAAGTACCTTGCCAGAGATTAAAACTGCAGTGGAAGCTGACACGCAACCAACAAAGGCAGGGAAAGACACTGATAGATAAAGATACAGGGCCAAGAGGATATCAGACATCTGCTATTTACTTACACCGATGGACTCAAGATACATGTCATCAGCTGAGCTAACAACGGATGCAATTTCCTCTTCAAGAAAATATACCTCTTAAGCAGAGAGTATAATGTGGTATATGAAGGCTAACTGAGAGGATAGAAAAAGCAAGGACATGGAGAACAGGAGAAAAAGCTCTATGGGGGAGGAAAGTGAGAGAGAGAGAGTGACGATGAAGAGTCAAGAGCCCTTACGAAGCACTCAGCTGCATCGTCCATAATGCCGAGCTGGAATCGCTGCTCGTCCTGGAAGGTTTTGGCCAGAGCACAGCGGAGAGCATCAGAGGGCAGTACCTTCTCACTGCTGAACTGGAACTGTGCAAAAATGCTCTGAAAATACACAACAGGGCTGTTTGGTAATGTTAATCACAAAAAACAATAACAACACCTTATTACACTATTTATTTCAGAAATACACTATCAGAAAAAAATGTTTGCCTTAAGGCCAAAACAGCTAGTCACAAGGGCAGTTCCTTTCATTTAACATTTCTGTACCTCATTTAGCCATGAAAGGTTCATAGCAACACTGTTAAGGCTGATTTATACTTCTGCGTCAAGAGCATGCGTATGATCCGGCGCAGCCTTCGCGCTGTCACGTAGCCCTCGCCGTGTCCGTGTAAAAATGTAACTACACGTCATAACTACACATATGGCAAGCTCTGTGAATGGTCGGCTTGGTAGCTGTGACGAGAGTGGACGGTGCTGAGAGCCACAAGCCTGATGGAGCGAATGCTTACAAGTGTCGAGTGTGAAGGAGCTCCAGATGGAAACTTTTGTTGTATTTACCTTATGATATAAGTTCTGCTGGTTTCCGCCGCTAAATGAGCAAGTTTTAGCTACTTGTACATTAAGGCAGCGTTTAGAAAAAATAAAACATCCACGAAGAAATTGATACAGAGGAACATAACATAACCTACTGCCAGCTAGCGTTTCGGAAGACAAACAGAAGGCTGAAGTATAAATGCACGACTACGTGCAAGGCATGTGGCGTGGGTCACAGCAATCAAAGTATAAACCAGCCTTAAGGGTTTTAATATTCACCCTTTTAGGGTTGGACACTGAACAATTATTTCAGTTTTTTTTTCTAAAGTGGGCAGCACAAAGGTATTTATGGTTAATAATGGTTTTAAAATTACACAATAATTATACAATAATATGATTTTGAAAAATGACAAATGAAAAACTTTATTATATGTGAAATAAATGATAATAAAATAAAGGATGTGTGAGAGCACTTTCACATCTGTACATCAGAAACTGAATAAAATTGTTGCTCATCAGCAAGTTTTGGATTGTTTTCATAAGGCAATATTTCTAAATGGACCAAAATTATAAATATTTCTTATATACTTATATATACTTCTATATTATAAAATGTCAAGTGAGTAAACTGCCCTCTCATTGGTCAGAATTAACCTCTTGATGTTTGGTTTATGACTCCTACATCCATACAAATTTTTACAGAAACTAATCCAATAAATCCTGAAATATAAAATCCTGAAAAAAAAATTAACTTAATCTTTTCTTTACGTTATCCTGCGATATATTCTTAGATGAATTAGTAAAACAAACAATCTTGTTTTTATAAACAGCATTCGTAATAGCATAATGCATTATTAGTCCACTGGACTGCATTTCTTTTTTAATGCAAATGCTCAACGTTTTTGCTCTTAAGTAACTATTCAAATAAGTAAATCTGTTGTGTTAAAAAATCAAGTCAAACTAGTAACAGATTCAGTCCCATAAACAATGCTTCATATTGCTTCACCGCTTTTTTGTTTGTTTGCTTCTTTGTTTGTTTGTTTTTTTTACAAAAGAACGTCTAACATTCTTCAAATCACCTCGCTTATATTCTGTGGAAGAAATTAAGTCATACAGACAGTGACACAACGCTGATTCTTTGGGTGAAGAAATTAAGTCTTTTCTCTCTTAAGCCACATTTAAACCCTGTACAATTTAGTGTCTCCAGGTATACATGAACACACCTATGATTTCCCAAGCAGTATGAAAGCAAGACATGCCAGTCTGCAAGACTTCTGTGCTGACTTTAGAAACTCTCCAGTAAACATAGTCATTATGGGATTAACATCTTTGGTTTAAAGGCTGAACACCACAGAGAGAGAGAGAGAGAGACACTGCACCAGTGCCACTGACTGTAAAAATAACAACAAAACAACATACTGGACTAATGTCAGAAAGAAACAGACAGCTGAAAACTGAGGTACTACCAGACCTATGAGAGAAATCGGACCGGCTGACAGACATATTGTCCCAGTCCTGTGTGTGAGAGCAGACAGGCAGCCCCCCTACTGCGCTGGCACAGGGCTCAGGAGAGAGCTCTCTAATTTCCAGCTGAGTTATTGAACTTTTGATGGAAAGCGCCAATGGCACTCCTGAACATTAGAAGGAATCTAATATAAAATGAGTGTGAGGGAGGGACTGAAAAGAACCGAGACTCAAAAAAGGAATGACATGGCAAGAGCTGAATACACACAACAACGTCAGTCACGCAACTCTAGTTAAGCTCTCAATGGTTTTGGACTGACGCATATCTATTAAATGTTTATGCATTACCACAATGTGTTAGATATTTTTATAGCACATCAATATATTATATATCTACTGGTCAAACGATCTGCCAACAGTAAACGATATAAAGAACAAATTTCTGGAAGCAGACAAAATTATAAACATAGCACTGATTCAGCACTGATTTTTAAGTTTCTGAGAAATAAAATCCACAACTGGTTTTCAAAAACATCTGTTTCATTTATGCTTTCGGACAAATTATCTAGAGTTAAAAAGCAATATGCATTATAAAAGATATTAATTACTCTCTTTGTTTTTCACATGCATTGTATAAAGTATGACACATTCACACTCGATAGACAAAACCACAGAAAACATCTCTCAAAATATCTTCTTTTACTTTCTGCGAGATGAAGAAAAGCATTCAGGTTTGAAAGGAAAAGGGTGAGTGAATGATGGTATGATTTTTATTTTGGGCTAACTAAAATCTCTTTTTTAACAGGGCCAGGCCGATTATCCAGCTGCACCTACAATTAAGATCACTATTTAATGTTTGATAACATCTCAGAATCATAATGCTCATGCAGATGGCTGAAACACATTAGCCTTCATATAAAAGGGAAACTACTGAATTAGAATAGCTATAATGGAGCCAAGACTCAGGTCATCAAAACATGTCATTTAAAGGAAGACGTGCTTTACCTTCAGAGCGCAGAAGATGCACGAGTCTTCCATGCACTTATGTGTGGTGAGCTGCCGGAAACTCCGTCTAAAGATATCCAGATGCCAGAGAACCTGTAAGAAAAATGTGAAAAGCAACGTTTACATTGCTCTCTAATCTTTGATGCTGTCTGTGCATGATATGAAAGTTCTCTGAGAGGCTGACAAATAGGTTCAATCAAGCATTAGATGCTCTACAACATATCTAAAACACCCGAGAAACTCTATTCATCAAAAATGTATCAGGCTCAAAAAGCATCTTCTGCCCTGCAGTTGACTTTCCACCCCTTCTTAAGTGTCTCTCTCAGGAGGGCAAGGCATCCTTCAAAACCACTGGTTTAGAGGTTGTGCAGGATATATGTGATCCCGACAGACTCCTTTTTCATAACAATCTCCTAAATCCAGCTTTCCTGACACTTTGTAATCCAACCTTCAACCAATCACACGAGAGAAGCAATTATGTCTCACCAATCAGCTGTCAAAAATCTGATTAGCCCGCATGTCTCGTCTGAGGGTTTGAAGAAACAGAAAGCAAGTTAACAAGCCGAGGAAAGTCTGAGTGTGAGCTGAAGTGATGAGCATGTTTCCCAGCTTTAGTCTTTCATCTTGAGGAACGCATGCGTCTCCAGGTGAAGGATGATGCAGAATGTCAGCGGAACAAACAAAGACCTGCTAGCTTCCTGCTGGGCAGCTTGCATGTGCACACACACACACACAAAATCATCCACACCTCCCATCTGGCCGTGCCCGGGAGGCTGCAGAGGCCGACCTGACCCCACCTGCCCGTCATGAGCTGGGACTGTGTGCTGTTCACCCGGCACATCCACACGCTCGCATGCTGAATTATTGAGAGTGCTGTCAGTCCCACTTAACTTAGTAAAGTTAGAGAACAGATTCATTTTGGTAACTTTTACAGATGTCTTAATCTCTCTAATAGTGATTAAGTCCGTCTGTGAACTTCAGCTTCAAAAGCTAGTTGGCCTGTAAACCAAAAAAGTAAAGAGCTATTTGTGATTTGGTTAAAAGTTGTGCACAATGCCGTCTGTTTGTTTGCCTTACTTTGAACCCTTTTATAAATCTATAGTGCTGACAGAATCAATTTCAGAGACAGAAATCAGAAAACATCTGTTTGCCTGTGGTTGGGGCATCGCATGAGTCTCTGCACAATAAACTTTTAACAGTTGATCTCCAAAGCCATTGACTCACCCTGTATGAACTTGTGTTGGTGGAACTGTAATGGATAATAATAAAATCTATGAAATGCAATGCTGGCCGTGCAAACACAAAAAGCTGATAGTAAAGACACCCGATAAATAAAGGATTTATACAGCACTATAATAGTAACTATCACAATCAAACACACTGTGTAGTGTTCAATGCAAACCACACGTTCAAAGAAAGAAACAGAAAATCAACTGGTTATAGTTACACAAAGCCTTGACAAGCAGAACTCTGATATAAAGATGCAAAATTGTTTCTGAAAAGTTATTTTCCAGCATTATATATTTAATTTTTTCTGATTTTGACACTTGAGATCCAGCAAATGAACAAACTTTGAATCATAAATAAGGTTTTATTGAATTGTTGTGCATGTTTTTTGTTGTGTATATACTGTAGTTTTGATAGAATCAGTGAAAATAAGCTGGAAATTATGAACAAATATGCAATGTTCTGCAATGTATGAATTATTTTCGAGGAAGGGTTAATAAATGTATGGCTCTAGTAGTTTTTATGACTCTCTAGTAGTACTACACTACCTGACAAAGTCTTGTGGTTGATCCCAGTCGTAAGAGCATAAAATAATAACTTGATTTCTAGTTGATCATTTGGAAAAGTGGCAGAAGGTAGATTTTTCTGATGAATCATCTGTTGAACTGCATCCCAGTCATAACAAATACTGCAGAAGGTCTACTGGAACACACATGGACCCAAGATTCTTACAGAATTCAATCAAGTTTGAGAAAAATCATGGTTTGGGGTTACATTCAGTATGGGGGCTTGCGAGAGATCTGCAGAGAGGATGGCAACATCAACAGCCTGAGGTATCAAGACACTTGTGCTGCCCATTACAGTACAAAACACAGGAGAGGGCAAATTCTTCAGCAGGAAAGCACTCCTTCTCATAATTCAGCCTCCACATCAAAGTTCCTGAAAGCAAAGAAGGTCAAGGTGCTCCAGGATTGGCCAGCCCAGTCACCAGACATGAACATTATAGAGCATGTCTGGGGTAAGATGAAAGAGGAGGCATTGAAGATGAATCCAAGGAATCTTAATGAATTCTGGGAGTCCTGTAAGAACGTTTTCTTTGCCATTCCAGATGACTTTATTAATAAGTTATTTGAGTCACTGCAGAGATGTATGGATGCAGTTGTCCAAGCTCATGGGAGTCATACACAATATGAATTCTTTTTCCACTGCACCACTGACTTTATATTCTAGACTGTACAGTATTTCTGTTAAGTAACAAGACTTTTGTCTAAGCAAAGTCAGACCTTTCTGTCCTTACTGGCCTTTGCTTTTCTTATAGGCCACTTCTGATATCAAATAATCAACTAGAGGTCAAGTTTTTATTTGTTGTTCCTAAAACTTGGATGGGTGACAACTTTTTTTCAGGTAGTGTATATTCAAATAATGATTTTAATTTATAATAGCAAGTAAACAATTAAATTGTTGATAATAAAATGCTAACTACAAATTTTAAATTACAACGCTGTTAAAAATAGGCTGGAGAAGTGGAAATAAATCCTTTTTGTTAGCAATCTCAGTTGCAGCTACTGATTTCAGATTTATGTAAATAAATGTTATCTAAATAAATGCATTTAGGAGATGGACCGGATAACTGGGGTTCAAAAACAGCCATTAATACGATTTGTTGATAAAAACTCCAAATATGCTCTAGACTAAACTAATTGTGACCAAAATCCTAAATCTCAAAAACAAAGGCATTTTAAAGACTTTTCTGCCAAAAACATTGTCCTCAGACACAGTTCTGGTCTCAGGGTGCATTTACGCTGCTCCGCAGACACACAGGAACATTCGGAGCCAGTGGCCATGAACTAGCTAGTGTGTCAGTGTCTCAAGCAGTCAACATCAGGGCACAGTGTCTCCTTCTATTGATTTGACATCACTGATTTGACACTTCATAAGTTCTGGGAGTTCCTGTCAAGCCACGAGTTTGCCCCTGAGAATGTCTAACAACAAAATACAGCTTTTTTTTTTTTTAGATCTGCAACTGTCCAGTAGAGTTTTATAGTTGTATGGAATGAGACCAGCCACATTGATGAGAAGCCTGCAGGAATTTACAAAAGGTACAGGTGTTCCCTTGGTGACCCGGGTCACATCTGCTCATTAAAGCGATGTTCTGAATGACTGTCATCATTGAGAGGATGTCAAGTCTCTGATCTGTGAGGGGACAGCTGAAACTAAAAACTATTTGATTTTAAATGAAACACATAAATATAACAGATAACCAAATGTGGACAAAAAAACTGTTAGACTGCGGAGCTTAATAAAGTAAAACCCATCAACTGCAGAAGACCGCTGCTTTAAAAATTATAGTAAGGGGTCGATCACAGTGAACGTGTTTATTGTGATGAGAGGTGTCTTTTTTTGAAGGGTTTTCTAATGTAAATGAGCATTCTGCACACTGCTTAAGCACCCTGCATGCCTTACATTTTAACCGCCTGCTGTCCCTGGCGTTTTTGCTCTATGTGCCTGCAGTTGAAAATAGTAAACTCTAAGCGGAATAAGTTTGCTACATTAGTCACAACTTTTTTCATTCCCCACTCAAATGAAAGCAGAGGCAGGGCTTCTGTTGAGGTGACAGGAGTGTTTGTGTTGTCAAGATGACTACAGAGACTTTTAAAAATGGAGAAGAGACTAGTAGTTGCTGTTTTGACTTATCTGGAGCTGTATGACTTAGGGCTGGGCTGATAAAATGGTATCTGTATTTTTTGACTGAACACTATTTTCAATAACGATAAAAAAAAGTTCGGTATGAAGTTTCAGTATGAAGCACTATAGTTTTATCAAAATGTATCTGCTGAGCGCACGCTTTGGAAGGAATACCAATAAGCTTAGGGTTATTTCTAATCAAGGTGCAGAGCTTGCGTACGCAAATAGGAATCACACAATCACGCATGGTGTGCAAGTGGCGCGCGTGTGACGCGCTTGTATTTTCCAGGTGCACTTAGTTGAATGCTGCGAGTGCACCGCGATTCATGTAACTAGAACTAACCTGCTAAAATCTGTTTTACACTTTGTATGGAATATACACATTTTAGTAATACCGGTAGACTAATTACCTCAGACAAACACAGTGCACCCACTGCAGTGCTTGTATATCGGAACTGCAGCAATGGTTTGTCCGATTGTCATCCTCGGAGGAAAGGTTGATGGTCGCCTTTACGAGAGACACCAGGGAAGCACGATCACAAAGCAGATTGAAAATGGTGAAGGAATCCATGCGCACTTTTCATGTGCTTTTGGATGCGATATGTGAATGGACTCTGATTGGGTCTACCTCAGGTCAGAATATTGTTGTTAATTTCTTTTGCTTGTTTTTGACTATTAAAACTATTTGCCTTAATAATGTTGGTAAATTACAATAAAGTGGTTAAATAAATAAAAAAATCCTATTATTTCTAAATGGATTGTAAAAAAATATTCAATAATTATCGAATCGATATTGATTATAATTAAAGATTATATTGTGATATTTTTTTTTTTTTGCTGTATCGCCCAAACCTAGTATGACTTCACAAATCGTGAATATCACAATATTTTTAAAAAGCAGCAGCACTGAAGCAAGTCAGTCTGGCAATAGAGATGACAGACAGGCAATATCAACAGCAGCGCTCGTGCACAATATTCAGCTGATTCAGTGGTTGGCTAGCGATTTAAAAAGCACACCGCACTTCTTTATTTCTTGTCAACAAAAAAGACAGTGTGGTGCACCTCGCGTTCTCAGAACGGAAAAACACATTCAGTGTGATCGGCCCCTAAGAGCCAGAAAAACTGCACGAGTCCCCAAACTGGACAGATCAGAGATAGCCCTCTGCAGAGAGGGACACCACGGCCCATTACTAACCATATTACACGCTTCAGATCCAGGGGACGGAAAGCAGACAGAAGGCAGAGCTGATGAAAAAGAGAGATAGACTGAAGCAGAATGAGAATTACTATGACTGACTGAAACAGTTACTTCCTTCAGCTCATCAAACATTCAAACAATGTGCGGTCATGTGAGGACGTTTCTTCACAGAACATGACCATGGCATGTGTGGCATTAAGCCGTTCTGACGTATTTCAAGAACAAAAAAAACCAAAACAAAATCAAAGTTCAAAAATGTAAATTAATTGAATTGTGTTCATTTTAATATTTTAAGCTGAAATATGAAAGAAATGTGTATATTTTTTATATAAGCATTAAATAAGTTTTCATAGATAAAATAAACTAATAAAAAATAAATAGATAAAATAAATAAATAGGTAAATAAATAAAAGAAATAAATAGGTAAATAAATAGATAACTAGTTAAAATTCTGAAAGACAATGTGACATTAAAGACTGGAGTAATGCGTGCTGAAAATTCAGCTGTTATAATAGGAATGAATTACAAAAATATATTCATTTATCAAACCTTTCCTTTAAATTGTGATAGTATTTTGAAATAATACTGTTGTGTTTTTCCATCAGGCAAGCATTAGAGCCTTCGGAAAAATTCAATATTGCAGATCAGTGCAGTTTTTTGATTCGATTTAAACTGATAAACAGGCTTTCTCTAAAAATGAAGTTAGTGGCAAGTTGGCTAAACATTTATAAATAGCCCAAAAGCAAACAGTCCTTTAGCTGCTGTTGAACTCAACAGGAAGCTGCTGATTAAACATCCTGACTCTTACCTTCTGTCTCTGGAGCAGCAGGAGATCAGAAGATGTCAGCTATGAAAACCCAGCCGGTCTAGACATATCTCCCTTCCCCTATCCTTCCTCCCAACTCATTTCTGCTGCATTCTAGTTTCTTCAATCCGGAGTTAATTGACTGCATAATGGATTTTATTGAATGGCTGTTAAGAACTGCGTTCATTTTGAATGAGATTTTGGGAACGTTTAAACAAAGACAGAAACATAAGCAACAAAAATCTAAACGCATAGCAAATAACTAACTAATAACTAACTAACTAATAATTAATTAATAACTAACTAAAGTAACACTTCACTTTTTTGGAAACAGGCTGAACTCAACTCCACTGAGGTTATTCAGTTGACTTTTATCATTTTTGAATCCATTCAGCCAATCTCCAGATCTGGAGGGACCACTTTAGCTTAGCTTAGCATAGCACTGAATTGGTCTAGACCACTAGCATTTTGTTAAAAAAATGTTTTGGTAATTTTGCTATTTAAATGTTGACTCTTCTGTAGTTACATGATGTACCAAGACCGGTGGAAAACGAAAAGTTGGTAATTAGAAATTACTTTGGCAAAAGGAGTGCTGTAAGCAACTTTTGGTGACTTCCAGCAGATATGTTTACAAGAATAAACTGCCTTCACCCATCCTTTCACACAGTCCATGAAAAGATACAGTATAAGGTCAAACGCAAAAAAGTGGATTTTTGGGCAGTCTATCCACAGTATAATGCATAATACACAACAGTAAATTAAGTTTGATACTAAACCAGAAACAGAAACTATCGATCATGTTTACAACTTCGATAAATGATTAAACTTTCCATTTTCTCTGCAATTCATTGCCGAATAACATCTTTCTTGTGGATATTTTGTCTGTCTGTTGTTTGACTGTGACTTATCAGAATGTTCTCTGTTCTCTGACACCAAAAATATCAAGTACTCAACATCCATTATTTTTGTGAACACTCTTCTTTGGCATCTACACTGGTTTTCAAAAAAGTTTTCTGTGCTGTATGGTTTTGATTTAAGAACACCACTGAATCATACAATCACGCCGTTTAATCAGGCTCGATGTGAAAAAAAGCCTTAAAGCTGCGTTCACACTACAAGCGACTCGCAGCGGCAATGCGCAAAGTGACCGTACACTTCAATGGAGAGTGAGCGACGTCCGGCAACCTCCATCTACACGAGCGACAGCGACTGTTGGTGATAAGGAGGGTGTGTCGAGCGACTTGACAAAGTTGAGAATCCTTCAACTTCATGCAAATGAAGAGCGACTTTGAGCGACAGCCAACAGAAGCATGAGTAGAGCTCACGTAATCCTCTCTCAGCTCCTGCAGCAGCCGGTTGTATTCTCCGTGCTGTAGACCTACACAGACCTGCATTTGCAGCATTTTTTCTTAATAATCTTTTTAATGAAGCATATTTTGTAGTGACTCCATTAACATTCAGTGATTTCTCTAATCAATGTTTACTTTTAGCAGGACATAAACTCATTCGAATATCACCATAAACATTACCTAAATCTTCAAGGTGGGAATGCCCATTAACGGTTTTAATCACCATCCAGACTGACAAGCATCTACAAAGTCGCTGCTAGTGTGAATGAGGCATAAGGTTGTTACACGGAGAGATTTTTATAGTCCTGTTTAAAGGATCCATTTTTGTTGATCCAATCACAATGCTAAATACAGGTGTAACCTGGGTCTAAAACATTCTGAGATTATCAACCTCTGACCACTTCTAAAGGTAGTCTAAACCACTTTTGTGCAGAATGCTTTTATAGTGTAGATGCTCATGTGGTCAAATCTGTTTAAACAGTGACAAAAGACCACCTATTCCTCTGTCGCTAGCAGACATGAATTAGACTTCGGCTAACTTTTGGTTTAAAGCTTAAAAAAAATTCTTAGTCCTGTTTGTAACACAATCCCCCAGTGTTGATGGTTTTGCAGTTATCAGAACTAGCCAATTTTGCAGTTAGCAGAAACAAAAGCTGCTGCTCTGTACTGTTTTCCATTGTTTCTTGTCATGTTCATATATCTAAATTGCGTCAACTTATGATTTCACAATTTTAGATCAAAAGATAATCATACAAACAAGCATCAAAGAAATCAGGGAAGTGAATCAAAGTGAATTAAGCCACCAGGTGTAAACAGGTACACTGTACAACCCAAAAAGTTAAGGTAACACAAAACAATTTGAGGAAACCGATTGCAACAAACCATTTAAGTTCAAAAGCTAATCCCAATGAGTACTGTGAACTAAATTCATTTGAGTAAACAAAGCAATTTGAGCACAGTAAAAGCCAATAAATGAAGAGAACTCAAACCAACTGAGTACTGTGAAACCCAATAAGTTAAGGCAACTCAAACCGTTTGAGGAAACCGATTGCTACAAACCTTTTCGTAAAAATTACGAAATTATGAGTAGAATTACGAATTTTGAGTTAACTACACTCATTTCATTTGATAAAGTTGGGTTTTACAGTGTATACATTACCCTCGTATACAGTGTGATCTGACCAGCCAAAGCACATCTTAATACCAGTTGTAATACGTTTTTTGATTTCTCAAGACACCAATTTCAATGTTAACCCATATATTAAATTCCACCCAGACTTCTGGGTCACCCAGTCAGTAGGTTCTTTAAAAAAAATAAAACAAAAGTGCTTAAGGCACCACACATTGATTTTCGCCCCCCCCCCTCCCAAATATTGAGTTCATTGTCTTGCTATATTGTTATTCTTCATGGCAACCGACAATCCAGCCGCAACGCTCCCTCAAACACCCAACCCCCCGAAGCAGTCATAACCGACTCTAATTTGTAGCTTTAGACATATTATCAGCCAGCTAAGCCCCTTTATTTCCATATAGCTGATTATACAGTAATCCAAAAATAGAGGGTAAGTAATGGCAGGTTGCTATGCAGGGTAATTACCGGCCAGGACAGTGTGCGTCTGACAGTTGTTTGTGGGGTCTAGTGCAGACAGTGCTTGAATCATCACTAAATCTAATGCAGGCTCCAACGAGCAGCACAATGGATAAAAGGCACAGCGGTTTCTGTCTAATGGCGCTCATGCGTGAGGAGAGCTGTGAGTGAGGAGTCAGCGCACCGTTCCTACTGCTGCCATATGCATCTAGCCGCTTGACTTGTTGCTTCAAATGGCTAATCATGAGGGGGGCACAATTTCTGCCCACGAGAGTAAGCATCTGTTGAGGTCATGCGATGCACGAGTCATTAATTAATGAGAGTCTGCAAAATGTGTATCTTTGCAGTACGGCTGCACAATATATTGTTTCAGTATCAATATTGCAATGTGTATACACCGCAACAGAATAGGCATGGGCCGGTATAAGTTTCTGACGGTATGATAACCTTGGATACAAATACCACGATTTCACAGTATCACGGTATTGTAATTACTGCTCTAAAATAATTTCTTTTTAAATGTCTTGGTAAAACAAACAAACAAAAACAAATTCTCCATTGAAAACAATATATTTCATTTTAGGAAACATTTATAATATTATTATTATAACAGTAAACATGTCAGGCTAAATAGTTAAAATAAATCATTGATTTCTGTTCTCTTCATTAGTTTCAACACATAAAAAAACATAAAAAAAATGTACAAATAAAAAAAAAAAACTTACATATACCTTGGGAACGGTAGAACAGAACATTTTAGCGATATTAAAACTTTGACTTTTCCAAACAGCAGTAAACCTTGAAACCGGTTATCGTCCCATGCTTACAACAGAATCTAAAATGTTAAACCAACCAGGGGATTTGTGAAGTCATTGCAATCTGTAACCATAAAAAGCTTCCAAAAACTTGTCACCTGTATTAGGGCTGCACGATATTGGAAAAATTTGACATTGCGATATTTTATTTTACTGCGATTTATATTGTGATATGAATACAATTTCGGCAAATTGAATAGCTCTATTTGGAATGAAATCATTAACTTTGATTGGGATAATCCTGTAGAGGAGTGAATCAAAGAAATTGCAAGAATAAATAAATAAGATAGAGCAAAGATAAAAGTGAAATAAGTAGTCAGATATTCTGGTATAGTAATACGATACGATATAGATCCCAATATCAATGATATATCACAAAAGAACCATCCGCAATATATCATATTTGTAAATGAAGTGGAAAAAATGCATCAAGAAATTTTTTATTCTTTTTTTATTCTTTTATTAACAGTTCATATATTTCTTAGAATTGCAACACTGATAAACTTTCGATCCACCATTACTAGAAGCCCTACCTTATGGCTATCGCTATTTTTGTCCTGCTATTTTTGTCCTCTTGAATAATCAAATGTAATGTAAAATGTAAACACTGTACATTCTTCATTGCTCATCAACAATAATATATCCAACACCACATTGCAGAGAATGCCATGGGACTATTTCGAATGCGCACATTGCAGTATCGATGCTGAAACCATATATTGTGCAGCCTTAACCTGTATGTCTTTTTAAGGCCTGTGACTGTGTGATCATTTCAAGCCATGTTAAAGCATTCAGGCACAAGAAGATATAATGTTTCTAGCTTTAAGAAAATAATTTTGTATTTATGTATATATACACAATGAAGACCATACAGTAATATTATACATTTGATTATTCAGTGTGTGTACCTGAATACTGATAAACTTCCCAGAAATCCATAAAGCACTGTTTATTTCATTTGTAAATTTGCTCTACTGTATTGATCTGTACTTGTGATAAGTTTAATGTATTTTATGCAGATGCACTGCCCTACAAAATTATCTCAATCAGCCGAAAATTATAAATTCATTCCAAATAGAGCTTTAAATAGAACTAATTTGGTGAAATGATACTCAATATTGTAATATGTATCACAGAAAAATAAAATGATGCAATGTCAGTTAGTTTCCAATTTTGTGCAGCTCTACAGTTGAGTGGTTATGAAAACATTTTATGTGGAGTTCACTCCAAGAGTGCTAGATCAAACTAAACTACTGACTAAACTAATAAATCCCTAAAAGCTGCAGACTAATCATCATGTTTTCACCTGAGAAACTCTTTGCAGACTGCAGCAGGATCATGACGATGGGTTTTTCCCACATATAGATGTAGAAGGTGTCCACCTCCATCAAATTTTGTACCACCTCCGCCTTCAGGCAGGCAGTCAGAACTACCGACAAACCCCAAGCACTGGTCATGTATTTAATTACATTTAATGTCAGCCTTTTTAAATTTAAATAGCTAAAATTACATGACTGAGATCCTACCTCTGCCTCATACCTGAGCCAGGTAAAACCCATCTGATTTCGAAAAGGTGTAAGAGGTGTAAAATATAAGACGTGTTTATAGCATGAACATATGTCAACCTACCTGGAGAGCGCTGTTCAGAAAGCAGCTGTTCTGTCCCGGCTCGTTGATGAGGCCTTTGCTTGGGGCGATTGATGTCATGGTTCGAGGGGTGAATATGCCCTGTAACCCACTGCTGCCAGATGCAAAGTAGTTTCTTTTCCATGACATGATGGAGAATTTCTGTATAGTTTCAACTTAAACCGTCCCTCTGCTTAATAGGAACCCCAAGTTCATCTTTCCAAAGCTGAGGGGAAATGTGTTAAAGTTGTATCCAAAAGAAGCATGTGGGTGTACAAATTTTCTTCAAATGGGCCAATAGTCACAGTTTGATTTTAAATATAAAAATGTGTTTTCTCTAGGGAAGTGTTTATTAAAGGGCGTTGGCTTCTTGTTGTCTTCTTGCATCAGACAGAAAATAGCAAACACTGTCTCTTGGCCTTTTTAACTGCTCTCTGGGACTTGGTTGTGGAATTTCACACCGCTTTACTAAAAATTCTGGGTTGTGGGAGGCGTGGTGATCTTCACTGCAGCGTTTTTGTGTTGCACCCTTAAACAGAAGCAACAGTGTGCAAATTGACGGCAACAGTCTTGTCCCGCTTGTAAACAAGTCACTGGGCGTGAATCTTCACAACACTGTGTATCTGAAAAACAGAAACAGAAATAAAAATGTTAACATCCTCTCGCACTCAATCTAAAAACTGATGACTTTCACACGTTGATCTGCAGCAACAAAGTAATCACAAGTCATTTGTTTTCAATGGGAGTCGCTGATTTTCAGTGATTTATATTTGCATGACACAGGAGCACACAGACCACTGAAATACTGCAGTCTAGTGTAGGCAAGATGGATGAGAAGTTAATGTTATGGTGTCTGCGTGGTGCTATTGATTTATGATTACATCACTATACGATTCATCTCTGCTTACATGCAGGATATAATAAAATGCTCCAAAGATGTAATAAATTAAATCCATATATTACATAGACAAAATAAATGGTGCATAAAGCGTTGTCAGAAACTGTCTGTAATCTGAGTTTGATATATTGATAATCGTTCAATGTTGTTCATGACCTTATATGATGTGTTGTGCACTGCTGTGCACAATTCATATTCACAAACCATTCCCCTCCAGCAAGGGTATTTAGCATTATGAAAACGAACTGCCTTTTAACTTTAAATGACTAGCGGTTTATCTTAGATTTTCAGAATAAATGACATCACCTCAATCCCTTAAAAATTTGAACGCATTCAGCAGGAGGCACAGCTATCAGCACTAAAACATATATGCTGCATCCCAATTTGCATACTATCCATCTTAAATAGTATTTGAAAATAGTACGTTGTAAAGAGTATGCCAAAGGTTCCCGGATGGTTTACTATTTCCGATAAAAATTTGAAGTGTAGAAGCGTCCATACTCTAACCGCTGATACTGCCCAAAGTACATTGTGCATTGGACGAAAATTCAATTAGAACTACAAACACGGGTGAAAAGTGTAAATAAACTACAAACATGATGCGAGACCAACTGTCAAGTAGAGAGGCTTCGGTAAAGATGTTTGTATGACTGTTAATTATATCTAGCCCACTGGAAAATATTTAAATAGCGTTTTCTGTGTTATATTTCATCTGCAACAACAATACTCAACTTATATAAAGACGTGTTTGGACATTAACATCTGAATGCAGAATTATCCAAAGACCTGAGGAGATTTCTCTGCATGAAAGACTCGTGAATGAGAGATTAACCTGCTGCTGCTTCCCCAATAAGGTAGAAAATTAAATATGACAGAAATGATGATTGACAGGGCTCATTACTAAGCAACACAATGATCTGTTAACGAGAAATTAGCATGTCCCAAAACTTGCATACTCCTCTGTTACTCACTCAAAAGTATATACTTTTCCTTCACAAAAAAGTACATACTTTTAGGGCGTAGTATAAGTATGCAAATTGGGACGCAGCAATAGTGTGTTAGCATATTTTGGCTAAAGAATTTCCATGACCTTTTCAGGTGTTTCTGATTTGATACTAAAGGACTAATTCAGAATTAATACAATGACTTCTGAACTTCTTAAAACCAATTCACTAATAATAAAGACCAAGTCAAAAGACAAACCATCAACACAAGAGTATAAATATATCTAAAGAAATTCATATTTTCACAACCTAAAAGGTATCTATAATTTTATGGTTTTCATGTCTAGCAAACAAACAATAAAAAAAACATATTTATTTTCATCTCATGTTTTTCCAAACAATGGCAGAGGTTTATATATTTGAAAAAAAAAGGTAAAAAGAAAAGGACGTCATTATCACTGAACCACCATGCTGTTCTAAACCTGTATAACTTTTGGTTCTGTATTTTTTGAAAAGCAAACAAAAAGGAAAATACTGACTTCCACTGTAAATATCTTTCAACCTAAATATCTTTTTTAATGTTCCACAGAATTAAGTAAGTGTTTTAGGTTTGGAATGACATAAGGACTAGGGATGTCCAGATCCAATCCCATGATCGGAAATCAGGTCCAATCATGTGGATTCAGACTCGATCGGAATCGGTTGTTACCTGCCGATCAGGACTCGAATATACAGGCAGTGCAAAATTATTAGGCAAATGAGTATTTTGACCACATCGTCCTCTTTATGCATGTTGTCTTACTCCAAGCTGTATAGGCTCGAAAGCCTACTACCAATTAAGCATATTAGGTGATGTGCATCTCTGTAATGAGAAGGGGTGTGGTCTAGTGACATCAACACCCTATATCAGGTGTGCATAATTATTAGGCAACTTTCTTTCCTTTTGCAAAATGGGTCAAAAGAAGGACTTGACAGGCTCCGAAAAGTCAAAAATAGTGAGATATCTTGCAGAGGGATGCAGCACTCTTAAAATTGCCAAGCTTCTGAAGCGTGATCATCGAACAATCAAGCGTTTCATTCAAAATAGTCAACAGGGTCGCAAGAAGCGTCTGGAAAAACCAAGGCGCAAAATAACTGCCCATGAACTGAGAAAAGTCAAGCGTACAGCTGCCAAGATGTCAAGATGCCACTTGCCACCAGTTTTGCCATATTTCAGAGCTGCAACATCACTGGAGTGCCCAAAAGCACAACGTGTGCAATACTCAGAGACATGGGCCAAGGTAAGAAAGGCTGAAAAACGACCACCACTGAACAAGATACACAAGCTGAAACGTCAAGACTGGGCCAAGAAATATCTCAAGACTGATTTTTCTAAGGTTTTATGGACTGATGAAATGAGAGTGAGTCTTGATGGGCCCGTGGCTGGATCGGTAAAGGGCAGAGAGCTCCAGTCCGACTCAGACGCCAGCAAGGTGAAGGTAGAGTACTGGTTTGGGCTGGTATCATCAAAGATGAGCTTGTGGGGCCTTTTCGGGTTGAGGATGGAGTCAAGCTCAACTACCAGTCCTACTGCCAGTTTCTGGACGACACCTTCAAGCAGTGGTACAGGAAGAAGTCTGCATCCTTCAAGAAAAACATGATTTTCATGCAGGACAATGCTCCATCACACGCGTCCAAGTACTCCACAGCTTTGCTGGCAAGAAAGGGTCTAAAAGAAGAAAAACAATTGACATGGCTTCCTTGTTCACCTGATCTGATCCCCATAGAGAACCTGTGGTCCATCATCAAACGTGAGATTTACAAAGAGGGAAAACAGTACACCTCTCTGAACAGTGTCAGGGAGGCTGTGGTTGCTGCTGCACGCAATGTTGATGGTGAACAGATCCAAACACTGACAGAATCCATGGATGGCAGGCTTTTGAGTGTCCTTGCAAAGAAAGGTGGCTATATTGGTCACTGATTTGTTTTTGTTTTGTTTTTGAATGTCAGAAATGTATATTTGTGAATGTTGAGATGTTATATTCGTTTCACTGGTGAAAATAAACAATTGAAATGGGTATATATTTGTTTTTTGTTAAGTTGCCTAATAATTATGCACAGTAATAGTCACCTGCACACACAGATATCCTCCTAAGATAGCTAAAACTAAAAACAAACTAAAAACTACTTCCAAAAATATTCAGCTTTGATATTAATGAGTTTTTTGGGTTCATTGAGAACATGGTTGTGTATATATACAGCAACAGCAACGTGTGCGGCATGACATTACTTTGTTGCAGAGACACTATTGGTCAAATACCAGCAAAGTAGAACACTAAACCAGCTTGAAGCAGCAAGCACGAGTATGTCTGCGGTCTGGAGGTATTATAAAGTTGATGATGACAACATTGCCAAAGAAAACTGTGAGATACATAAACTTGAGATTGCCTGCTGGGTATTTTAAGCTGAGGTGCTATTTGTTTTTATGTTAGATTTTTTTTATATATTTACAGTTGCACTAAAGTCCAAAAGTGTAGAATTTATGTTATTTATTACTTGATTGTTCAGGCTAAATCACAGAAGTGCTCTGTTTGTTAACAGAGTTGTTGAATGTTAAAATAAAGTGAATTAAATAAAAAATAAGGATCATCCTAGATCTGTTTCTTCGTTTTTCTTTATTCTTTTTTTTATGTATTATAGAAGTATCAGATCGAGTTTTGGTATCAGTTGATACTCAAAATCAAATGACTCGGACTCGAGGGCAAAAAAAACCTGATCACAACATGCCTAATAAGGACTCACATAATGACATATAGATTTTTCCTTTAAGGCCCTGTTTCTTGTTTCTGGTATTAAGATGTGTTGATCCAAACTACCTACAGATTATGGAAGCAGTTGAAAGTGGACAAGCTCAAAAAAATATTGAAGCCCATTCACACTTTAGCATCATCCATTGTGATCAGATTGATGAGAACCCATGTTAAAACCAGGTGTAGATGGACCCATAGAGCCACTTACAGCCTACAGCAATAAAAAGCTCAGTATGTGTGAACACGTCAAGTGTGCATAGACTCTCTCCATTAAATGCAAACACTGATGTCTTAACACCATAGCTGTAATATTTCCTTTACAATCTGAGTCAGATCTCATCCTGCTGGCTAAAATAACACTTGGGTGCAGACAAGGATTTATCTGTTTGTCCCATTTCAAGCTAGCATACACAAAACATCCCTTATCAGAGTGCTGATGTGCTGCTCTGAAACAGGTCAAACTCTCAAACATGACACTCTGACATAACTCAAGTTAGTGATACAACCTCACAGCTCTTAATCCAGTCTTCCACTGGTGGGCATATATTAGTTGCACTTAGCCAGTTTGCATTAAAGTCCAGTGAGGAATACATCCATCGCCTGTAACATTTGTTTTACAGCAAGCTCCTGGCAAGAAGTTTAAAAGCTGTAGCTTCGAGCTGTTTTTCTTAAGAGTTTAGCAAATCTGTCCACGGCCATCACCGTCTGATGTGCTTTTAACAAAACAAGACTTGAGGGCAGTTTTCAAGGAATGCCAAATAAAACAGAAGACAAAGACCCCAGACAGACAGTATAAGGCAGACAGGAATAAAGATGACAAGTGTTGAAGTGAACTGATAACTAGGGATGTATTATTTTTTTTAAATAAAAAATAAGACTGGGTGAAATTTAACTGAAGAGGAATTTACCCAAATGTGTGTTTATCCAGCTGAGTCACCGGCTGACCTTTTACTGCTGATGTCACTGGTTTCCGTGTCTGTGTTTATGGCCTTGAAACCACATTAACGCCAAAACCCATGCTTAAAATATGCCTTGCCTATAAACTACCAGGCATAAAGTCCTCTTTAAACACTCATTTGCATTCATTTTTGGGAAATATTTGTGAAAGTAGAAAGCAACAGCTATACAGTAAATGGGAAAACTAACCAATGTTGGGGGTAAAGCGTTATAAGTTATGCACGTTAAGTAGTAATATTACTTTTCTAAAGTAATGAGTAAAGTAACGCATTACTTTTAAAAATATGTAATATTATTTGAGTTACTTTTTACCTTGCTTAATTGGCTTTAAAAAATATATTGCGGAATAAAAATGACTTTAGTCAGGTTGAATCACACTCAATGAGAGAGCGTGCTGTGAGGGAACAGACAGTCGGCTCACACTCATCCTCAGGTCTGTTTTTCACAGCAGATGAGTCAGTGTACTGTTCTAGTAACTAAATAACTCAGGATATTTGTTTATTTAGAGTAAGAGGGGGTATGTTGTATGTTAAAAAGTAAGTAATTAAGTACTTACTGAAGACGCAAACCGTTTCACAACAACTCAATTCAATTTAATGAACTGGTTCGACTGGTTCACTTAGAAGATATGGTTAAAACAAACGATTCATTTGTGAATCGCCCGTCATCACTACAGACAGTCAGAAACAGAAACAATGGCAGGCCGGAGACGTACTTTTTTTGCAATGGATTCTTATTATTTTGAACTCGATGAAGAAAAGAAGTGGATAGTCGTTAATTGTAGATTATGTGCAAGTAAAACTCTTGACAACTGCAAGAAACGACATGGAAAAAAACGAAAACAAAACTGGATTCGAAGCATTACACCCGCACCCCATCTTCAGCTAAACAACAAATGATTGAAATCAGTTCACGTTCTCAAGGGCAAACAATACATTCGACTAAAAAAATAATAATTATTGTCGTTGTTTATTGTTGAGGAGATGCAGCCACTGTCTACTGTAAAAGCTACTACGTTTTGTAATACAGTAAGATTTTTTCTCTTTTTGAAAACAATTTACACGTTTGTTAAGGCCACGTGAGGCAATTTATTCAATGTATAAAGATGAAGTATTTATCTTGATTTGCGGATGTTTTTTTATTGTCTTACTGTTCATTTTGGTATTAAACATTTTAAAGGTTTAAAATCAGTTTTTGCCTTAATATGTATTATTTCATGTTAGTACTCGTAGGTTTTATTGCAATCTTTATCTCAATGGACAGTGAATTTACTTAACTTATAACACAAAACATACAAAATTACTTTACATTACTTTACATGCTTTCATTAATCTGTACAGCATGTATAGCTATGGGCTCAGAAAGTTCTCAAAATATCATTTTATCCTACATTTTTTTTAAGATAAATAAAAAGGTGTAGGTTACATAAGTGGTTTTTAAATGCAGAGCTTTTTTAATAAATAAAAGGTGACAAAACACCTGCTTAAAGAGAGCAAACCTCATTCAGGTAAGAAAAAGTAACACAAAAGTAACTCAAAAGTAAAAAAGCGCATTACTTTCCATTTAAAGTAAAGCAACTTTTTGGGGGGTGTAACTCAATATTGTAATGCACTACTTTCAAAAGTAACTTTCCCCAACACTGAAACTAACTGACGGCAATGAAGGCATTGCAAAAAAAGCTAACCAATGTTTCGCCGAGTTCAGAAATTGTTTGTTGGAAGTCAACCAAAAAAAAATCTTGCTTACATGTCTCTGCAAATTAAACTAGGCTAGCTCAAAAACTGTACAAAAACTCATGGTGGGTTCTTCACCCCAGGTAGGCTGTACTGTGCCTCTGCTTGGTCAGCAGGGGGTGAAGTAGGTCGAATAGCAGGTCAGGCAGGAAGATTATCCTGATTAGACGTTGGATTATCCTGTCTGGCAGAAAACAGAACTAGCAGTGTCTACTGTAAGGTCCTCATTAGCTCCCAGACGGTGGCTAAGACAGTCTTGCTGGGCCCTGTAGTAAGTTCTTGTAAACACGGCTTTGGTGCGCCACAAGTTGATAAACAAGCATGTCTCAGAGATTCATGCAACGTCCTCAAAAAAAGTAGAAAGATTGCACATGGACGGTTGATTTTGAATTGTAAAAAACTAGGAAATGCAATTTTAATACATCATTTAATTACATTACTATAATTTCTATAAGTGAGAATCTACAGTGCACATTGAACAGCCAACCAGTCACTGTATTCCTATATCAAAAATCTGTTATAAGCTGAACAGCTCAAAAACACTAACAAACGCAGTAGTTATATCTGGATAAATCAGTCTGACAAATCCTTTCCTTAATGAACACAATGAATCAGGAGAAGTGGTTACTGAATCAGAATCGGACTCATTCAACTGAAATATTTAATCATTTGCGCAGAGCCAAATCACAACCACAACAATATTGTTGCACAAGATGCATTCAAGTTTATTTATTAAGGGTCAAAATCTGTTCCTGGAGGGCCACTGTCCTGTAGCATTCAGCTCCACCCTAATTAAATGCATCTGAATAAGCCAATGAAAATCTTCAGACTCACTAGAAAGTTCTGAGAAAGTTTGTTGGGTCTGGTTAAAGCTAAACTCTCCAGAGCTGTGCTCAAAAACCACTCCATATTCACTATATAAAGTGTATGAAATTTGGTAGGGGTGTTCAAATTCTGAAATAATGACTTAATTTCCTACATTCGATCATTCATTGTGCATGTAAATTTCCTGCAATCTAAAGGCGGCAAATTTGCCAAAGAAGAAAAGTAGCTAACACGAACATCTTTTGAAATTGAAAATTTAATTAATAATTTCAGCCAGAATTACATCAGGAGTCATAGAAACTAATAATAAACGTATGTTCATGCATTTGGGTAGATTGTTGTTGATACTGTAATATATACTGTATAGATACTGATACTGAGTTTAATTCATAATGAAATTGTCTGTGACTGCTCTTTGGCTCCCACTATTATTGTCACTGTCCGAATTCACTTGCTCCCTCTTTCCTAATATAGTCCACTCAACTGCCATAGACTGTATAGAGGTGAGTTCAGTGAACAAATGAGCTGTTTTTGACACAGTTCAGGAGTAGGATTGGAAACCCCTCATCAAGGTGTGAAAAAGTTATTTTACAGCATCACCATTCTAAATTCATGCCACCTAATCCCAATTTGGACACAGCATAGACTTTTCTGACAGTTGCTCCCATGACAGCTTACTTCTATTTTGTTATGCACCATGATTGTGTATGGAAGACATCTAGCTCTTCATCCTACTGTCTCTAATCACAGTTCTTCTGCTTCTGCCTGGCTTTAGTCCAGGATCACACGACACGCTGATCACCAAACAGCTTCTGCAGGCCACACAACAGAGGAGATCTAAGGTCTTGTTTACAACTGGCATTAAGTCACATTCTTGTCAATCCAATTACAAGTGAATAACAGCAAATACAAGTGTAAATATTGCCTTAAACTTTTGAGTTGTATGGTTTTGGCCACTCCAAGAGGCCTTCAATTAACCACAAAACTTATTCATACTATATGTTGTTGAAATAAAACATGGATTTTGATTGGAATCATAGTTGTCATCCATGTCCTTCTCATTCACTTGCTTTCCTGCTCACTTGTAATCCAGATAACACAAATTAGTTCATTTAATGGTAATTCTTTGGAATTCTTTGTAGCTGCCAATCGTAATAGCAAAACTAACAGCCACATGTAGATTTTGCAAAAGGCTTTGACTATGCGGACAAAATATAAGCAAGCACTGCACTAGTGATTCAATGATCAGGTATTTCCATGCTCGATTCCTATTGTTTTATAAGCAAATTGGCAAAAAAATAAAAAGTAAATAATTGGTATCAACTTTTTAAACTAAAAAAACAAAAAAAAAAAAAAATGTTTTGTGAGCAAAATGTTTATTTGTTGCATCACAGGCTCATTTCACAAATTTCGAGAGGATCACATGCTTATGATTGACCATGGCTGGTTTCGCAACATCAATCACTTGACTAACCAATCAGATTATTCCAAACGCACATAAATAGTCCACTTTCCTTACATTAGTCATCTTCATTTTTGAAGAAATCCCCCCACCCACCCTGACACCTTCGTCTCATTCCTACCTTCAAAACGGGAGTTCTCGAGACCTACCTGAGCTCAGACTTCCCCTCTCACTCCTGACTAAACAGGAGGGAGCCTCGGGCTCGTGGATTCTCCTAGCTCAGGGCTCTCTCACAGGACAGCATATAAAAAAATAGGCATTTACCTTGTCATGGATCGGCTAAGTGTGAACTCTTGAAATAGAGTATAAGTTCGTGGGAAACATTGACTAGTGTGTCGAACTGTGCACTCTCTTAAAAAACTGTAGAGCATGACCAAATGAACAAAAAGGGTCTTGACACATCCCAACACAAGTAGTTATTACATTTGCATTGCTGTGCAAACCAGCATAAGCATGGCAGTTCCCAATTTAGGAAAAGTACTAGGAAAAGCCAGGAAGCTGCAGGTGACCCAATCTAACATAAGGTGTCACAGGATTATTCCTGTAATAATAGACTCTGCCGGGAACAGCAATGCCCGTTTAGCCATAAGGGGTGAGAGAATTCCATCCCTCCCAGTCACCAGCTTTGACGCAGCTATCTGACATTCTCAATCCAGCAGGGCACATTTGTGGCACTAATGAAGTCTGTAATATCTCACTGGCGAGAAGCTTCACACCTCAGTCTGACACCGAGCGCTTTGCCAAACCTTCACTTGAACCAACAGTGAGAAAATATCCAACAGGGACAAAAGCTTGAGGGAAAGATGTCGCCAGGCGACAGTGTGGTTGGATGAGCCTGATAGTCTTGGCACCCCATTTCTATTACTAAAAGTGAATGATAAACAAGCAAGCAATCTGGCACAGCCTTCCAACAGTTTACTTTAGCAAAAGTGATTTAGAGGCCGTTTCTGCAAAGCCTTTTTGCCATTTTATCTTCAGATGTCAAACGAACAATGCTGTTTAGACAGATTGTGCACAGGCTTGCAAGCTATGTTTGGGATTTTGTCCGACCAGTTAATTATATTAATAAGACATAACTCTGCTTACGCAATCAGCCTTAACCTACTTCTGGCTGCTTGTGGAGTGCAAAAGGACAAGAATTTTCACACCAGCGGCTCAGGTTATTTTACAATCTGAGAGACATTTAGTAGGGCGATAGGAAACAGAAACGGGCCCATCCCTGAGTGATACGCTCTCCACAGTCTCCATCAGACCCAGACTGACATCATCCCGCAGCAGGAGCCCGGTGCTGAGGAAGCACAGGTCCAGGCTAGAGCACAGTTATTTTCCACTAAACAGAAATAAGACAGGGTGGGTTGCGGTTGCCATGGAGACCAAGACCTGGTGCTGTTTTTGGAAGGATGAGGTGCAAGCACATGGGGCGGTCAAGCACAAGATACAGCCAGGCACAAACAGTGTCCTTATGTTTATGCGTCCTATTCCAGTACTTTCATCCAAGATGACTTAAGCGTGTATAATAACAATTTTTGTTACAAAAAGTTACCGAATAACTGCATGCTACAATCAGACATAGATCGCATAACAGGGGTTCAGAGGATGTGACCCATGGTTGGAGAGTTTAGTCGTTCTCATGTAAGCATGAGCCAGTGAGCATCACTTTGGCCTGGCACAAGGTACTGCATTTCCCTCGTACCATCTGTGAAGCTGTGAGGCCACCTGAATCTGGGCCAGTACACTACAAACTCTCTCTCCACAGCGCAGAGACAGACTGAGAACACAAGCGAAACCATAGGGCAAATTTAGCCTGTCAGTCAGTAACCACTGCAGAATTGGCTTTAGTGCTGTTACTACACAATTTCATTAATTCAACTGCTGGAAACAGCTTTTTTTTATAAACATGAATAACAATAGACTTTTATGAAGAAAAAAAAATGGTACAAAAGTTGTCACTGGGGCAGTTATTCCTGGAAAGCTACTTTAGGGACTAATATGTCCCTTTAAGGTACCTGTATGGACCATTAAGGTGCAAACATGTAGCTTTAAAAAAAAATTCCTTTCCAGCGACAGCTTTTCTACCTTTACTTCTGAAAGTGTAAAAAATATGTTAAACCACAGCACTTCATTTACATATAATAACATTCTTGGGGTGACATGGTGGCGTAGTGAGCAGCACGATTGCCTCACAGCAAGAAGGTTGCTGGTTCGAGGCCCGGCTGGGTCAGTTGGCATTTCTGTGTGGAGTTTGTATGTTCTCCCCAAGTTCATGTGGGTGTGTGAATTGAGTGTGGGTTTCCCAGTGTTGTGTTGCGGCTGAAAGGGCAACCGCTGCGTAAAACATATGCTGGATTAGTTAGCGGTTCATTCCGCTGTAGCAACCACTGTCTAAATAAGGGACTAAGCCAAAAAGAAAATGAATGAATAAATGAACAATACTTGGTCCTGTTCATTTTTAATGTATAATTCTTGCTATTAATTAACTATTAACTATGACTTTTGCCTCAAACTTCTACTTGGATGCATTTTAATAGTCATTAATGTAGTAGACAGGTTTGGGATTAGGGATGTAGAATAAAATAAAGTACAAATAAACAGCCAATATCTTAATAATAGGAAGGTAATAACCCACTAGTTGATAGTGAGAATTGTTAATTAAGCTAAGGTGTTACCCAATGCATTGCGTTACTTCAACAAATAGCACTGCTATACCGTAAAAATAAAAAAACAGTCTATATAAAATGTTGTTTTTAATATACTGTATGTCACTTTTCCTTTTTCAAAATAATTTTTTCCCATTTTTTTAATTTTCCAGAATTTTGTTCCACTTTAATTTTAATCAAAAAGCTCACCACAATTAGCCAAAAACATATGGGAACTCATAGCACTTGTCATGTTACCGTGGCACTACTATCAACAGGCTTTTTTTTCCCATGAGCACTTTCTTTTGTGTGCCAAAGCCTGTTAGTGTGGTCTGTTTGATCTGGAGCTGACCCGACCAAGGGTTTAGCCAGATCTCACATCAGTGCAATTAGACATGTGACTTACTACAGCTGACCGGCAAAGACTTCTGCCAGTGACTCTTGAGCATTTGGTAGCCTATCAGCAGAACTAAAACAAATAATTGTAAACAGTTAAAAATCATTTTAGTTCATTGGTTTGACTAACAGACAGAAAAAGATTTTTATATGTGACATTGGTCTCACAATAATATTTGTGAGTGACACAAACTCATTTGAGACCACTGTGTTCTGCTGTTGCTGATTATTTGCTTATCTGTTGTAAGTTAACAATATGAAAAGACAAAAGATACTGCATTATTGGGGTTTACTTTTCAGATTTATGAACTGATCACACACAAAAATAAATGAAATACACTTATATGTTTTTTCCTTTCTAATCCACATTAGCAGGGTTAACCAAAATGTTTCTGAAGCAGTAAAACAAGATTCGCTCTATAAAAATAAAAAATATCAACCTATGCTTAATAAAAGTGACAGGACTATTTTCATTCACAATTTACTGCTACAATTATTCTATGTGTGGAAAAACACATTTATGTTATTCATGGTCTGCTGAAAGTAACTTTTGAAAAGGAAACAAATGTAAAGGGGAAATTCTGTCAGGTTACAACACTTAACATACAAATAACTTTTAAAGCCTCCAGAGAGTGAACCTTTAAAGTGTTAATTGGCAGTATCTTATTGTCTACAGTAAAAAAGGAAGTTACTACCAAAGGCGTCATGGGGCGTAGGACAAAAGATGGATATGCAGTGAGGTAGTAACACACATTTAACTACTGCAATGAAATCAGATCTATAATTGATTACATAAAAGCATTTCATTAAGAAGACTCCTGCAGACTTAGCTTTTGACAAATGCGGTCATTCTGCCAATTGTATGAAACATAACTTCTTCAATATTAGATAAGTTCATCATATTTAAATATATAAAAACAGATCCACTTCATAAAATAATACCTAGAAGACAACATATAACTTAACTTATTATAATAATTAAGTTTAGTTGGTGGATAACTACAAAAATCAGACACACAACAGACTTCTATGCAAGATAAAGTTAGTTATCTACGTTAACTTTCAACATATTTCTCACATGAAATCCCGTCTTACTTTCAGCCGGTAACTAACGGCAAACACTTGTTATTGGGACACTTTCACTTTCTGAAGTCGTTCTCTACATTTTCTAAAACATCAATATTGCTTTATAACATTACATCTGCTTTTGTTGAAGAAGAAAAAAACAGAATAAGTAAGTTTAAACGTCTATTAATATAGTTTCAGCGCGCTTAGATCAAGTCGATATATTTCAAGTAAGTTAAACTCTCACACTTAATTTAGAAATTCCACCACACACTTGCTGAAAGAAAGAAATATACACATGTATTATGTGTGAGGGGGGGAACATTACTACTTTTGAGTGTTTTCTCTACGCCTAGGTTTCCAGCATTACTCCATAGGGATTGAGGAACAATACGCGTCTCTTCCGAACCAAATCCCGTGAGGAATGCCTGAGCTAACGCTGCTTTCTAAACTTTTCGTCAGAGAAAATGTTTCTGAAACTCACCCCTTTTCATTCAAAAGTAAATCCGTACAAAGTTGCGTGGGGCATCTCCGGTTTGTTACTTGACGACGGGACCGTTAGTTTCAGTTACCGGTAACCTCGCGAGCTCCGGATTCTCCTCAGCACATAAATTACCGCGCGCCTTCATTGAGCTCTGTGATAATGCAGAGAGAGAGAGGGGGGAGGGGCGGAGCAATTACCTGCAGCCCCTGCCCCCAGACACGCAGAAATGGGGGGCGGTGAACTACTGAGCAATGCCCACCCATGAAAACGATGTGCTCAGGGCTTTAAAGACCCCATGAAATCAAACCTGGAGTTTTATAGCGTTTAGTGGATGTATTTTAGTTTTAGTAGAGTATCTTATGTAGCCAATAGTGCTCACATTTATTGAAAAGAAATGATCAAATATACACATTGACTCCCCAAAGACTTTTTGAGATGTCTTTCAGTTTGAAAAGCAAGTTGGACACAATATAAAGATGTACTTGTGAAATGCATCAAGTCAGAGTGGTTGCCAGGACTGTAGAGTTTGCAGTGATGTCATCATATTCTGAGCATTTCTCAGTATTTATTTATTTATTTATTTATTTATTTATTTATTCATGTTTTTACCAGAATGCTTTAAGTATTTGGGGCTGGGGGAAGCCATCTATGCAGATCACCTCATTTTAAAGAAAGATGTTATCAAAATTGCTGTTTATTTTATAATCTATACAAATGTCAAATCACTGCGTGTTGAAATGGTATTTTCAAATCAGTTTAAATCAATCAATTTTATCAAAAAGTTTCTGTCATTGACGCATTTTAATTAGGCTAGTTGTAGGCTAACAGTAACAACTTACAGGCTACACTGTAAATGGCTACTTTATATACTTTTTCACTTTTAAATTCTTTTAAAAATCTGGTTTACCTGTGAAATTACATCTTCACTGCGACATTCCTACTCTGCAACATTCCTAACACTTAAATGTTATTTAGTTTGATGAATATGCAAATGTAAAGTTAGCCATGCTATAAATAAATTAAACTTTTTTATAATTTTTGGTTTTACAAACAAGACTTGGACATTATTCATAATACTAAATATATAGTGGGTTTTGCTTCGACACAGCACTGAGTTGCTTACGGTGACCCGAGTTCAATTCCCGGCTCAATGTCCTTTGACCTTCTCCTCTTTCTCTGCTCCTCATTCTTTCCTTTCTACACTGTCCTATAAAATAAAGGTTAAACCCCCTAAAAATATTTTATATAAAAAAAATGTATTTACACGAAGACATCTAGGATGTGTATTCTTAATGGCTTGAACTTTTGAAGTGAACTCATCACAGTAATGTGCGCGTGTCGTTGCACTTATTTAGTTTTGCTAATGTGTTCGTTATTTAAGGCAGAGGACCAGCACGGTCATCCATCTGACAACAGTGATTGTGATGGGGTGAAGTGCTCTCAGAACCACTGTATCTGCATCACTCTCCATCTAACCAGTGTGTAATGAATCTCCCCTTTTTATACAATCCCTTCCTCTTTCCACACTCCATCCTCCCACCCGATCACATCTGGCAACACCCCTTTTCCAAACCATTTTCAAACCTAAGATGTGAAAACACTGCTGAAACAGGAGGGTTTCGTGACAATTTAAATGTTCTGTCTCTCTTTTATTAGAAAAAAAAAAAGACACCTCACCCTGTACTAAAGTTCACGCCCAGAAATTTATGAGATGTATAGGCCCGTCATGATATCGATTTTTTTGTTGTACGATATATTGCAACAAAATATATTGCGATAAACGATATTATATTATATAATGTCAGAATGACGATATAATATTTTCACAATGTAAATACACTCTACTAAAGAACACATAAGTGTATTTTTTAGAATGTAATCATTTTAATCTTAGGAATACTTAATTTAATTATAGTCATTTTAACAATTTAATAATTAAGCATTGAAATAAGAATCTGAAAATGCTTAGCCTAAATAAGTAATAATAAATTTTAACAAAAAAGTGGAAGGTAGAAAGTAACAGAGGCTTCGATATCTGCTACCAGATCTATTTTTAGTTGTCAGGCACCCACATGAAAATATACTAAAGTAATTTATAGTAAATACTATAGTGTTTTTTTAACCATACTGACACCTCCAGTAGAGATGGAGATGTTGCACAATCAGCTGAAATGTTGCTAGAATTGGTTTTATGTATGGGCAATATATATATATTAGGGGTGTAACGATACTTCGAACCGAACCGAAATATCGCGATACACCAACCACGATACGAATCGCGAAACTCTCGTGGCGTACCGCGATACTCTCACGCCCCCTGCTGCCCATTGTTGAGGTTGACGTCACTTGTCTCTAACTAATTAAACCAAATTTAAGCACATATTTATTTGATCACATTTGATTAAATTGTATTAGTAATGAGGTTTTGTTCTAAATATTATATTCTAAAGTTAGTATTTTCCAAGTGCATGTCATGTCATGTGAGTGCGCGATCACTGGATTACTGCATGGTTTCCGCTACATTCATTCTTCCATGGCAGGGCGCCACACCAAAATTCACCCCGCCACTGACTGATGCTTGCGCGCCGATTTTCTCTGTTGGTGCACGGGATTCTTGCGTGCCCTCATATATACTCTGCTCAAGTGCGCTTTCAAAAACACGCAGCTGAAGTGCGATTTAGTGTGTTTACGCATCACGCATCAGTAACTGACTGACAGGTGCATGCAGCGTGTGAGGCTGGCAAATACGACCGCTTTCAGTTAAGATGAACACAGTTTCCATAACTATACTTTATAGATAACAGATAATGCTTTATAATACTTTAAAATGTATAGATGACGTTGTCTTGCTGGACTTTATAGCCGTTTCACTTTACAGGGAGCATTTATGCCGCTTGGGTCTATTGGAGACATTCATAAATATTTCTAATGAAGGTTGGAGACATACATGTTACATAAACACACTAAGGCGCACTTGAGCGGAGTATATATGGGGGCACGCAGGAGTTTTGTGCATGGACGGAGAGAATAGGCGCGCAGGCAATATATTGACATTGCAGTTTTCAGCGCCGTGCACCGCATTCTTCCCTATATTGAACTGTAGAATGAAATAAATACAAATATGACGTTCACCTCTTACCTGATGTCTTTAACAATACATTTTCTATGTGTTTGCAAAATGGAAGTCGTAAGACATCTTCCCTATCCACCTTACTCTAAGAAAAGAGTGAACTTGAGGAGGTATAGCTCAATGTAACGCAAAATAGCCAACAATAGCTGAGCCAAAAACTAACAAACAAATCAATCAAAATAAAAATGTACAAAAATCACAAAATATCTCAAAGTGGGCAAAAGTAATGCTAAATAATTTTGCCCAAACGAAAGTTAAGCAAAAACAACGAAAATCATAATCATGTTGACAAAATACACGAAAAACGAGATCAAAGGAAGATGCGCTCTCCTGCTTTTCCTGACGGGCTTTTTATATCCCCCCGCCACGACGCCCAGTAATGATAGATCATTCTCCTGACCAATTAGCTGTCGTGAAGGTGGAAATACAGAAATGACAGGCACGGAGAGAGACAGAGAGAGAGAGAGAGAGAGAGAGAGAGAGAGAGAGAGAGAGAGAGAGAGAGAGAGAGAGAGAGAGAGAGAGAGAGAGAGCGCGAGCGAGCGAGCGAGCGAACGGGAGGCTAAAATACAACCAGCTAGAACCGTACCGTAACATTAGTTTCAGACAAAACTGCAGTGTATTCTCTTTGCTTGCGCGCCGATTTCCTCTGTTCGTGCGCAAAACTTCTTGCACGCCCTCAAATATACACGCTCAAGTGCAGATCTTTATGTGGGCTTTCAAATAGCCGCTGCTGAAGTGCGATTTAGTGCGTTTTGCGACATTAACGCGTCCTGGGGTGGAGTGAGACGGCTATAGACTCCAGCAAGATAAAGTCATTGTATGCAGAGCCATTGACATTTATCAGTTAAGTATAATTATGGAAACTGTGTTCATCTTAACTGAAATTAACTGAAGATTTCATATGTTCTTAGAGAGGACAAGCCTGTTTATCTTTCACTATAGTCAACACTGCAGTTATTTATTTAATTTGAGTTTACTTTCTTAAGATGTCTGCACTAAAGAGAATTGTTTTTTCTGACTTGTCTATATTGGAGGTATTTATTTAATGTTTGTTGTTTACTCTGGTATCCTGACTGTACTAAAATGTGATGGCATAGTTAATAAAGAATAAGTTTAGTTGTTCTTGTTATTAAGTGAATCTATTGTTCCTTAGCATTGCTGTTAAGATGACATCAACCCTAACCCCACAGCAAACAGAAACCGAACCGAACCGAACCGAACCGTGGCTCCAAAACCGTGAACCGAACCGAATCGTGCCTTTAGTGTATCGTTACACCCCTAATATATATATATATATATATATATATATATATATATATATATATATATATATATATATATATATATATATATATATATATATATATATATATATATATATATATATATATATATATATATATTGCATCTACAAAAAAAATTTGAAAAGTTGATTACTTTGGCACATATTAATTATTGTGACAGGCCTAATGAGATGCATCCACATTTCTGTATTTTGTGTACTGAATAGGTTGGTGCTGTGCCTATTATGCAGGACAGAGAATGAAGTGGTGCAGAAATGATGCAAGAACATGGAAGAATAATTTGCCCCAAATTCCTTTCAGATTTTCGTCTAGGAATTTATAATGTTCAAATAATTTGCAAACAAGGTCTTTGGAAAACGCAACTGAACAGTATTGAATGTTTTTATTACCCCATACCTTCTTGTTTTGTAACTTATTATAATAGTATGTTTTATAAAATATGTATAAGAGCTTTAAAATAATGTTTTTTGGATATAGTAGTATAAAGAAAAACATGACAGACACATAACTTGTTTAAATCACAAATAAAAAAAAACCTAGTCATAAAACCCCATCAAATTTCATAGGAACCCATGGCAAATAATCTTCTTAACTTAAAATAGTTACAAAATTCCATGAGATTGTGTTTTATTATAGTAGGCAATATAGATATCTACACTGTAAAGATTTTTGTAAATTAGTAATTTAACATATTTTGTGATTAATGTTTTGATTTTTCTACATTTATTTATGCTTTTGAATTGCATTATGAAACCTTGAACTGTCTTCCAACAACTTTATGGGACCTTGAACTGTCTTCCAACAACTTTAAAACCTGAAAAGTCCAAAAAAATATTTTTAATAATTTAAAGTGATATATTGTCTGGATTGGTGTTGTACATTATGCATTTTAACTGATTTGGCAGTATGTTTAGGGTCATGGTCTGTTTGGAAGACCCATTTGGGGCCAAGTTTTAATTTCCTGGCTGATGTCTTGAGATGTTGCTTCAGTATTTCTACATAATGTTCTTTCTTCATGATGCCATCTATGCTGTGAAGTGGACCAGTCCCTCCTGCAACAAAACAGCCCCAGAGCATGATGCTGCCGCCCCCATACTTCACAGTTGGGATGGTGTTCCTAGGCTTGTAAGCTTTCCCCTTTGTCCTCCAAATGTAACACTGGTCATTTTGGCCAAACAGTTCAATCTTAGTTACATCAGACCACAGGACATGTCTCCAAAAATTATTCTTTTTCCCAGTGTAATTTAGCAAATTGTAATCTGCCTTTTTTGTTGCTTGTTTATTTTCCCATGTTGTCACACAAGGAAGCAGTGTGTTTGAGGTTTTCCTTAAATACTATTCTACAGTTGTGCCTCCAATTAACTCAAATGTTGTCAATTAGCCAATCAGAAACTTCCAAAACCTTGACACCATCATCTGAGCTTTTTTCAGAGGCATAATAATCTTATTGTATGTAAACTTGACTTTCAAGAAAAGTTATAACAATTTCTCAAAATATCTCTCTCATTATTCTGGTATTAAGCATAACAGAATTGAATATGATAGTCCTAATTACCTAAAAGAGAAAAATTTTAGTCACATTAACATCTGACTTATTTTAAAATGGTTATGTGCCTTTTTATACAGTGTATGTAAACTTCTGGTTTCAACTATAAATATATGTTTACCTCAAAGCTTCTAAGCAAAGCTGATTTTTAAAAAAGTCAGTTTTAAAGTTCATTACTGCCAAAACACAGAAGAAAGCTGAAGTCCCGAGGGGTGAAATTTACTCTTCTGATGACAGGCACAGAGCAGCAAACACATCTTTCAAAAACAGCAATTTTACAATCCCTTAACTGTTAACTGACTGGCAGCTGATTGAATGAAAATAACATGGTGTGGGGCAAGTTACTTCCTCCACCCAGAGATAATTAACAGGGCCATAAGAACAGTTTAATCTGGAAAGCAGCCAGCAACTCCCATCAAGGCTCATGATTAAAAACATATGACGAGTGGGGAGACTGAAGTGTCACAGATTGAGAAACTCCTTCTTTTACACATTAGAAACTTGAAAATTTATTTATGTATAAACGTATCTTTGCAAATACAAGAAGATATTGTAGAAGATATTATTGAGAATCGTATTTTTCCAAAACACTGATTGCGTCTACATTTAGCAGAACAACGTTTAACCGATTTCAAGTGACTAAGATTTATGTGTCTATCCCTTGTGTGCCATCATTTACTCATCCTCCACTTGTTCAGAAGATATTGTACTTTCTTTCTTCTCTTGAACACTAAAGAAGATGTTTTGATAGATGCTGATAACTGGCACCCATTGACTTCCATAGTATTTTCTACTATGAAAGTCAATGGGCGCCAGCAACCAGAATTCTTCAAAATATCTAACAGAAAAGAGCAAATCATAAAGGATTAAAATAGGGCTGCACAATATATCGTTTCAGCATCGATATCGCAACGTGCACATCTGCAATAATCACATCGCCGGATCTCAACAAGTATAGACTATTGTTGACCAGGAGCTTGTAGATTAAAGTTTAATATTTAAAGCTTATTAAATGCATTTTTTTTCCTGTTAAACACATCAAGTGAGTTTAAAGCATTCAGGCACAAGAAACAATAGCATTTGTAGCTTTAACAAACATACATTTTTACAGTGAAGACTACCCCAGTGTATGTTAAATTTTTAAATATTTGTGTCCATCTGCTATTAAGACTTACCAGACAAATATAATACAAAGCATTTTTTCTCTCTTATTTGTTTGATTTTTCACCACTAAAATACAAGTTTAAAGTTAATTTGAATAATTTAGAGCTTTAATAATAACAAAATATTGACTGTTTTTTTTATAAGGGCAGATTTACTGTATGCCCCGCTCTCTCTCTCTCTCTCTCTCTCTCTCTCTCTCTCTCTCTCTCTCTCTCTCTCTCTCTCTCTCTCTCTCTCTCTCTCTCTCTCTCTCTCTCTCTCTCTCTCTCTCTCTCTCTCTTTATGTTTCAGTTGAGATTACGTCAAACATCCAATAAAAAAAACGTGCATTAAAAAGTTAATTTGGACCATTTATGCAGATGCACTGCTCTATAAAATCACCCTAATCATTCTGAAATAATAAATTATGCACAAAAATAGTTATTCAAACTATTTAGTGAAGTAGATTTCATATCGAAATGTATAAATCGCTGAAAAACAAAATAATGCAATGTCAAATTTTCCAATATTGTGCAGCCCTAGCTTAAAACCACACAAGCATAAATAAATGGTATCCTTTTAAAGTTCTTATTAAGTTTATTCTAATAATTGTATGCTGTAAAGTATAAATCAAGAATCAACTATATATCAGTCATAACATGACCAAACGTGGTCAAAACCGAAATGTTATGTTTTGTGCATCACCCAGATATTCCATTAGTTAATCTGAGTATGTGACTCTTTTTCACAGAATGCCTGTCTAAAACGCTATAGTTGGTTTTCGGTGACCACACAAAGGAAGGAAGGGAAGGGAGGGCCAGTCCACGCTGAACTTTACATTGGCAGATGTTAAAGGTTTTTCCTTCTGAAAAAACAGACTGATGTGGTGACTGTAATGAACTTTTAAGTATAAAAAAGTTTTGACCACACCAAAGGATGAACATCAAAAGCCCCAAAACCACTATAAACACCATTTCTGACATGTATTCATGGCATTTAATATATATCTGGTCTCAGACAATCAAACTAATCATTCCACAAGCTTGCCAGGACACGTTGGTGAAAGTGGAATAACAGGATGGTGCCAAACACAGAAAGGCATTTTGTGTTGTCAGTGATTTTTGAGATGTTTGTGTTAAACTAACCAAACAGGCTCTACTCCATTGTGTTACAGTATGAAATCAGGTTATGATTCATACAGCACATCATTCATATCACTGCTTAGGAATGGAATTAAAAATGCACAAGAAAAACTATATGTCTAGCCTGCACATAAATAAAAGAATCCCATTTAAATACCTAAAAAATATGATGAGAGAATAAAATAACACACAATCTAACATAACCACTGTCAATATACCACATAAAATAGCCTTACCACAAAATAATAATAACAAATTAACACAAAAACAACAATATTTTTGTAACGTCAACCTAATGTGAGTGAAGCTGTACAGTTTCCCACAATAGGCCATTCATCGAAAAAGACAAAAGCTTTAGCTGAAAAACAAAAGGTTTCATTCATAATGCTTGCACTCTTCCACCACTAGTTTCCTCCCCCTGTCCCAAAGGAATAACAAAATTGTTTTCCTAGCTTCACAACTGCACTTTAATGATGACTGTCCTCCCATTATCATCCCAGAAGAGCCATTTACTTTACATTTAGTTGGGGAAAACCTTTAAATCAACACACAAATCATGAACAATAACATTACCCAGCTCGTTCATGTTATTAATATTATCTAATACACTTGATAATAGTGTTACATAACTTTAGCATTACAAAATATTACAACAAGAACCAAACTTGTATCTGAAAAGTCCCATATGAAAATGCTGGAGGGTAAAATTTACCTGTTGACTGACCTCACAATATCCTTTCAGAGATGTTATCCATCCTTCCTGGTTGGAAAATTTATATATAGTACATCTAAACATATAACTAGCAATTTGATATGTATAATACAGCATCACGACATTTAATATATAAAATGAATATCAGCTTTTCACCACTTTTTACATTTTAGGCCACACTGGCTACTGTATTTATTGTAAGTGTTCATTTGCATGGACTAAAAAAAGCCTTTTATAACCCGCTTCTCGTTGCAAGGGGAGAAAGAAGGGGATGGAAGCAGGTACGTCATGTCAATGATCACATCTAAACCACAGAACAATGACCCAAACACAGAATTTACATATACATTCATCTGAAATACATCAGAAAAAAGGAGCATCCGGGTGATTCAGAGGTCTGCTGGTTGACTATTCCTGCTTTACTTGATCTACTTCCTGAATGACATCATCTCCACTGAGTGACACCTCCCGGACAGCGAGGCTGGCTTTACTCACTCTGTCATGTGATTACCACACACAGGCACTGTAGTCATTTAATGACATCAGGAGGACAAAAAGACTCCTTATGCATTGTCTGACTAAACCTACATCTGCTCCACCAATACTACACCAGCTATGAAAGAAAAATAGGTCACTATTGGAATTTATTGCTTTCTTCTTCACCACTTTTCATTGCCTGTACAGTATATATGAGTCCTAATATCTTTTTAGCAATTTCCTGCATTCATATCCGCTCAAGGTATCATTTTTCATTGCCTGAAACAGCACAACAGCTCGTGGCATTTAAAAACAGATCTGTGACTACTTTATGGCATGACATACAGCTTGAATAAATCAGTGCAATGCCAAAGACTCCTAGGAAAAAGCCAAACTGTTATTATGTGATGTCTTCCATATACAGTATAGTGCTAAAAGTATTGTACATTATAATATTTCAGTGAAAACGGAGCACTCTAGGATTCCCTCTTAAATGACAGAAAGCCTGAATGAAGCCACTAAATGTTTTAAACAGAGCAGTCGCACCTGTCAGCTACAGCTCTCAAGCGTACAGTTCCTCTAAGCCTGTAAAACAAACCCTCGAGCTTACAAAAGGAACTTCTTATAAAGCTTCATACAGCGTCTGTGTACTTACAGTGGCTGTCTGGCAGACATCTGTGATCCGGTTTTGAGCAGCTGTAATGTGTATCTCTTGCTGACAATCATGCAGGTTTCTCCAGGTGATTCTGAAACAATGACATCATGCCTATCAGCACACACCTGTTTCCTCAGGAAGCTCCTCCCACCTTCCTGCTTTTAAAGGGATAGGCAGGGTACCACTAAAAACCATGTGACGGCTCATAAAGAACATTCATCTGTTTGGACAGACTCGGTCATGTGAGCTGATGCCAAACACTGCGTTTTGGACAAATATGACCTTGCTCAGATAGCAAATACGACTTAAGACTGTTAACAGAGACTGAATACAGAGTCAGTCAGCCAAATACAAATAAGCGTGACTATGTCCTTTGGGTGTTTTGGGATGTAGTAGCTGTGCCTCAGGATTAATTATTTAAAAATATAGAAATCAGCTGACATGTTCTTAAATGACAAACTCTAAATAGATATTTTATAAACACTGGCTTTTATACAATTAATACGGGCCATTTAGTAGGTCCTCGTGTTTGCGAGATTAACCCCCGAAATGTCATTTAAAATTAGCAATTGAAATGTCATTCATAGCCAGGAACATCAATGAATGCCATATGGGATATTTTTCTGCTGTAATCCTCTTTGCCATAATAAAGTGACGGTGTTGCCTGGATGGACAGTGAATGGACCAATGGGTCTAATTTCTTCACTAATTTGTCTTGAAGATCTGTTATTAAGTGCTAAGCCTTTCTCAAAGGTCTGCTAATTGGACATAATTAAAACCAAAGCACTTAAACATTAAGAACCTGTCATCTGTAATCTTAATCTGACTGCCGTTCACATTAAGACATTCATCAACCTGAAGGCAAAATATAGCAGCAGGTAAAATGCATTAAAACAAATACAATTTTAATTACCACCAATTATTTGGCTTGATTGGGGTTTTCATATTAGCGTTGGCATTTCATATTTCATAATAATAATAATAATAATAATAATAATAATTCCTTACATTTATATAGCCCTTTTCTGGGCACTCAGAGCCCTTTAGACATTGGGGGGAATCTCCTCATTCACCACCAGTGTTAAAAAAAAATATTGTTAAGCTTATCGATGTTGTGCGCTTTCCTCTCAATCATAAAATACACAACAAAATCAGTCGGTAAGCAGCAGTCAAGAAAACATCAATGTACTGTAAATAGTTTTACACAAGCATTGCAATTTGGAACCTAAAGCCAAGTCATATTTATTGATAGAACTTAACTGAACAGACAACTTAAAAAAAAAAAAAGCTTTTTTAAATGGTTTACTAATAGCCGCGAGCATTTTGCATGTTACTCATGCGCTTTGTGTTTGAACTGCATGCTGCTCCTCACAGTTTTGCCGTTACACTATCTGCGTCTGCATTAGGCATGGGATGATAACCATTTTCAAGGTATACCATGGTTTGGAAAAGTCAAGGTTTTAAAACCGTCAAAATGTTCTGCTATACCTTTCCTATGGCATGTGTAAGATTTTTTATTTACATTTTTTTTAGGACAACAGTATCTCCAGCAGAAAAGATGTTGTTTCAAATTGTAAAGAAATCCGTGTTTTTGAAACTAATATAGACAGCAGAAGTCAATGATCCATTAGAATTATTTAGCCTGACATGTTTACTGTCCCAAAAATATTTTAAACGTTTCTTAAAACCAAATATATTGTGTTAAAAGGGGAAAAAGTTTATTTTTTTTACTCAGACCTTAAAAAATAACATTTTATATAATACACAATACTGTAAAACCGTGACATTTTTATTCAAGGTTATCATACTGACAGAATCTTATACCGGCCCATGCCTAGTCTATGGTTAAAAAAAGTCAGAGTTGGATATTTTTTAAGTTACATCTTTTTCATTCTCCAATCAAATGAAAACAGAGGCGGGGTTTCCGTTGTGGAGACAAGACGACTACAGAGACTTTTAATGATGGAGGAGAGACTAGCAAAATCTTGAATACCACAATATTATTAAATATTACAATTATAACAATATCAACAGCAACGCTCACACACAATAAGCAGCTGAATCAGTCAGTGCCTAGTCACTTAAAAAGCGCATCGCATTTATTTTTTTCTTGTCAACTAAAAAGGCAACTCGGTGCACCTTACGTTCTGAGAATGGAAAAGAGAGTTCGATGTGATCAGCCTTACGGTATTAATAAAGTGTATAATTACAATTCAGCCTATATTTCATCCACAACACATATCAGGAGCAAACTAGGTTACTCTGGTGGCATAAAGACAGCTCACTCACCCCTTGCTAAAATAAACCTCATCTCTACCACCGAAGTTGAAATGTAATTTAATTTAGTTGAAAATTTGTGTGTGTGGTGTGTGTGTGTGTGTGTGTGTGTGTGTGTGTGTGTGTGTGTGTGTGTGTGTGTGTGTGTGTGTGTGTGTGTGTGTGTGTGTGTGTGTGTGTGTGTGTGTGTGTGTGTGTGTGTGTGTGTGTGTGTGTGTGTGTGAAAGAGAGAGAACAGTTACTGACAAGCTACAGGTCAGGAGCATCAAAGGAAAGCTCATTAATATTCATGACTCTTCCAAATATGGTCATAACCAAACATCTCATACTAGGACCAATAGGGTATATGCAGCAGAAGTATGCAGAAGGACTTTTAATTTTGCAGTAACCTGGTCAAATGCTTCCAGTGAACTGTAAGCTGTAACAAAATCAGCACATTTAAGATCAGTATTCCTTACAAATCAACCATCTTCACTGCCTGATTGATATACGTTATAAAGTGGATCTCAGAATGTACAAGAAGCACTGCAATAAATGACATTTTCTGCCCCATGTCTTTAGAATATGGACATTTATTTTCCTCATTATTTTCAATGTAGTTTCTGCGCTAGTCTGCTGATCCTGACGGCGCGTGCGTGTAAAAGGCTTTTTATCTAATTTTACGCTTGAACAACTAAATGAATGCTAAAGTCTAGTTAACTGATTATATTTTAATTACATTACAACATTGAAAAAAAGTCACATTAACCAATCACTGGAAGTTTATCAGTATGGGAAGAAACACTAGCTGTGCATATACCCCATTTCGAGAGTTGTAAAGGGACCTGTAAAATTTTCAAACTTACCTAAGCCACACACACGCTATGTAGATATCTGAGAACAATTTAACATATTGTATTAATGCATTTTAGGCACCTTTAATTATGTTCAAAGTTTTTCAGTACCAGAAACATCTTAGCGGAACAATATATTGCAAAACAAAAACAAAATCGCACAAACTTTCTAAGAGTCCAAGATTAATCCTAAATAAAGGATTATTAAACATAAGTTCTATGAATAAATCTTAATTTGACAAGTAAATATCTGTGATGTCTAGGAGTGAATAAAGTTTCATCACTGGCAGATCAATTCAAACTCGCATCAATAGTTATCCTCATGGCTGACCTATTTACATTGTCACTGTGTAACAAAGCAGTCCCCAAGCAGAGGCTTGTGGGGGTTAAATTTGGACTGCTCAACTGCGCCCGTCAATATGTGCGTCGCGTCTCCTCGGGTGGTCAGTAGTACACACACGGTGCCACTGGCACACGCAAGAAGCCATTCACAAATGTGTGCTGTGCTCCCATGGGAATTCTGGGGGAGGGTTAAAAATAGTTTGGTGCTCCAAATTAGGCGCCTTTCTCAGACTTTCTTTCACTCAGCTTGTTTCCACACTTGAAATTGGCCGCTAAAGCGTCTCGATTCTTTATCATCTATAAACACCGTGGCCTCAACCATGAAATTATTATGCCTGAGATAAGAATGCAGATATTGTGTTCTTGATTTAAAGCCTGTCTGGGTCAAAATCATTTAGGTTATGCTGTTCTTTTCGCATCAGCAAGAGAGTACAGTAGTTTTTAGATAAGTAAGGTCTCTGTGACTCCCTCATTTTTGGGTGGTTTAGGCATTCAGGGTGTAGACTTCCTTTACGGCAGCCCACAACTCTAAATATTCGTGACTGTGAAGAAATTTCATGGTTTTCAAGGAATGTCCGTGACTCAAGCTTTTTCAATAATACAGAGAGATATTTAAGCAGAAACAGATGGGAGGGAGAGAGAGAGAGAGAGAAAGAATAGGAGGGAGTAAAAAATAAATAAAAAATCCTATTCAGTGACTCACAGGCTCTTATTAGGAACAAGGTCAAACAGTTTTTCTAATAAATTGAGTCTTTTTACCTCCTGACATCAAGATTATGCCCGGTAAACATCATAAGTTCCCTCAGCGACCTATAGGAGGTCATGTCAGGGCTTAAACACACTGTGTAATGACCCTGTATGTCAAATGCACTGTCAGCTACAATTAATATTCAGTTCGGTGCCTCCAAATCCAATTATTTGTCAAAGCTACTGAGGATCTTTTCTATGGGAACAGCAAATAGTTCATATGCACCCCACAATGAGGCATTAAATAAACCAGCCAGCAGATTAAAATCGCAGGGCCTCCCTTAATTATGTCTGAGAGAGAAAACGTAGAAGTCTCTTGTGTTTTGACACCAGTCTTTTAAGGTCAGTTAATATCCAACAGGTTTTAACAGTAACTGAGCTAAAGTCATTTTAGGAAGTAGCTATAAAACAACTAAATGCAGTAATGACAGGAAATGAGTTTACAAGGGAAGCAATCAGCTGAAATGTTTACACCCTCACATTTGTGGGAGGATCATATGTAATTCTCAGTAGTAATGTGTACTAAAATTATTGCTGCAAGTGTTGTCATGCAAATACAAGGCAGGAGTTTGCAAACCAGAGATGATTCAGGGTCCATGGAAATGTTTGGAGAAAAAGCATGGAGGATCTATAATTTAATTAATAAAATAAATACACATTTTATTCATATAAATGTTACACATTAGTATATGAAAACACAAACAAAGAAAATATAAAACAATCTAATTATAATAATTATTTAATAACAATTACTGAATAAGATTTAGAATTGTATTTAAATAAATTATTTTATAAAGTGAATATAAATAAGGCTAGCTTTGAAAAGTTCATTTGCAAAATGATTAATAATAATACAATTTCATAAAAACTGTTATGTTCAAATTAATTTTCTTGCAAATGACCTTTTCATTTCTAGAGTTCCAAATCAGGATATTAGGAAGCATTTACGTGACATTTAACTCGAATAAATAAAAAACCTGAAAACTCAATGCATTTTAGATATTCAATAAAAAAAAAAACAGGTTTAAAAACGGAACGTTTTGAAAACGATTCAATTTACATTACAATTCAGTATTTGTAGACTGTATCTTCACCATAGACTGTAAAACATATGGACGTAGTATCCGTGACTTCACCCATAGATTTCTGAAGAATGCAAAAGAAGCTACAAGTAGGTGTGGTCAACCGTCGCCATTTTGTTCGCGCATCATCGCACCGACCGGGGGATACCGAACAAGAGCAAAGAGGCGGATAGTGAGCGGAGCTACAGATGCCTGCTAGCATTTTGCTTAGGCTTTTCTTTGGGAGAAATGCTTAATACTTTACTCGTTTGTGTTGTGACCGCATGGGCTTGGTTGTGCACTATATCAATAAAGTGTTTAGTCTTTTAAAAACACTGTTGCAATACATTGAGCCACTAAACATTGCTCTTATGATGTTTTTCTACAGGAGGAAAAACGCAAATTACTTCCAAACACTTAAAATATAGTCTGTGTTAGTAAATGCAAGGCTATTTATGAAATTCAGGCATAACACTGTATGACGTTTCAGATGACTGTTCTAGAGCCTACTGCTAATCAATCTGTTAGATTCTGGAGTGCATTAAAGGTCTAAAGAAAAATATAAATGATAAATGATCTTAAATAAAACAAATACATTTATAGATATGACATATAAGTATATGATTTCACTCACCTGGGAAATGGAAGCAACTTGAATGGTTTGTGAGCACAATTAAGTGCAGCACACAGCATGCCAGATTATCTGATAATTTAGGAAATAATTCCAAAAAGCTAACGACTGTGTAAAGCTACATAAAACAAAACAAAAATACGATGTACATGCCGAGTTCAATGGCTAATCAGCTGGAATCAGCTAAGGTGAAGTGACAGCGACCAGCGATACCTAGCTGTCACTCAAGTGGCCACGCCCTTAAATAATGCAGACTTATTATAACTTAATATAAACAAAACGGATGAGTTATTAAAAAATTACAGTTGTAATGAAGGGTAATATTAGCTACAGTGCATTCGGAAAGTATTCATAGCGCTTCATTTTTTCCACATTTTTTATGTTACAGCCTTATTCCAAAATGGATTCAATTCATTTATTTCCTCAACATTCTACACACAATAATGACCCCATAATGACAATGTGAAAAAAGATTTTTTGAAATTGTTGCAAATTTATAAAAAATAAAAAACTTGAAAAATCACATGTACATAAGTATTCCCAGACTTTGCTCAATACTTTGTTGATGCACCTTTGGCAGCATTTACAGCCTCAAGTCTTTTTGAATATGATGCCACAAGCTTGGCACACCTGTCTTTGGGAATTTTTGCACATTCCTCTTTGCAGTACCTCTCAAGCTCTATCAGGTTGGATGGGAAGCGATGGTGTACAGCCATTTTCAGATCTCTCCAGAGATGTTCAATAGGATTTAGGTCTGGGCTCTGGCTGGGCCACTCAAGGACATTCACCGAGTTGTTGTGAAGCCAATCCATTGATATTTTGGTGGTGTGTTTTGGGAAATTGTCCTGCTGGAAGATGAACCGTCACCCCAGTCTGAGGTCAAGAACACTCTGAAGCAGATTTTCATTCAGGATGTCTCTGTACATTGCTGCATTCCTTTTTCCCTCTATCCCGACTAGTCTTCCAGTTCCTGCTGCTGAAAAACATCCCCACAGCATGATGCTGGCACCACCATGCTTTACTGTAGGGATGGTTTTAGCCTGGTGATGTGCGGCGTCTGGTTTTCTCCAAACGTAATGCCTGACAATCACTCCAAAAAGGTCAATTTTAGTCTCATCGGAGCAGAGAATTTAGTTTCTTATGGTCTGAGAGTCCTTCAGATGCCTTTTGGCAAATTCCAGGCAGGGAGTGGCTTTCGTCTGGCCACTCTACCAAAGGACTGATTAGTGAATTGCTGCACAGATGGTTGTCCTTCTGTAAGGTTCTCCTCTCTCCACAGAAGAACGCTGGAGCTCAGACAGAGTAACCATCGGGTTATTAATCACCTCCCTGACTAAGGCCCTTCTCCTTCGATCACTCAGCTTAGATGGCCGGCCAGTTCTTGGAAGAGTCCTGGTGGTTCCAAACATATTTCACTTACGGATGATGGAGGCCACTGTGCTCTATGGAACTTTCAGAGCAGAAGAAATTTTTCTGTAACCTCCCCCAGCCTTGTGTCTCGAGAAAATCCTGTCTCGGAGGTCTACAGACAATTCCTTTGTCTTCATGCTTAATTTGTGCTTTGACATGCACTATCAACCCTGGAACCTTATATGGACAGCTGTATGCCTTTTCAAATCATGTCCAAACAACTGAATTTACCACAGGTGAACTCCAATTAAGCTGCTGAAACATTATGGGGTATTGTATGTAGAATTTTGAGGAAATAAATTAATTTAATCCATTTTGGAATTAGGCTGTAACATAAAAAAATGTGGAAAAAGTGAAGCGCTATGAATACTTTCTGGATGCACTGTGTATACACACCAAAATCGTTTTTTGTACCAGGCTATAAACACCTTTTCTTCTGTTATAAAGTTGGCCATTTTAACAGTGGGCTCAATAGAAATTTACTTTATTATGGAGCCAGGACTAGCGGAATTTCGATAAATTGCAGTTTCAGTTACTTCTAAACCCAGAAATTTTCTAAACCCAGTTGTCATTGGGGGATAAGCAAATTGCAGGAATGAGATAGTACAAATTCATACGAATTAGCCACTGAAACGTTATGAATTGCCATGAGATTGTGTTGGAGTAACCTGTTCCATCTTACCAAGTAATGAGCTCTAATCCTCTGGAAGGATATATAGAATTCCCTGATGTAAGTGGAACAGATATTAAAAATATTTTATTTCAGTGCCAATCAGACTGTTGTTGAATACTGATTAGCAAAGATTTCACCTCTATATATCTGTGTTTGTTTGTTTATTTGTTTTAACATAGCAGCGGCAATTACTATATTCATGTCAACATTACTAATATATCAAAGGGACTTTGTATATTATTCAGCATATAATTTCAAATCAAAACAGTTTCTTAATAAACGAGCATTATACAAAAACATGCAATAAAACAACAAAAATGATAAAAGGTCTTATATGATCACCTTTTGAAACCTTTTCCTTAAAGGGCACCTATTTTACCCCTTTTACAAAACTTAAGATAAGCCTTTAGTGTCTGCAGAATATGTCTGAGAAGTTTTAGCCTAAAATACCCATTCCATATTTGCTTCACGAGGGAGAGCGGGAGGTTGCCGCTTGATATTCACAGACACATAATAGTACATCAGTACATCTATTAAATTATAATTCAAAACATAACAAAACTTGAATTTATACTGCTGTAATAAGTTTTGGTTCCACAGTCTGCTTGTGATATTTGAAAAAGAATGCCACAGGGTTTATCTTTTAATAAAACAGCATTCAAGCATGGTTAAGTATTACTTAAGCATTCATATTCACTCTATCCATTTTTACCAAAAGAACGCTGCAGGTTTCAAGTTATTAAAAAGATTAAGTGTAAAGTAAAACCAAAAGCTGTTACATAATGAAAGATCCAGACAGTCACACGGGTTACATGTTACTATCAGCTGCAGGCCAGCAGACAGAACTTAATGAGAAACAGGAAGGTGCGTGTGTTTACGAGCAGCACTCAAAAAGAGAGCTAGACCTCTGAAAGCATTACTCTTTTATTTTTCTGTCTAAAAGCATTTCTACAAATACAGTTAAAGGCAATCTAGACAAAACTCGAGTTGTTTGCTATCAACTGATAAAGAAGCAGTGGCATCAAATCATATTTGGCCCGTCAAACCACACTTGTTGGTTTGATATTTTACTATCAATACAATAAAATGTATTTTTAAGTGTGAAACATACACTCACCGGCCACTTTATTAGCTACTTTATTTCCTACTAGTACTGTGTTGGAGCCCCTTTTGCCTTCAGAACTGCCTTAATCCTTCATGGCATATATTCAACAAGGTACTGAAAATATTCCTCAGAGATTTTGGTCCCTATCAACCTGATAGCATCATGCAGTTGTTAAAGATTTGATCCATGATGCGAATCTCCCGTTACACCACATCCCAAAGATCATTATAAAAAAATCTGTTATATTTAACAAAAAAAGACAATTGTTTTAATGTTTGAAAGCCTCTTTTCACCATTCATCTATAAATAATAACTGTCCACTGCAAACTGACCAAAGCTAAAGAAACGAAAATCAGTAAATACGAAATCAGTGTCTGATCGCATACATGCTAATATTCTTTTATTAAAATCAACTATATTGCACTGCATACGCATGAAAAATTAGATATAATAATAGTCTGATATAATATTATAGTTATATAGTCTTATATAATTTTAGTCTGTAATATACTATTTGTGCAAGTCTATTTCTGTTTGTGTGGTACTAACCGTCAATGACAGTCTAAATGTGATTGATTATTTACACTGCTTGCTGTGGGAATCACAGTCTCCTTAACAGTATTAATCTCATTAAAATGTCTTCACTGTCCGAGTTTACTGGGCTTGAATACTAAATTGTATTACAATTTAATTGATTCAAAACTTGTAGTTGCCAAAGGGGCGCACCCTGGTGGTTTGAAGGATAATAGCAAAGTAAAGATTTGACAAAATGACAATTGATCGGTATTTTGCCGTTGCGCTGTAATGCTTTAATATAGTATTTAATTAAGTGATTCTTGAACAAGTGCATTAACATTTGATATTATAATTTATTATTGTTATTATAACAATATTATAGCCTAGATAATGTCTTTTGTTGTGGTTTACTGTACATTTTGGTAAATTTCATGTAAATTTGCTTTTCATTTGTTGGACACCAGCAAAAGTAGCCACTATGTTGGTAGTGGCTAATGAGGATGTAGAGAAGCACAAATCTCTAATATAAATGGTTGTGGGTCTTCTGTAAGTCATAGTAAAAATGTTTAACGGTAATTGTTTTTGTTTTGTTGCACCTTTTTTTGTGGCCAATTCATATGAAATTCATACGACTTCAATCGTACGAAAATGTACGATTTTAAAAAGGAGGCATGGAACCCAACCCTGCCACTATACCCAGTTGTCATTGGGGGATAAGCAAATTGCAGGAATGAGATAGTACAAATTCATACGAATTAGCCAATGAAACGTTATGAATTGCCATGAGATTGTGTTGAAGTAACCTGTTCCATCTTACCAAGTAATGAACTCTAATCCTCTGGAGGGATATATAGAATTCCCTGATGTAAGTGGAACAGATATTAAAAATATTTTATTTCAGTGTCAATCAGACTGTTGTTGAATACTGATTAGCAATGATTTCACCTCTATATATCTGTTTGTTTGTTTGTTTATTTGTTTTAACATAGCAGCGACAATGACTATATTCATGGCAACATTACTGGTATATCAAAGGGACTTTGTATATTATTCAGCATATAATTTCAAATCAAAACAGTTTCTTAATAAACGAGCATTATACAAAAACATGCAATAAAACAACAAAAATGATAAAAGGTCTTAAATGATCACCTTTTGAAAACTTTTCCTTAAAGGGCACCTATTTTACCCCTTTTACAAAACCTAAGATAAGCCTTTAGTGTCTGCAGAATATGTCTGAGAAGTTTTAGCCTAAAATACCCATCAGACGGTGTCTGGTCTCTAAATACAATGTAGCCATTTTTGTAGATTGTGGCTTTAAATGCAAATGAGCTGCTTCTCTCCGCCCACCGTTCCCACGTGCATGTCTGCTTCTCACCATGCGTTACGTCAGATAACAGTCAGTGCAGTCAGTGATAGAGAGACAGACTTGGATAAAGCTGAAATACAGCTCCTTAGTAAAAAATACCAAGTTATTTCATGTATTTGTGGTGAAGTTTATTCAACCCCTCTCTGAAATGACACACAAATGCCATTTGCAATACACACACACACACACACACACACACATCACCGTTAACTGACAGCATGCGGCCGTTGTGATTATAGTAGTTAAGAATTAGAAAGCGATTTTATTGTCTTTAAAAACGTTTTAAAAACGTTTTAAACTTATAAAACGTATAAAAAGTGCGCATGGAACTGGAAGTGCGCTTGTTTTAGTACTTCCTAGTCATTTCTCCCATAGGCAACTGATTCGGAATAATGAACGCCAGAAAATGGTCAAATTACTTGCTCTACAAACAAGTGTGTGCATGACTATACAGACAAAATAAAATAATATAATAATTATTACCGATCCGTTTTTAACGTCTAAAAAAGTGAATAGAAGTGAATGAGACCGGAAGTCTTGAGCCAAAAAGATTTAAATGGCTGCGCTTGCTTGTACGTGGGGAATAAGGTGAATGCATACAGACAGTTCTGTCCAAAAAGCTTACAAAAGTTGATTTTCATCATAGGTGCCCTTTATAAAACACTCTCTAATAGTTTAGAAATATAAATTCTATTAAAATATGTTTTACAGTTAAAAATATTCTTGCACAAGTTATACATTTTATGCATTTATATACAGTTGAAGTCAGAATTATTAGCCCTCCTGAATTATTATCCTCCGTTTAATTTTTTCCCTAATTTCTGTTTAACGGAGAGAAGATTTTTCACCACATTTCTAAACATAATAGTTTTAATAACTCATCTCTAATAACTGAATTATTTTATCTTTGCCATGATGACAGTGAATAATATTTGACTAGATATTTTTCAAGACACTTCTATACAGCTTAAAGTGACATATAAAGGCTTAACCAGGTTAATTAGGTTGACTGGGCAGGTTTGGGTAATTAGGCAAGTTATTGTATAATAATGGTTTGTTCTATAGACAATCGAAAAAAAAAATATAGCTTAAAAGGGCTAATAATTTTGTCATTTAAATGTCTGTCAAATTTTTTTAAAAACTGCTTTTATTCTATAGCCAAAATAAAACAAATAAGACTTTCTCTAGAAGAAAAAATATTATCAGACATACTGTGAAAATTCCCTTGCCCTGTTAAACATCATTTGGGAAATATTTAAAAAAGAAAATAAATTCAAAGGGGTCTAATAATTCTGACTTCAACTGATTGTATGAGCAGTCAATGTGTAATTTTCCGAAATACTACCTATTGAGTCCACTACAAATTTCCCCTTCAGGGACAATAAAGTACATTTAATTTCATTCATTTTATAAAAAGAATAATTATTAGTTACATTTAATATGTAAGAGACTAGGGCTGGACAATATAGCAAAATAAATTATCACAATATAAAGTTTTATATCATTCAGTATCGTATGAATATGAAATATCTTTAAATAATCCATTCAGAAATAAAGTCCAGTAGATTTTTTTTAATTAACCAACATTACTAAGACAAAAAGTTTTAATAGTCAAAAAAAAAAAACTAAACAAGTGTATATTGTTTTTTATGTCTTATAATAAAATAAACAAAGTGTAAAAGGGAATCTTAAACTTAAGAGATAAAACGTTTTAAAGAGTGCAATGGAAGGCAAACTTTAAGGTAAATCAACATCTGTAAGGTGTCAATAATAATGAAACAGTAAGCCTCAAACCCTGTTAACAAAACAAATTCATTCATTCATTTATTCATTCATATTCTTTTCGGCTTAGTCCCTTTATTAATCTGGGTTTGTCACAGCGGATTGAACCGCCTACTTATCCAGCACATGTTTTACCCAGCGGACGCCCCTCCAGCTGCAACCCATCACTGGGAAACACCCATACACACTCACTCACACACATACACTACGGTCAATTTTAGCATACCCAAATCCCCTATACCACATGTCTTTGGACTTGTGGGGGAAACCGGAGCACCCGGAGGAAACCCATGTGAACAAAGGGAGAACATACAAACTCCACACAGAAATGCCACAAAACAAATTATGATAATCAAATCTGAGCTTTCAATTAAAGGAACCAATCACCATTCAAATACATATTGCAACATACCGAACAGTTTTTTTTATTGATATTGAAAATGTGTACCGTCCGTCAATAAATACCGATACCGTTTTATCTCCCAGCCCAATAAGAGACTACAAAGCAGGAGAAGCTTTATGCATTTAAACGGCAATCTGCTGTTCAATTGTGTTCAGCATTGACAGACTACAGCTTGTTTGTGTGTCTTCTCCAAAGAGCGCATACACCATTACCCAAAGAGCAGCGCATGTGAGCTGAGAGTGCATTTCTGCAGCCAGACTTTATACTGGAGACTCTGTGAAGCAGGAAAACTGCGCTCACAAGGAAAAGACCTTGGCTAATATCAAATGAAGACAGAGTTTTGATTTACACATGAATGTCACCCTCTCAGCTCAAATGCTCCTCTACCTTGAGAAGTTTAATAAAAGTTACCCTCAAGGGCTTTTCTGTCCCTTCCCGTCGTAAGCCCTTAAAAGCATGTTGTGAAATTTACAGGAATCCCATACACCCCCCAACCAATTAGCCCAAGCGAAGGCTCTGTCTGCTGATGAATACAGCAGAGCGCAGACCCGCGAGGACTGACCATCAGTATGTTAATTTATTCATTTCTAAATTTTACATAACAATCAGTAGCCTTCTTTCGCATGCATGCCAGGGCTCTTATTTACTTTTCACAGAGCGATTGTTAAAGAGGGGGTGATGAGAGAGCATGAAGAGAAGGTTTGGATGGAGGGGTGTCTATTTTGATCATTCCTTTTCCCTGTATTAATAGACATGCCGCCACCTTGTTTATGTAACACATCGTCACACTGAAAACTGATTTTTTTGCACACATCAGTGATCCATCTCATTAAGGTCCAATCATTCTGTTTATTTTAGAAAGAAAAACAACTCGGTTTATGAATGCTATTATGATTTTATGATCCTGCCATTTTCACTGACAGAAATAAACAGATCTCAATGTTTCTCCACACCAAACTAAAACTACTTTGTAGATAGATAGATAGATAGATAGATAGATAGATAGATAGATAGATAGATAGATAGATAGATAGATAGATAGATAGATAGATAGATAGATAGACAGATAGATAGATACAGACGAACAGACAGACAGACAGACAGACAGACAGATAGACAGATAGACAGACTACTGTTTTACTTTTTTCAAACCTTTTATTAATATCATTATATATTCTGGACTGCATTTTAATTCAGATATATTTTAGTAATCCATAACATGTCAAATTAACTAAAATCATGCCATCAATAGAACAATTTGGAACCTTTTAAGAAAAAGGTTTTAATTTTTAACTCCAGTTTATTTCTTTAAAAAAACTAATGCGTTTAGTTGTTCTTTATTTATTTTATTATTATATTTTTTTTATTAATTGGAGTTAATTGGAGTAAACATGCCTTACATATTGAAGATATCTCCGAGAAAAAAAGCAATTTATTTGTTTGACTTTCTATAGTTGCTGAAGATTTCTAAATCTTTATAAATAAATCTTAGAGATAAAGATACAAAAAGATATCACTGAGGGGATAACTTTTCCAAAGGTACACTATTGTACTTTTAAAGAATAAATAAATATGTACACTTTAGGTACTAATGTTCCTTTATGGTATCAATATGGACCCTTTGTGTATTAACCTTTTGAAAAGATCCAACCCCAGAGTGCATCTATCTTTATGACAGACAGACAGACAGAGTAGAACACCTGAATGACCCACACATCACTCTTTGCGCTTCTCACCTGCACAGCCCCTGAAACGCCACCAGATGACATTGGCGGCTAGAGGACAATCAAGTGTATTGAAAAGATGAGAAAGCACACTACGTCACCGCAAATGGTGAGAAGCTAAATTAATACGCACGAGACGTTGACATGAATAAATCACCACCAAATATACAACGTACCCCTTTTCTATCCCGCAGTGCAGGCTGCATGAAATCGCCACAAAATTAAAAACCCTAAAATGCATGCGTGCTTTGTCATATATGACAGAACTGACGCATGCATCGAGCCTCAGCCATGTGGTTTATTCTACTACGTGGCGAACTTCTAGATGCGCAGCGTTGTGTTCGCCACAGCGTATAGTGTGCACAGCCTCGTCAGCACATTACAGCTTGTGAGATGTCGCGTCTCCTTCGCATATGCCTGGATTACAACACAACCCTCTCGGAGAAGCGCAGTAAATGAAGAAAAGGCCAGTCCGAAATACGATGTGCTGCGTAAACGACTAAACGCATCCCGTTCTGACAGTGATGCATCCCTGTGTTTGTTTACTAGATCAGCACATGCCTGTGGAAGAGCAGCTACGTCTTAACTTCCCAACTCAGACAGCGAAACGTCTTCTCAAGGCTTTTTCGCCTCGGAGGAGCCGACATTGCTCGCTTCGATAAAATGGTGAAAGGTGGTTTTCTTACCTTGCAGAGTGCATCCTCCTCCTGGCTGGTGGGCAGGGAAAATCTCTTATTTTCTGAAGCTAAACCTTAAACATCCCTCAGCGTCACTGTGTGCTGCAGCCAAGGCAACCAACTCTCGCGATGCTTGGCGTCTCAGGTGTCAACGGAGTGCGATTTGGATTTGGTTCAGAAAGAGGGATGGTAATCTAAAACCTTAAAGGACTTCCTTAACGGGTCCATTTACAATTATGTTAAGGTTGTCATTATTACATTTACCCCTCTCAAGAAGTATGTTTTCAAATTTTGAAAAACATTTACATATGTAAAAAAAATCATGAGAAAATACTAATATAAATGTTTGCAGACAGTACCATGATGACTTTTCGCACACTTTCTATGAAATTAAATAATAAAAACACTCTTATTAAATTGCAACACTCCTAGAAGTAAAGACTCTTTATTGGCAGCAATTATTCTGTGAAGATCCTTTTATAGTTATGCAATATTTTCATTCCACAAAAGGTTGTTTATGGTGGAAAATGGTTCTTCATATTATTAAAATATTCTTACCCCGAAAAAATGGTTATCTGAAGAACATTCCATTTAAAAGGTTCTTCTGGGAATCAAAAGTTTCTATAACCCCAAATCAGAAAAAGTTTGCACAGTATGAAAAACACAAATAAAAAGGGATTTCTAAATTTACTTTAACTTATTTCATTGCAGACAATACAATAAACATTATTTAATGTGTTCCTCAAGATTTGTATAGTTTTTTTCCCCCTAAAATAAACACATATTTCAATTTTGGCTCCTGCAACATATTTAAAAAAAGTTGAAACAGTAAAGCACTTACCACTTTGTCGCCATTCTTTTCACGATACTTAAAAGACATTTAGGTGCTGAAGACACCAAATGATTTAGTGTTTCAGGTATAATTTTGTTCCATCCTTCCTGCAAACAAGTCTTAAAGTTCTCTATTGAAGACAGGTCAGGACTGCAGACAGGCCAGTCAAGTACCTGTATCCTCTTCTTCCGTAGCCAGGACTTTGTAATGTGTGCAGAGTGTGGTTTTGCATTGTATTGTTGCAATATGTATTGGGCTCCTTAGAAAAGAAGACAACATATTGTGCTCCAAAATCTCAATGTACTTATTAGCATTAATGATGTCATCACAGAAGTGCAATTTATCTTTGCCAAGGGCACTAACAGAACCCCATACCATGACAGACTCTGGCTTTTGTACTTGTTGCTGGTAACAGTCTGAATGATCCTTTTCTTTTTTAGTCCAGAGCACACTGCATCAATTTCTTCCAAAAATTACCTGAAATACTAATTCATCTTACCACAGTACATGTTTCAACTGTGTGATGGTCCATCCCAGATGCCTCAGAGCCCAGACAAGTTGACGGTGATTCTGGACATTGTTAACATAGGGCTTCCTTTTGGTACAGTACAGTTTTAACTGGCATTTGTTGATGTAGCGATGATGAATGAATGACAATTCTTGATGCAGGGAATTCAAGTAAGCTTTTGCCCTTGTCCTTTACGCACTAAAATTCCTCCAGATTCCTTGGATCTTTTAATTATGTTATGTTAAAGGTCAAATATCCAAATGTCTTTCTATCTTTCTTTGAGGAACATTGTTTTTGTTGGCAAACTGGCAATCCTATGCCCATCTTTTCTCCTAAAGTAGCTACTAGACCGCTTTTGGATGCTGCTTTTGTACCAAATCATAATTACAATCACCTGTTGACATCATTTGTGTCAAATCACATCATTATTTAACCAATTTACCTGATTACTAGCCCTAAACGGCTCCTGTAACAACTTTTTTTGGAATGTGTTGCAGGTCTGAATGACAGGAAAGGATGTATATTAACAAATGAAATGAAGTTGACCAGACAAAACATGAAATATTTTCTGTTCATATTGTCTGCAATGAAATACAAGTCAAAGTTATTTGGAAATCACTACTTTCTTTTTTTTTATTTGCGTTTTCCATACTCTCCCAACTTTTTCTGATTTGGGGTTGTACCTCATTGTACCACATTCTTTGGTTCTTCCTGGCACCTTTTTTTTTAAGAGTAAAGAAAACCTTGCAACATCTGACAAAAATGGTCCTGAAAATATTAGTCATACTTGTTATGTTCGTGGCTGAAAATGACAGCATTGAAAATGAACAGTAGGGTAACTTCATAGTTGACACATTTGGTACTTGCCCAAACAAAATCACACTGAGAGCTCGTCTTTTGGGTTATTTTGGGGTTTCATATTTCATTTATAAGAATTCATTTTAAGAATTCAACAACCAGAGATATGTGGTATCTGAAAAAAAGAGTTAATTATTATACATACTTTAAATATGCATGTAATCTTTAAATATATTATTTAAGCATTTTTTCATACTGTTTTATACTGTTCATTTTTATTGCTCATTTTTATTTCTTCTTCTATTTTTATTTGCATGAAGATTCATTATCAAGAACAATTCTTTGTGTGTGCAGGTACACTTGGCAAGAAAGCAGATTCTGATTCTGATGAAAGTCCTTATGAAATATTGCACACAACCTGCTGGCTGTAGTTAGTATTCGTGCTATAAAATTCCTGCAAATACACTTACAGTATGACCCACTTTCTCCCAACCAATTTAATTATAGACCCCAAAACACAGTAAATTCACAAAAGACCACAAACAAAAATATACGCAATCGATCATTTATTAAAGAATGGGCATGTAGCAGCTTAGCGTGTAGTCAGCAGTTTAGAGTTTTTATTTGATCACCCTACGTTTGATGATGTTCATAAATGTTTATGATGACATGGATATAATGCATATATTTATGTGCATAATGTTACAACAGTAATTTACTATAGCAAGAACAACTGTGTAATGTGTCCCACAACACAATTATAATAAGTGCAAGATGGCCATGACTATAATTAGTATTTAAGCATGTAAATGACACTATAATGAGTGGTAAAGTGTGACTATAGGCTGTTTTAAAGGGAGGATGCAGATTATGCACTCAAAACTGTTTACCTGTATCTAAGTGACTGAAAACAGCAGTGTGTGCCAAGCAGTCCATCAGTGTTATAGTGCTAACTGGACATTGTTGCCTAAGGCACGTCAAGCTCATTTGTTCACTTCGAAAGTGCAACATGCTGACAAAATAACAAGAGAACCAAAACATCAGTCTCCACCTGACATGTAAATTTAGGCTGATATGCTTTATGCACAAGATACCTTCACGAATACATAAGGATTTGTTTATTTTAGGCTCACGTACAGGTTTAGATTCCAAGTTAAGTGTACAATTCACATTTTTATGTCCTCCTGATGGATCTACAGGATGCTGCATTGTGACTGTGTGCATATGAGGGTTATAAGGACAGGTGCAGGGCAATTAGGACAGGCATATTAGTTTATATAGGATTGTAGGCTCACAGATCGTCAGTCTCCCCATCAAATGGTATGGTATCCAGCTCCATGTGAATGCTGCCTGGTTCAGCGCTTCCACCCCAGCCAATGGGTGTACGATTAAAGGAGGGTCGTGAGTTGATGTCATGCTGGTAAACCACTGCAGGCTCGGGCTCCTCGGTGGCCACCTCAATGTCTGGCAGCTGGAAGGTCATCAGCTGGGAAGCCTTCTCAAATCCTCCAAAGGGCATGGCACTCCTGGACAGATTGAGAAATTGTGCAATTCAAGGGAAAAAAAAACAGACTATTGGACTGAGCAATGCAACATGCAGAGGAAGAGGCAGATTGTGAAATGCACCTGTTGAAGCTCTTGTATTTGCGCAGCTCCATGAAACTGCAGGGTGATGGCATTTGAGCCTTCATTGTGGCTAGAAGGTCTTCGTTGCCCTTCATAGCCCTTTCCCAAGGGGAGATGTATGTTTTCACATATTCAGCCTTTTTAGCCTTGTCCAAAGCAGCCTTAGTACTTTGATCACCAGCTGAGAAATATAAACCGATTGAAAAAGAGATAGAGCGGTCAAATCGTTAAACAGTTCACTCAAAATATTCAAATTTCATCATTTACTCACTCTTATGTTGTTCCTACATACAATACAATAAACATCCATACGCTGTAAAACCCAACAGTTAGCTTTATCAAATGAAATGAGTATAGTTAACTCAAAATTTACTGAAAGTTAATTCTACTCATTTGAAAAGAGTTTTGGCCTCAGTGTTAAAGGTAATGAGTTAATTAAATACCTCAGTACTTTAACTTAAATAGAGTAAGTTTACAGTACTCATATAGATTAGTTATTTAACTCAAAAGGTTTGTAGCAATCAGTTTCCTCAAATGGTTTGAGTTGCCTTAACTTAATAGGTTTTATAGTACTCAGTTGGTTTGAGTTCCCTTAATTTATTGAGTTTTACTGTGCTTAAATTGCTTTGTTTACTCAAATGGATTGAGTTCACAGTAGTCATAAGGATAAGTTGTTGAACTTAAATGGTTTGTTGCAATCGGTTTCCTCAAATGGTTTGAGATAACTTAACTTTTTGGGTTTTACAGTGTAGTACTGAACCCAAGTGATTTTCAATAAATAAAAAAATTTCACAGAGAAAAAAAGGGTTTGATGTTTGAATGGGTAAATAAAATTATGTGTTTCTAGGCAAATGTTTGTTTTCATAGTTTTAATAATATTTTAAAGTAGATTAAATTTTTATATCTTTATCAAAGGTTAATTTTAAGTAATTTATCAAGTGCTTTTGTCATTTGTGCATGTTTTTTTAAATATTATATAACACGTCATATATACAGTATGTATACTAGGGGTGCTCAACCCTATTCCTGGAGATCGACCTTCCTGCAGTTTTCAGTTGCAGCCCATATCAAACTCATCTGCCTGTAATTATCAAGTGCTCCTCAGGTTCTATTTAATTGGTTCAGGTGTGTTTGATCAGGTTTGGAGCTGAAATCTGCAGGAAGGTCGATCTCCAGGAACAGGGTTGGTCACCCATGCTGTATACTATAGCTTATTTGTTTCCACTTGGAAAAATTTAGTGAGCATTATCTTTTTTTTTTTACTTTTTTTTTAGTTTGGGGTGGCACAGTGGCTCAGTGGTTAGCACTGTCGCCTCACAGCTGATTCGAGCCCCGGCTAGGTCAGTTGGCATTTCTGTGTGGAGTTTGCATGTTCTCCCTGTGTTGGCGTGGGTTTCCTCTGGGTGCTTCAGTTTCCCGCACAGTCCAAAGACATGCGGTACAGGTGAATTGAATAAGCTAAAAATTGGCCGTAGTGTGTGTGTGAATGTGAGAATGTATGGGTGTTTCCCAGTGCTGGGTTGCAGCTGGAAGGGCATCCGCTGCATAAAATATATGCTGAATAAGTTGACAGTTCATTCCGCTGTGGCGACCACTGATTAATAAAGTGACTAAGCAGAAGGAAATATTCTTTAGTTTAAAGTCACCATAAGATTAAATTTTATTTAATGTTATAGTAATTATTATAAAGGGCAGCACAGTGGCGCAGTGGGTAGCACAATCACCTCACAGCAAGAAGGTCGCCGGTTCGAGCACCGGCTGGGTCAGTTGGCATTTCTGTGTGGAGTTTGCATGTTCTCCCCGTGTTCGCGTGGGTTTCCTCCAGGTGCTCTGGTTTCCCCCACAAGGCCAAAGACATGCGGTACAGGTGAATTGGGTAAGCTAAAATTGTCTGTAGTGTATGTGTGTGAATGAGTGTGTATGGGTGTTTCCCAGTGATGGGTTGCAGCTGAAAGGGCATCCGCTGCGTAAAACATATGCTGGATAAGTTGGCGGTTTGTTCTGCTGTGGCGACTCCCAATTAATAAAGGGACTAAGCCGAAAATAAAATGAATGAATGAATGATAATTATAAAACATTTCGTCACCTTGGAATTATAAGGTTCTATCTGCGTTCTGAATGATTTTGAGATATTGAGCTTCAATGTTTTTGTTTTCCATAGCAAACAGTATGTGTGTAACATTTGTTTTTTAAATAAAAAGTCTTAAAACATAAACAACTTATAAAAAAACATCCCATAATGTAAATAAGTTGTCATTTAATAAGAATATGTCAACTCAATTTTGACAAAAATGTCAGATAGAACCTTATAATTCTAAGGTGACGATTTATAAAACAATATGGAAGAAAAACTACAGTAGTCAACATTTGAAGTGGATCATCACCTTTTATCAAAGTTGTCCTAAAACTATTGAACAACATCCATTATTGTCCTAGGACAATTTTGAAAAACATTTTTGATTTAATTCGAATATTGTCTACTGTATTTTCAGTTTCTGTTTTAAGTTGACTAAGTTTTCCTAGTACTATAATAGGCATTCCATACTTTTAATTAACTATGTGTTTTATTACTATCAGTTTCAAATATGGGTGATCTGGTTAGTGTAAAAAAAAGTCTCTAACTTTTCTCTATACTTACTCAGTGAGATATCTACTGACAGACCATCCTTTCCCCCTACTCCTCCTCCTGACACTCCAACACCACCAACACCTCCAGCTCCTCCAGCGAGCCCACCAGCCAGCAGCCCACCCCCGGCTCCCTTGCCAAAGCTTCCGGGTTTAGGAGGAGGCACTGGTGCTTGGCCGACCCCACCAGCATGCCCAGCCATCTGTCCACCAATCAGGCGTCCACCAACATCCATCATCTGACCCCCCAGGCTGGGCACAAACTTCTGGAGGTTATCCTTTACAAAAAGTAACATAATAATTAGTGGAGGAGCTTCCAATTCACCATTCAGACCATGTTTGAAACATTTAGTGTTAGCAATAACTTGATCAGGTAACACTTGGTCCATCAGTTAATGCATTTACTAACATTAACGAAGTATGAATAATCTTGTAAAGCATTAATTAATCATAGTTCAACATTTGCTAATGCTTTATTAAAATCCAACATTGTGGGTATTTTATAAGGTTTTTTAATATATGATTGTTAATTTTAACAATGCAGAAAGATTAAGGTAATATAAGTAAACAATTAAAACTGAAAAAAAAAAAAAACTTCTGTAAATGTAATTCTGCAAGGAAAAAGTTATGACACCCTACCCATTAATAGCTTGTGTTACCCCCTTTGGCTGAAATAACTGCTGTGAGACATTTCTTGTAGCCATCTACCAGTCTCTGACATCGGTCTGAGGAAAGTGTAGCCCACTCTTCAATGCAGAATTCTGTTTGAGGGGTTTCTTGCATGTACATCTTGTTTGACTCCACACTTCCACCTCCGTGCTTCACAGTTTGAATGAGTTTTTTTTTTCCTGGAATGTTGTCTTTAGTTTATGCCAAATATGTTGTCTGTTCTGGAGTACAAATGATTCAGTTTTGGACTCATCTGTCCAAAGAACATTATACCAAAAGTCCTGGTCTTTGTCAATATTCTCTCAGGCAAACTTCAGTCTGACCTGGATGTTTTTATTAGAAAGTAAAGGTTTTCTCCTTGCACACCCCCCATGCAAGTTAAACTTGTGCAGTCTCTTTCTGATTGTAGAGGCATTCACTTTCACATCAACAGTAGCCAGAGCCTGCTGTAGGTCCTGTGAAGACATTTTAGGGTTTTTGGAGACCTCTTTTAGCATCTTGCGCTCTGCTCTTGGGGTAAACTTGCTGGGACGACTAGATCTGGGCATGTTAGCAGTTGTTCTGAGTGCCCTCCACTTGTTGATTTCATGGACAGTGGAATGACTCATTTCAAAATCTTTTGAGATCTTTTAATTCCTTTACCAGACTCGTAGGCTGCTACAGTTTTTTTTTCTGAAGGCCTCAGACAGCTCATTTGCTCTCACCTTGGTGCTCACTCTCACTTTAACAGTCAGGAGCACACCAAAATAAATTTCAGAGGTTTAGAAAGGGCAAGCCTCATTCAAAATGCTGAGCAACAATTTACTAATAAAATGCATCTGTTGCGGTACATCTGATTTGAGCCATTTTTATTGTGAATAAATGTGAGGTGTTCTAACTTCTTCCTCAGTTAGAATAGGCAGTTTTGTAGAATTAAATCTTAAATTTAAATACGTTTTTTTTCTTCAGTTTTAATTGTTTGCGTATATTACCTTAATCTTTCAGTATTGTTAAAATTTAAATTAAATAAACATAAAAACCTTACAAAATACCCAGGAATTCATAGGGTGTTCTAATTTGTTCACGACTGTAAATAACATTAACTAACGTTAACAAAGATGAATTAATAACGTAATAAACGTATTACTAAATGTTTGTTTATGTTAGTAAATACATTAACTAACATTACATAATGGACCATTATTGCCGTGTTACCCTTGATCAATATAAAGAGTCTGAATGCAGGAAGAACACAGAAGAACTCGTTTAAGAGTAATGACAATCTAATGTAGATAATCTTGAATCTGTGAACAAATATGCATAAGACTTTGACTTCTAACCTGCCTTACCATAGACTCACTACTGAAGAGGTCAGGGTTGTTCTCATAGATAAACTTCTCCACGCGAAGCTGCCTCATCCTGAACATCTTGGAGCCTTTGTTCTTATTAAGGGACAGCTCCTCTAGCATGATGTCCTTGGGTGCCCTGATCTTTTTCCCCAGGTCAAACTCTGAGGCCTCAGGCTCTGATTCATACTCTAGAAAAAAAAAGAAGAATTGCTCTATATTTTAATGAGCACCATAAAACTTCTGTTGATTTTAAAGATGCAGTATTGAGCTTTTAAATCTCTGTCGCCATCTCTGTTTGTAATAAATAACTGCAAGTTGGGTTGTTCTTTGCTTGTTGTACCTTAAGACAAAGAAACACATTTGTACCATTGCAGTTTGTACCTGTAAGGACATGATTTGTACCATGGGAAACCAAAATGAACCTTTGGTTTTTAAAACCTGCAAATACAATATTTTACCTTCATTAAAGGTACAAATCTGATCCATAAAGGTACCACCACAGTGACACAACACTTTGTACTTAACAGTGTTAAAAATGCTTACCAAACATTTATTTAAAATGTCTTAAATGTTTAGTTTACAATACCTATAGTTTTATGTATTACCAGTTGTTTTGTAATATTGTATTATAGAACTTGATAATGAATGTTTAAGAGTTTCTTTAAACATATTTAAATGATGATTCATGTTTCAATATGTAAATTATTGATAAATCACTTTGCCTTTCCAGTAATACTTATTTTCATAGATATTGTAATAAAGAAGGTGTTCAACACTTTTGTACCTTTTATATGGGAACAACTGTGTACCGTCATTTCAGTTGTACCATAAAAGGCACAGAACAGTATCATAAGAGATGTTTTCTGTACCATATAAGGTACAATTTTTACAAAGGTACAAAACTGTTCCTAAAGGAACATTATTTGTACCACTGTGTACCTTTTGTTCTGAGAGTGTAGGTGAACATATATGTACACATATATGCATGCATATATGAACCTATATAGGTACATGTGTGCGCACACACACACACACACACACACACACACACACACACACACACATATATATATATATATATATATATATATACATATACAGTTGAAGTCAGAATTATTAGCCCCCCCCTGAATTATTAGACCGCTTGTTTATTTTTTCCTAAATTCCTGTTTAACGGAGAGAATTTTTTTCACCACATTTCTAAACATAATAGTTTTAATAACTCATTTCTAATAACAGATTTATTTGATCTTTGCCATGATGACAGTAAATAATATTGTACTAGAAAATTTTCAAGACACTTCTATACAGCTTAAAGTGACATTTAAAGGCTTAACTAAGTTCATTAGGTTGACTAGGCAGGTTAGGGTAATTAGGCAAGTTATTGTATAACGATGGTTTGTTCTGTAGACTATCGAAAAAATATATGGCTTAAAGGGGCTAATAATTTTGACCTTAAAATGGTGTTTAAAAAAATTGCAAACTGCTTTTATTCTAGCCGAAAAAAAACAAATAAGACTTTTTCCAGAAGAAAATATATTATCAGACATACTGTGAAAATTGCCTTGCTCTGGTAAAAATCATTTGGGAAATATTTAAAAAAGAAGAAAAAAAATCAAAAGGGGTCTAATAATTCTGACTTTAACTGTATGTGCATATATGTACATATATCATAGGAAAATGGCCAATTTTATATATGTCACATATATTAAAATCCTATATCAAAACCTATATTAAAACATATATCTTCACTTTAGAATTATAAGGTTCTATCTGCGTTCTGAATGATTTTTAGATATTGAGCTTCAAAGTTTTTGCATTCCATATAGCAAACAGTATGTGTGTAACATTTGTTTTTTTTTAATAGAAAGTCTTAAAATGTAAACAACTTATAAAAAACATCCCATAATGTAAATAAGTTGTCATTTAATAAGAATATGTCAATAACTCAATTTTGACAAAAATGTCAGATAGAAGCTTATAATTCTAAGGTGACAATATGTTTATAGGTTTTTTCCATGTGGGATCTGAATTAAATGTCAATTGCCACAAAAAGTAACATGCACTTTTTCCAAAATTGTTCCAAAATAGATTTTTTGGAGTGATGCCAGTCGAGAAAAGCTATTTGGGGTTCTTTAAAGAACCGGTTCCTGCAGTGAACAGTTCTTGAAAGTAACATTTGTAAATTAACTAGCTAGCTACCTATTGATCAATTTAAATATTTTAGTTGTACTGGAGGAAAAACTTTATTGTTCTTATAAAACAAGCTCTGTTGTTTTCGTTTTTCATGATTCTCTGCAGTTTTTTTTTAGTTTTTTTTTTTAGTTTTATCAAAAGGTGATTGTCATTTATGTGTGTTTATATGTGTGTTCATTTATTTGTGTGTGTGTGTGTCTTCAAAATAATAAAAGATGATGCTTTTGTAATATTAAAATAACCTGCTTTCAGACATCTCTGTCTCTGTGAACTTTCTAAAAAAATATATGAGCAATTAGTCCTGACAGCATATGTCTTTAGCTTATTGTAACTTAGTAAACTAAGTTAATCATGTTATAACTTTTATAAGTTATATATAATTTTATAGGTTATGCAAGCTGTTTTAACTCAGTTTCTCATAATATAAATTCAATGGACTCATAAGGTTAATTTGATCCAGCTTAAAAATTTAAGGGAACCAGGATTTTTTTTACAGTGTAGAAAACAGTATTTCCTGCATCCTCACCATGCACACACCGTTTTAAATACTGTTAACATACATACTTTTCTTGTTTGTTTTAACCATAATGCAGCATTTAACGTCCAACAAGTCAACTAGCAGCCATTAAAATATTAGATTGAAATAACAGAATAACAGTATATTTTGATGGCCCTTCAGACATTTACTGACTATAAGTTTGAATATCCATAAACATCTCATCTTATTACCCTAACAGTCTACTAATACTACTCTAATAAGAGAGTTACTTATAGACAACAGAATGTCTAAAATTGATTAAAATAAAGTGTAGCCAGAAAGCACTGCTAAATATGCTAGTTTATGTAGCTAATGATAGCACTTTACAAAAATGCTGCAATAAATGTACATTTGGAAGTGTAATTCATGTTAACAATGACATGTAATAAGTACAATTCATATCATAATATTATTGTAGTTCTTTAAAATTCTAACTGTGCAAGATATTATAGGAAACTCTATATCTGTTTTTCGCATTGTAATCATAACACTAACTATTAGTCATCCTACCACCCACTGTTCTTTGGAAATGTTCATGATGGTGTTAGTATAAACAATAAGTTTCTTTGGAACTTAGCAAGTATATTTCTACATAAAATAAGTGGCTATTTCCTCCAAACGAAAAACATTTCAACAATTAAATTAGCAAGAATCTATTTGTAACTTAAAATAAAGATTCTGAAAGAAGCTTTAGCAGCTATTGCCATAGATGAACAAGTTTTTTTCCCTCAAAGATAATTTTACTGACCAGTTCTTTAAAGAAACATTTTAATAATATTAATAACCTTTTATTCCACTATACTGTACAGTGCCTTTTGTTCAATGGAAATGTTAAAAAGGTTCTAAAGATTCCTCAGTGCAAATCAATGTCAATCCAGAACCTTTATTTTTAAGAGTATAGCCTAAGCTAAATTATCCACTCTTCTGTAACAGTTTGTTATTCATATTAACATCTAATTCACATGATTCACAAAGCATGAAAAAGAACATATCAATCAGGCTTAATTTCCTCTGGAGCCCCTTATGTAATGTTCCTTCAGTGGAGTACGTGTACCATGATTATAATGATGAGGTGCACCGGTAATAATCAGAGACACAGCTGACATTTCATCTATGCAGTCTACAAGATACATGTTGCCACTGACATATTACTCCTCATTAAAACATATTAAATTCAGCTGCATGAAACCTTACTGACAGGCCCTGAAATTAAGATGATGTTTCCAATAAACAGTTTCAGAGTGACATGACTGACACAGACGATTGAGCAGGTTGTGTTATAGCATGATTTAATCTATTTAATGACATCTTCCAAAGAAGATGCCTTCTCACCTGCCAGGAAGGCTGAACAAACACACTCTTTAATCATGAAGCAAAAAAGATGCATAAAAACTGTTATTAAGTTCCAGACCCCAGTATCACTGATAGAAATGGCCTGAACATGTTATTCTTTAAATAAAGCTTTTTAAAACACAGCAAAAGTTTGAAATCTGATTTAGGGAACATATGTAAATCACATGTATTACATACAATTTTGTTTGAATTTCACATCTATAAAAATATTTTTCTTTTATATTTGTCTATAATTTTATATATACAATTCCAAATCAGAAAAGGCAAATAAAAACAAAAATAAAAAAAGAAAGTAGTGATTTTCAAATGACTTTAACTTGTATTTCATTGCAGACAATATGAACACAAAATATTTCATGTTTTGTCTGGTCAACTTCATTTCATTTGCAAATATACATCCTTTCCTGTCATTCAGACCTGCAGCACATTCTAAAAATGTAGTGTTAGTAATCAGGTACATTGGTTAAATAATGATGTGATTTGAAACAGATGATGTCAACAGGTGATTGTAATTATGATTTGGTACAAAAGCAGCATCCAAGAAAGGTCTAGACCTTTAGGAGTAAAGATGGGCCAAGGATCGCCAGTTTGCCAACAAATATGTGAGAAAATTATTGAAATGTTTAAAAACAATGTTCCTCAAAGAAAGACAGGAAGACATTTGGATATGCCACCTTCAACAGTACATAACATAAGTTAAAAGATCCAAGGAATCTCAGGGAATTTCACTTGCACTTCTGTGATGACATCATTAATGCTGAAAAGCACATAGAGATTTTGGAGCACAATATGTTGCCTCCTTTTCTAGGGACACCCATGCATATTTCCACAAGACAATGCAAAACCACATTCTGCACACAGTCCTGGCTGCAAAGGAAGAGGATGCAGGTAATTGACTGGCCTGTCTGCAGTCCCGACCTGTCTCCAATAGAGAATGTGTGATGTATTTTGAAGCGAAAAAAAATGTGATAACAAAAACCCCGTACTGTTGCCCACCTTAAGACTTGTTCGCAGGAAGAATCGGACAAAATTACACCTGAAACACTTAATCACTTGGTGTCTTCAGTCCCTAAACATTGTTTAAGTGTTGTGAAAAGCAATGGCAACATTACAAAGTGATGCTTTACTATTTCAATATTTTTTAAATGTGTTGAAAAAATTTGAACGTTTATTTTGAAAAAACAAACAAACAAACAAACAAACAAAAAAACAATAAAAACCTTGAGGAACACATTAAATAATGCAATGGAATACAAGTCAAAGTAAATTTAGAAATCACTACTTTCTTATTTGCGTTTTACATACTGTCTCAACTTTTTCTGATTTGTGGTTGTACAGTATAGTCATATGTCAGATCTCCCTATGGGTTTGTTTTTATTTGAATACATTATATACCGTATAGTGTCTTTATTGTGATCTTCGATCAATTTAATGAATCGTATCTGCTGAATAATGAAACAGCAGTGATGAGCAGTGACAGTTTCAAATGCATTTATATTCAACAAAACACCCAGATGTACACCAAACAGACAAAGAAAATGAGTAATTTAACTAAGCACAATAAAAAAAAACCATCTCTAACTACACAAGACTGACACTGAACAACGGTTTAAGTAGACAAGACTAACTAGACACAGCTGTGCTAAATACAATTACACCAATGACAAAGAGAAATATATTTAGTACTAAATAATAAATATTCATATGAAAAAAATATGTTGTTATATGAATATACTTAAGTATATATTAAAATGACTACAATTTTAGAAATATTTCACTATTACTATTTGATTGCATAATCCTTGCTGCAGTTTAAAATGATTCTTTCATAAACATGGAAAAAACGTTTATCATAGACATTTCCTGTCATTAGTCACTACTCTATAATAACCATAAATTGCATCAGGGCATATCCCAGACTAAAAAATTTAACTGATCAAACTGTCCCAATTAACTCCATTGCATTAAACAACACAAGGATGACAAAAATCTTAATCTCCGCTGTAGACTGAGGTGGCCAATCAAATAAAAGTAGGCGGGGTTTATTTACTGTATTACGTTACGACATTTATCAGCGCGAAGGGTAAGTGAGGTAAGTTTAAAGAAGGGAAATATTAAATATATAACGACTATTTTACCACATAAAATACCAACAATAACACAGAGTAATGCACAATTCACGTTTCCACTTCCCTTCCATCTCTACTGTAGTCTATATGTGACGAGGAAAGAACCGTTTGTATTTTCGGCCTTAAGCATACAAATAATACTGTTTGTGAACATAATTTTTCAGTGACAATTATACCTACAGTACAATATCACCGTATAAATCAAATTGGTCTCCCAGTTTGTTGCTTGTGTCTTACCATCTTGGGCGATGTGTGACAGGTCAGTGATAATCTTGGAGGGCTTTTTCCGCTTGTTGGGTGGTGCTGGTGTTCCTGACAGAGGCATGATTCCAGACTGGGGAAACAGAGGTGAGAGTAGATTTGGTCAAATAAGTATATTTGATTAGTATTGCGGCAACCCAGTGGCGCAGTAGGTAGTGCTGTTGCCTCACAGCAAGAACGTCGCTGGGTCGTAGGTTCGAACCTCGGCTGGGCTGGGTCAGTTGGCGTTTCTGTGTGGAGTTTGCATGTTCTCCCTGGGTTCGCGTGGGTTTCCTCCGGGTGCTCCGGTTTCCCCCACAGTCCAAAGACATGCAGTACAGGTGAATTGGGTAAGCTAAATTGTCCATAGTGTATGAGTGTGAATGTGTGTGTGGAAGTTCCCAGAGATGGGTTGCGGCTGGAAGGGCATCCGCTGCGTAAAATTGTGCTGGATAAGTTGGCGGTTCATTCCGCTGTGGTGACCCCGCAAGGGACAAAGCCGACAAGAAAATGAATGAATGATTAGTATTGCTTTTATAACATTTTACAGTAGTTTAGAATACGATTTGACTGCAGGTGTAAAGTAAGCAAACACTTCAGTTGAGATGTCAAGTCCTTGAGGAATTATAGAGAAGAACAGACATTTGCAGCTATCAATGACCTCACATTCCTCAGATTCCAAGGATAAGCAAAGTCTGAACATACACTCATAATAACCCATCATAGTGTTTGGTTGGTTAAGGTTATGTTAGACAGTTTCCAGACAGAACTGGAGAAAGGTTGGTTTGAAAATTTTCAGATCTTTATTTCAGTGTTTATGGTCAATATATTTATGTTGTATTTGAAAAATGTCGTATTATAATTATGGAATGCTTAAATTCACGATTCTTATTGTCTGATAAATTTTCAATGATTTCCACAAAATGTAGCTAAAGTACTCCTTGCAGACTTGACATTTCTACAATTGCATTCATTTTCTTTTTGGCTTAGTTCCTTTATTTATCTGGGGTTTGCCACAGCGGAATGAACCACCAAGTTATCCAGCATATGTTTTACGCAGCGGTTGCCCTTCCAGCCGCAATCCATAACTGGGAAAATTTTTACAATTTCATATCAAATAATTTCAGATAATTCAAAGCTCCTTAGAACCGACACAGACAGTGACTATGTTTACATGGACATCAGTAATCAAATTATTTGCTTTAATCTGAATAAGACAATAATATTATTAAGGTGTTTACATGAGTTACTTTTTGAATCTTTCTTTTGTGATACCATTTTACATGTTATAGCACATAGATCGATTAACATCATTGTGTCACCACGCAATCTATGTTTCCTCCAGAGTTTCATGTAATTTCGGGTGTTTCATTTTTAATTTGTCGACTTTAACCGCAGTTTGGCACTTTCACTTTCATTAAGGAACATTTCATGCATGCCCCTGTGACAAACGAGATATTGGATGCGAGTATAAACTGTTGGAAGAGTGTTGTTTTAATGGAATTGGATAGCATACGCCATATGGGGAAAAAACCTCCACATTTGGCGATGAAGGTGTCTGTGCTCTTCCCAGACTCGGTAGGTGCAGAGAATAGTGTCAAACAGCTGTGTGTGTATAGACTTGACGCAAAATGTGGGGAAAATCCTACACGACGGTATTAGTTTGATTAAGGTGTTTAGATGCATACTGCTCTTCAATAATGCAACGAGAATCGGCATACTCCATGTCTTAATTCTATTTTTGTTTAGTTCCATTATGACCTTAATCAGATTAAATTAATCAAAAATCTCTGTTTACATGGTAGACTCTTAATCAGAGTATTGTCTTAATCGTATTAAAATTGGATTATTGGTGGCCATGTAAAAGTCCTCAGTGAATAAACAAATCAATATATTAAACAATAAAATAAAAACAACAGGTTTTCATCTCTAAATTATGTTTTATTATGCATAGAAAGCTCTCTTTCATACACACTCTTAAAAATAAGGGCTCCAAACAAGGGTTTTCAGAGTAATGCATAGAAAACGATTTTTGTTTGCCCAAACAAACTTTTAGTGAACACTTCTTAAAAAAAGATATGTTCGTAAGTCTAAAGAATATTTTGAAGATCTACAGAACCTTGCCTACTTTTTTCAGATTTTAAAGGTTCTTAATGAAACCATCAGTGTTATTAAAGTATGTACAATTGTATCAATAAAATAGTTATATAACAAAACTTTTTTTACTAGTGAGGTTTCACTATTAATAGAGACACACAGATGCATATGTAATTCACACAAGCTCAGTCAATCTCTCACTGTCTCTCTATATTTTAATAACTGCATTAATAATGGTTATTAATTGCTGAAGTCTCCATTAATAGCTCAGCATGACATTATGAAATTAGCAACAGAGCCTTGGAATGAAACAGATGAGAAATCAGCACTGTACACAAGAATGTTTAAAAAAAATATATGATATGTCTTAAAAATAAGCATCTGGACAAAGTCTTAAGATGTGGTACAAGCAGAATAACTGACTCCGGTCTGCTGAATTTTAAGAAAATAATACACACCCAAAGTGTTTACATTATTCTAATTCAATGATATGTTCTCAAGTATTCATTACATACATTTTTACAAATTAAGCAAACAAATCAGATTAAAACCTGCATATGAAGGTCCAAATCATGGTAAAATAGAAGATTTTATTTAGTTTATTCACCAGCTTTACTGCACATATGCCTGCTTATAATATATTCTGCTAGTATAAGGCTCTGTTAATGGCAAACATTGCGACGACTTGACTGTAACTCAATACAGTATGGCTATTTTTAAGGCAGGACCTTTTAGTGACGAGTCGTGGTGTCTGTTTTATTGTCAGATACTCAGGATTGGTCACAAACATACACGCATAAACACATTCACTGTGGCTTAATGCTTTGAAGAAATCAGAAATCTCCCTCAAACTGAAATGACACCACAGATTGATGATGTTGTGGTGTGACGAGGGGGGTGCAATGGCCCACCCTGTAAAATAATCACAAGCTGGGGTCCACCAGTCTTAAGTTCCCCCAGCTGGGCAGTACAGGCTCTGCATTACACATAAAATCATCTACCAGGCTGGGTGGGAGTGTTTAGCATATTCCCACATTCTAGAAGCAAAAAGCCAGCACAGGTTTCATTCAACCTTGATTTTTCCAATCAGTGCAAACTTGCGATGTACTGTCTGTGCTTACAAAACTATTAAGGCATCTGAAGTTATTGCTGGTCGTGTTTTCATTGCCTTCATGCAGCTGTTAGTTGAACGGTGTCAGTGTGTGCGGTTAGTGAAGTGACAGGAAAAAAAATAGCATAATCCACTTACCAAGAACTGGTCTCAAAGGTACAGTGAAAATAGGAAAAGGCTTGTGGCTGAGAAGTTTACCAATTCCAGGGTACCTTTGACCTGTGGCTGGATCAAGAACCTAAGGCGTGCAAAATCCAGTTGGGACTTGGATGGCAGATCTTCACGGGGGGAGGGAGAGTCCGGGTAAGAAGGGGGAGTGAGGGGTAAAAGGGGACCCATTTGGTCTGCACAGCACTTTGCTGATGGGAATATCAAGAGACTAATATCTTTCTTGCAGATGCTTCATTGGCTAAATATAGAGAGAAGGAGAGAGAGTGGCTGATTGCACATAGTTATCAAATAACTTCACGGGGCAAAAGGGCTGCGGTAGATTTGCACTTTTTGTTCTTTGGTTAATCTCCTTCAACTTGTGAGAGGATTTTCACATTTTAAAACCAATAGTGAGTCCCCAGCTGTGCTAAATGTATTTTTATGATAATGATTTAAGCACTTAGGGGGTCAGTGTTGGACGGGGAAGCCACTGCTACATTAGTTTAACATGGTTCTAATATGTTATGAGGTGAATGAGAAAATCAGCTTTGTTTCTGCTTCTGTAACAACCTTGACATATAAAGATAATAGTAGTTCAGTAACATTCCTAATTTCAGAACTAATATAATTACACCACAACTTTCCTGCCAGTAAAGAAGTACTATTTCACATGGCACTTTTCCACTGCTCAGAGACAATGCTCTTTATATAATTATTCACAGCTATATCGTTTGCACCCTATGAAAAATTGTCAGAGTCTCTCCATCTGTCAATTCAGGAAGGATCCACTCATAAATAGAATCTATGCAGGGAAAGCGCCTTGGAGCAGCCATAAAAAGTGCCTGAACATTATCAACCCTAAATATAGGATGGTGCACTGCATATGCATGAGAATGGTGCCAGTTTCAGCTGTAGTCGACTCATGCACTCCACTAGAGGGGACATTGGCTTTTGATTATAAACTTGGATACAACAGTGGCAAAAAGTAATGTCCAGGCAATGAACATTTATAACTCAAAATAATGTTCTTATTTGTGCTTAGTTGCGCTTGTAGATTAAAAGTGAATATGCTGCACCAATGTTTCATTGTAAAAATGCATAGAAGCATAGCAGAGAATTGCTGCTAATGAAATAGTAGGGAGAATGAGGGTGTGTTGTAGTCAGTGTATTTTCTCTATGTTTTTTGTTTTCTGTTCCTTTTTATGTATTTAAATAAAACCTATATTCTGTGACCCATTATACTTTTGCCAAATAATTTTGTTAGAAAATTACCAACCAAGTTTAGTGTTTTCCTTTTCCTGATATAACGTTACTTTCATTATGATGGTTTAATTAAATCAGTGTCTTGGCGTTTTATAAAAAGTGAGAAACTGAAACACTCTTGCTCTAACACATAACCAGATTTATATTAGTAACAGTGAGACGCAAGCGCCACCATGTGGTGATTAGTCCCATTCAGTGCAATAACACTGTGTTGTTAGACAAAAGGAGACACACTGCCACATTTTTATTGTCAGTTATTATAATCAGAAGCATTATAGCATCAGTGAAGTTTTAAAACAATTGGCCTATTTATAAGACAAATATCTTTTTTTCTAAAGGTTTGTGTACATGTGAGATGTTGACATCATGTCTGCATTACATGCAATTGGCTTGGAATGAGACAAAGACATTACAATTTCAGGCATGTTTTATTCAAATTACTCAACTATTAAATTAGAAATGCTTGAGACTTTCAGTTTTCAGAATTACTTATGTGCTAAAGTTTAACTGAGCCCATCATAAGCACAAGAGACATTAAACAAAGCAAATTTTAGAAAGACGGGCACACTGATTCAATGAATTGTACAACAGCCAAAATTAAGAGCGGTTAAAAAATGCTTTAGTCTAATATAAAACATGATGACAAACTAACATGGAAAAACACAAAATGGCTCAGGATTTCATCACTCAATCTACTTTTGCTGTCTTCTTATTCAGTTTCTACATGTAACTTATAAAAGGAGATATTTTAAAAATGAAATATTCGCACCTGCCAGAACTGCAATCATTATTTATTCATCCTCTCTTAATATCTAACACACATTAATATACTGATTTCCTTTCTTTAAACCTCAGTCCATTGTTCCCTTAATGTTAAAAGGCCTCAGATTTTTTTTCTCTTAAGACATTGTCATATTTTTGAGGGTTTTGGGAACACATTCAAAAACAACTCATCCTTGAAATCATCAGCCTCACTGCCACACATGCCATTCAAATATGACATGTTGCTTTGAGTAGTCTGACTAATTCCAGTAAAGCCAGTTGGCTAATTAACCTTCTGATAATCCTGGATAGTGCTAGCTTCGCACTTTTCATGCCTGTCTTCATGTGACAGATTTGCTTCAGTGCTCAGATAGCCTACATGTCTATCTCTAAGACTCTCTCCAACACTATACCTTTCCAACACTTGCTGACTTGACCACTTAAATATGTTTCTATGTAATATAATAATGAAAACACAAGATGTTCATTAGTGCTATTTGATTAATATATAGGTAGTGGGATATAAAGACCACATATCCAGCTAGAGCACATTTTAAGGAACCAGCCTGGTTCCCTGTTTGCTTTGCTCCTACAAATAGTCTATGACCCTCATGCACCTGTTCAGTTCAGGCTCTGCCAGGAGAGATATCATTTCTGATTGACCTAAGAGCACACAGCAAAACAAAGCCTCAGCTTAATGTTTTTTCTTAGTTTTCCCTCTTTCTTTATGTGTAATGTAGATCAAGGTTTTACGCTAAGAAAAGCACAGCGATAAGACTTTTGTAGGTAAAAGGTGCCCAAAATGAAAACTCACATACAGTCTTGTAGAAATTTGAAGGACAATATCTCAAAACACCACAGCGAGTTTGCTAAAACAATGCCTAAGTAGCTAGTTTGTTCTTGAATAAAATTACCCTTTCAGTTTGTGACATCAGAGACACATTTCTGAGAGTAAAGCAATAACAGTCTGATTTTTACGAAGACAAACAATGTTTTCATTTGAGCAATGTAGAAAAATTGTTCTCAAGACCAGGACATGCATTGAGAAACGCACACATGTTGGGTCAATTTAAATTCACAATGACAATATTAGGAATTTAAATCATATTACCAAAGAAATGCTGACATTGTAAATTTCTCCGTTATGTTTTTTAAAAACAAATTGCTGAAGCATTGCTGTGTCCCAATTCTCCTACCTATACTAAATGAAAGAAATCTCAGCTGTTTGCATAAGTATGCATTCAGAAGTTAATGTCCAAACACATCTTTATAGAAGTTCACATTTTTGTTGCAGATAAACTATAACACAGAAAACATGATTCAAATATTTGTAGTTTGTCTACACTTTTTACCAATCTTTGTAGTGACCAGACGGTTCTACACTTCAAATTACAGACCATTTAGGAACCTTTAGCACACATTTCAACAAACTACAAGTTGGGACAAACTATTAAATACTATTTAGGATGGATAGTATGCGAACTGGGACGCAGCACATGTTATTCCTTTGTAGTTTCAAATTATATTAAAATGAATGTTAACACACTGATTAAACTTGAAAGGTTTTAACTTTGAGACGTAGACCGATACAGATGTTTCAGTCTTTCACATGCAAAGTAATATTGTCAGTGAGGTAAGGTACCAGGCCTCCAGACACGGGGCTGTATACCCGCTTGTGTTGCAATAAAGTGAGGTTTGGGAACTTGGATAGGGGATTTTAAGGGATTTGGTGGTAAGGCACTTAATTCAGGGGCACTCTTAAACTGTTTGGCAGCTTGGAGTCCAGAGTAGCTGAGATTTGACATACTTGACATGGGAACTGGTGGAGAGTATGGCATGGGGTGAGGGATGGACACAGATGAAATTTTGGGGAGTTCTGGAAGGCCTGGGGCTCGTGAAGGTGCTGCGGATGATTCAGGTACAGGTTCAGGTGGAGGGGAAGTCATGTCAGAACGAGAGATTCGCTCACCAAGGGTGGTCTGTGAGCGTGGTATAATGACTGTGGGGTTGAGAGTTGGTGCTGACATTGGGGTGGGAGTAGAGAATCTTTTGATTTCATACACACGTGCCGCCTTTACTGGGATCTGCTTGGGTGGAGTCAGAGTGTGGCCCTCCCTCTGCTGCCTCTGGTAGGAAGGGATTGAAGACTGTGTGCCAATGCCACCACTAAAACTGAACATTGCAGGGTTCAGCTGGTAGGGCTGCCTTCTCATGAAATCCAAGGCCTTGATACCCTCTTTTGGGACACCATAACTACCCTTACTTCCTTTGGAGCTTCCTTCAGACACCTTTGCTCCTGCACGCTGCACCCCAAGAGGACAGGAAGGAGACAGCAAGGGATTGTAACCTATGGGTGGAGGAGCACGAACATTAGGGGAATACTTCCATTGGGATGGGGTTGGCGAGAGATCTCGAGGTTGGATCAAGTCTATTACTGATTGGGATTGTTGGTGTTGTAGAGGTGCTGGCTGCAGATATGGAGTGTCTACAACAAACTGATCCATGCGGCTTTGTCTACGAGCAAACAGCTCTGCACCTTTTCCCTCTGCCTGAGGGATCTGTGACATTTCTGGGATGACTCGTGGCTTAGGAGCCACAGGTGGTGGGACCCTTGTTCTATTTTCATCAATGTTGTAAACAATATTTTCTGGTTCAGGATACCCATGCCTGGGTCTGTCATCTAGGTTCTGCACCATAGTCAACAGTTCAGGGTTTGGTGAGTTCTTCTTGCTGTCAGGCATCTTAAACATTGGCTTGTATGCACTACGGCGGCGGGCATCTTGGAGAATACCAGTGCGGCCACCAACAGAAGCTGGTTTTTCACGATAGACTACAGGTGACAGTGGAATTACAGGGTTTGAAGTGGTGTCAGAAGCAGTAGCGGTCAAAATAGAAGAGGTTTTGGGTGATATTGCTATACCCTGAGGATGCATATCAGGAGCCAAAGCAGTCACCATGTTATCAACGGGTATTGCAGGAGGAACAATTGTTTCTGCAATCATTGGAAAAGTAGGATCTTGGGCTTGAACTATGGGAAGTGATGCAACCTGGATGCTTTCCACTGAGGAGCACTGAAAAGCAGGTTGAGAATATGATTCAATTGATACAGCAGCAGGTGGATGAATAGACGTTCCTTGTGTCAAGAGCTGTGTGGGTATTATTTCATCAGGGATATTGGCATTCATTTGACTCATTGTTACTTGGGTACCAAATATGGCTGGGGTGACACACATGGCATGCTCTTCTGATGCTGCAGGAAACAGAGGTGCCACTACAGCCACTGAAACAGGTCTGGGTGTCTTCTTACTGACTGCAGGGCGAAACACAACAGGAGCAGTGGCTGCCCGATTGGTTATGCAGCCTGGGGCAAAAGGTCTGGCAGTTCTGTTTAACACAGAGCTGGCAGGAAGTTCTGGTAGAGGAGTTGGTGGTGGAGGCATCACAGTTTCTGTAGAAAGAACTGAGAGATTCGTTTTGGGCACCACAGTGGGGGCTGTCATAAATGTGTTTGAAGCATCTCCATTAACCATAACAGGAACAGTGGGGATGATCTGATGTGTATTCATCTGTGTCTTGTTTTGTGTTTCGGCTGCTTGAACATCATGATAAAGGGTTTTTGAAGGTCTGGCAGGTTTTGGAGCAACTGGTGGTGGCTGGACATTGAGCCTTGTGAGTGAGTCTGGGTGTGGTGTCTGTAGCGGAGGAAGTGCCTGTGCCTCTTTCAGTGAAATACTCAGCATTTGGCTTTGTAACTGTTCTTGTGCAGCTTCTATTTTCTTTGCATGTTCCTCAGCCCTTTTCCTCTGCTGCTCAAACAACTGTGCCCCCTTTCCAGAGGTGTCACTCAGACCAGGACTAAGAGCACCACCATCTCCTTCCTGACCTCTGGAAGCACATCTTTTCTCCAGCATTTCAAGGTAGTCGCTGTCCCATGTGGGGTCCGGTGCAGCAGAAAAACCTTCCTCATCAAATTCTGATTCACTGCCAGGAAATATGCCATCCTCTTCTTGAGAGTCCTGCCTCATGTCCTCATCAACACTTCCAAAGCTGGTCAGTGTATATTTCTTGGATCGTTGCCGGCGTTTTTTAAACATCAGTACACCTTTTGAATGAGGGTTTGGTGCATCTGTCAGTAGTGAGGCGATTGTGCGGCACTTGGAGCGGGCCTCTTTCACCTGCTTGTCTGTGATTGTCTCTCCACGGTTCAATTCTGTATAACATAAGATAAAAAAGTTTGAGACAGAATAAATAAATAAATAATTAAATATATATATATATATATATATATATATATATATATATATATATATATATATATAAACAGCAACACTTTTAATTAAAGAATTTTGCAACAAGGAACACTGGTTAAATTAGTAATATAACTTTGATGCCAAGTTGATTTGTCTACCATTGGGAAATGCTTTATTTACCAGTGCTGAAATTTTGTCCCTGAGAGAACAAAATGTAGAGATGAACCTATACTACTTTTTTACAAACCGATACAAGCTTGAGTATTTTAATTTGTGTACTTGCCGATACAGAGTACCGATTCCGATACTTCTTAAGTTTGGTTTCAATGAAGGTGCAATTAATTTGAAAGGAGGTTTTATTTTTTGCCTATAGCAATGATGAACTCAAAAAATATTTAACAGAAGGTTATTCCAAGCCAAAAATATAATATATAACCCTGTAAATCAATAGACCTTATTGATTTCCGATAAGCATGGACATTAAAAGGATAAGTTATACTTGCACTGACACATGTCCACAACTGCATACATTACATAATCAAGTTTGTGCAGTTTACGTTACCTTTTACTCTCTTGACATTGACTGTTTATTCTTCAGTAGCCTATAGATTCATTAATAATGTATTTTATAAACGAACTGTTTATATGGACTAAGCTATTAATATATAATACATTAATTAATGCATTAAGACATTGAAGTCAGGTAGGACAACAAATCCATCCATGTAGCGAAATACTGTTGAGTGGTATCGGTGCATGGTATTTGCATCTTATGTACGATATGAGTACGAGTATTTTAACCAAGTATGGACCCGATACTGGTATAAGTATCAGTGCATTCCTAGAATAATGTTTAAAGTACAGATTAGAGATACCTTTAGATTTATGACAGTTTATTTAAATTATTGCTTCAAATAGCAGTGATTCTAAAGATGTTTGTAAACTTTTTAAAACACTGCTGTGCAGGCACGTGCAGAGGTGGGGGCTTTGGGTGCTTGAGCCCCTGCCCTTTTTTCTCCTGGGGAGAAAGTGCCCTTTTTTCCTGGGAATAATAATTATTTTTTAAATACTACTAATAATATAATATATGTATGTTAATGTGTGTTCTATTTAATGACTGCTTTCCCTGTCAAACAATAAAAAAACGAAATTTTAAAGTATATCTTGGTTTTAGTCTAGCCAATCCAAGCGAGCATCGAACCGACGATTTGAAAAGAAAAGCCACATGCGAGGCGAATGCTCTTACGAAGACTCTATTTACATTGTTACTCTCGCCTCCAAAGTAAGGTGTCAACAGTGGAGTAACGTCTATCAGCGCCTATGCCAACTCCTGCATCCCCATTGCACACGGACTGCATCTGGGCCATTGCTTTACACTCTGACCCATACATACACTGCAGACGGAGTGTGTGTAAAACATATATTACTAGCTGACCTCTGTTACGGCAGCGCGATATGATCGACAGAACCGCCGATGTAATTTCATCCGTCGTTCATCTTCATTGTGTGGAGGTGAGTAACGGTTAACAAAAGACTACCTGAGGCTCAAATTTAATGTCAGCTATTCATCCAAAAGTTCAAATGCAAATAGGCTATTTTGTCTTGCTAACATCCTTCTGATTAACAACCATGTAATAAGTTTAGCCAGGGCAATATCATAGGCATACAGGCTAATGTAATGGAGAAACGACAGCTGGATAGTGAAAATATTGCCCTCTTGTTTTTGCAGTCACACAGAATATATAATGTTAATTGAAGCTATAAAACATGTACAAATGGGTTAGCTATGGAAGTCAGTGGCTATCAGTGTGTCCTACATTCTTCAAAATATTTTATTTTGTTCAACAGAAAAAAAAACTGAATAACAACAATAACAGAAACAACAGAAAAACAAAAATAATAGATAGAAAAGGGATAGTTCACCCAAAAATGTAAATTTACTCACCCTCAAGTGGTTCCATTTCTTTGTTTCTTTATTTTGTTGAACACTAACGAATAAAAGATTTAAAAAAAAAGATATTTTAAAGAAAGCTATAAACTTGAAATTATTGACTTCCAGAGTAGGGAAAACAAATACCATGAAAGTCCTTGGTTACAGGTTTCCCGTTTTCTTTAAAAGATTACTTTGTGTGTTCAACAGAAGAAAAGAAAAAAAAGTCAAATGGGTTTGGAACAAGTAAATGGTGACAGAACTTTTAAGTTTTGAATGAACTATCCTTTTAAGGGTGAGTATAATGTGCATTTAGGGTGAAATCTCCATAATAATCTCATTATAATATATTTTATTTATTAAAGTACAATTATTACTATTATTTAATAAAAAAGTGCCCTTTTTCCATTTGAGCCCCTGCCCCTTAAAAGGTCTCTGCACGTCCCTGCTGCTGTGGCAAATGTCCCAAAAACTTAAGCTTAAACCTACCCTTTATTAATACATCAGGAAAAATGTTATCAATATATCAGTAAAAATATTGTTAGAATTAGTTAAACTACAATTAATGTAAATCATGAGATGTAGCCATTTGATTGGATTTAATAACTGTTAAAATCTAATGTTTCACTAGAAGAATTAATGTTTAGCAGTCGGCATATACAATATCAATTATAGTAATACTGAATTAATAGCACATTTGATTCCAGAGCCAGTAATCACAGCATAAACAAGGATGTCTGTGTTGTTTACCACCTAATCTTGGATCAACAAACACACATTCCATTGCTGTAATCCAGGATCAATGTCATACCAGTGCCTGGACACTGCATAACTTATGTCCAGGCACTGGTATGTAAAACCTGTGTAAGTAATTGTGTGTATATCATTTGATGAACAATAAACTGACTTCTGAAGCATGCTAATTTGTGGCTTAAACTGACGAGATTTTAAAGTGCCAGCATTGTTCATGTCTGAAAACAATACTGAGAATGTTAACAATACTGTCAAGCATTTCAGCTGAGGATCTAGCTGGAGAGAATGAGTACGGCCCTGTGAGGGGCACCGTCACCTGATATGAGACAGCAGCTGGAGATGCGTATGCCAGCTCATGCAAAGCAGTACTCAGGTTATCAACCCTGTGAGCCTCAGGACAAATTTAGACACTGGTCTCTTCAAGGGTTTACATGCGGGCAGTCTCAAGCAGTGCCTTTAAGAACACATTTACAAAGCTAAGCAGATGTTTGTGAAAGTGAGATTGAAGCCAGTTGATCACAAGTGCAACAATCTTCATATACTCACTTGCTTGTTTTGCTTTATCCATGTAGGTTAATGTGAGTTCCTCATCCACTGGATTGTCAACTGGCCCAACCATGGGCACCAGCTGACTACGAGAGCTCAGCATTAGAGCTTCTTTGGCTCTTTCTGGAGAAACAAGAGGGGGGATATTTGTGGGCTCCTGAAACCCACTGTCTTCTTCCATTAAACCTTCTCTTGGGTTCTGGTCATCTGCACTCATTGACGAGGTCTCAGTGGAAGTTTGTGAGGACCATGCTCCATGCAAAGGGGGCTGGTAAATCACTTCTCTGCGAGCTACACCTGGCAATGTGTCTTCCCTCTTATTAGGCCCCAAAGGATTGTACACTTGGGCATCCGAGGCACTGTCATACCCACTCATTTCTGAAGTCTCCGCTCCCTCTGGTGAGGCTCGACCAGCCTTGCCTGGTGAATTGCTGGGACTACGCCGTTTTGGTTTGCGATGCCTCTCATGAGCAGCCACATCTGCATCGCTGTCCGTTTCTCCATAGTAGGCTTCGCTGCCAGGTGGGGAGGTCAATCCACTACGTCCAGTCGGAGACATCAGGGATCCGCGGTGGATCTGCCGTACGCTGGATTGGTGAGGTCGGGAACTGGATGGGGACATGGCCCTAAGGGCGGCACGGTACTCTTTATCAATGCGGGGAGAAGGAGCTCGAGCAACCAGAACCACCGACTGGAAGCCAGCCGGTGCCCTGATAGACATGTAAGGGGGTAAAATAGCACAGGGGTGGTCAGAAACAAAACCTTAGAGTAGCCCTGGCTTGGAAGTTTAACTACAGTCAATACAATCATTTACTTACAGCTCTCAAACACATGTTAGCACTGGCAAGGTAAAGGATAGTTTACCTTCTAACTCGGATGTGTAGCGTTCCTGGCATGCTGTCAATCAAGTTCATGGCCTGGGCATGTGACAGACTCCCACAGGAATTCTCATTGATGGACATCAGCTCATCTCCTTCACGCAGACCGGCCCGGCAGGCTTTACTTCGCTTACGTACCTGCAGTATGTTGATAATGTATGAATAGGTCAAGAAGTAATTTAAAATGGCTTTGAATGTTATACATAGATTAGGCAAACAGCGCTCATATATCTGGTATCTTAAAAATAGATATGCAAGGAATCCCAATGAGTGGCATGTTGTATGACTTTGAACTCTATATCCATCTATTCATTCTTCTGACCAAATTTTATATATTTTACATATAGAATCTCATATTCAGCATGTCATAGAATCTCATAATCTGCATGTCTTTAAATTTCAAGATCATAGATTTTCTTCTGCAGAACATTTGTTTAGCAGACATTGTGGCCCTTGGTGAAAATGTAAATCGTCGGCTACTTACAGCTTGAGATTCAAAACAAAACAAACAAAACACCTAGACCATACAAAATCAACACCCATGATTCCTGATAACACATTGAGGTTTTTTAAAGTGAAACAACGGAGCTGAACTCAAGTGAACTTTATTTATATTATTATCTGCAATCCATAGCCTTGCTTAATGTTTCTCAGTGCATTCACAACATTCATGTTGCATTATGAACTATTAAACATCAAACATTGAGAATCTGTTAAAAGTTAATCTTCTCTATTAAGATTGCACATGCAAATCTACTGATATATATTTGTATCGGCAGTGGTGGAAAGAGTACTGAATATTCACACTCAAGTAAAAGTACAATTACTTGCCCAAAAATGTAGTCTAAGTAAAGTAAAAGTATCTGTTGTATGGTAAAAAGTAGCCATTTTAAAAGTACTCAAGAGTAGTGAGTATCGAGTATTATGCTGTAAAAAGCAAATGAGTTTACATGCAATTTGTGCTTGTGTGTGTAAACCTAACATTCTGTAGTGCATTTAGTGATTGTTTAAGACTATTTGGTGATTTCAGTCCTCATCCATCATCTACTCATCAGTGACATGCTGTCTCTCATTGGGTGTAAAGATTTTGGACATCTTGGACACTTTTAATGCTTCCAAGCGGATTGCTGCATTTATAAAGGACCCATGTCTTGAGGTAGTTCAGTATGATGCGATTTACAGTCTATGTGTGATTTGATTGGACAGGAATCACAAGACTGATTTTTCTACTCAGCCAATCCCCATAGACAAGAAAACATAATGACTGCAGGTTGAAGGAAAATAGTGGAGTAAAAGTACCAATACAGCACTAAAAATGTACTCAAGAGAAAGCGCACACATTTTTAAAACTAATTAGTAAATTACAATTACTGAGAAAAACTACTCAATTACAGTAATATGAGCATTTGTAATTTGTTACTTTACACCACTGTGTGTCAGTTATAGCATCCAGTATGAACATAAGTACCATTTTGGCTGCATTTACACTGCAGATCTTGATGGTCAATTCCGATTTTGTGACTATCTGATTTTTTAAAAGTGACTTGTATCTTATTGTCTGCATTTACATGGCATACGACAGAGGAGCAATGACCATGTAAAAAAGAGTGAGCGCTGACTGACAGCTGATAATAAAAGAGCGCTCTTTTCAACTTTTTGCAGGGTTTAATTTTTTAAGTTAGTTTCTAGTTGTTTTACTATAGTTTATGATAGAAAAGTTCTCATTTGGCCATCTTCTTTTAATCTAGGCCTTTTCAAACCAGTAGGCACCTTAATGTGATGTCCATGGCATGATTTATGCACATGATGTATGCAACAGTTTTATATTAGTTTATATTGGTTATGTGGCAGATGTTGCGCTCTCTCTCTCTTTCTCTCTCTCTCTCAATAACATGTTTAAACACTTGAGCTACATGACAATATAAAGGCTTTTTTAGTCCTCGTGTTTGAGATTTAAGTTTTGGGACTCAGCTGAAGTCTGTTCTGAAATGAAAGCATCAGAGTTGACGTCATTTGCTATTGTTTTTAATAATGCACAACTCGCATTGACAGGTGAAAATTCGATCTATCTGCTTACACTGCAGACATAAGGACACAGATCCGATTCATATCGGATAAATTTCCACATATGAACAAAGCCTGAATCTGATTTGAGTAAATATTTTCCTGCTTACACGTACATGTGCCATATCCGATCTGTGCCACATGGGAGAAAAAAAAAAATCGGAATTGAGTCACTTGAGCCATGCAGTGTAAATGCAGCCTTAGATGAACAATACAGAATGCATCATCCTTCTCGGTTGTAATCAGTGTCAGCTCACAGCTGAGTTTGCACTCACTAATACATCACTATACGATGAGAATACTTGCTCTAGACTGTTCGAAATGCACTCAGAAATGTATTTGTTGATTCAAAAGACCTGTTTTGTCAGCAGCCATGGGTTTTCATTTTGTTTTGCTTGTATATTTATTTTAATCCTAAAGTGCAGAAAAACGTTGAATTGCAATTTATAAATCAACAAAGACCACATATTCTGCTGGAAATCTTTAATGTTCTACTGAAGAAAAGTCATTTTAGCTTGGATGGCCTGAGAGTGTGCAAATTAAGAGCAAATTTGAATCTTTAGGTGAACTTTTCCTTTAACATATCCAGCCAAAATGTGCAACATTGCTCACAATACTTAAGATTTACAAAAGGGAGGATGTGAAATGAACGCAAAAACCACTCAGTTGGCTGGCATAGACAGTTGCTGCTCTTGTGTATGTGTAATGTTGTTTCTCAACTGGGCCTTGCAATGCCAATGCTCAAACCCCTGTCCTTCTATCATCTTACTTTGCACTTTATGACAGGCTCTGATTTCAGTGGTTTTGTTCACACTAACAGGTTGCACTTGCACATCTTACTGAAGCAATAATCAGTCTATAAATACTTACTTTACTTGATGATAAACAGGACATGTTATAGTGTGTATGCTCCTTTGGCCTTTGTGGAGAACAATCTGAATGGCATATAAATCAATGTTTGGTTTTCCTTTTCTGATTGTAATCCTGCATTTAGCTGCTTTGTAGTGTTCGGGATTCAGTTGTAAATGCAAAGGTGTCAGGTTCAGGACCATGTGGTAAACTCTGATCTGGAAACGGTCCCATCACTAAACCTAATCTTGCTGTGGCGGAGCGTCCATACCATTAGATTAATCTAATTCACTTTTGATGACAAGCAGCTATCCACCTATAAAAATCAACACCCCTCATGACAGCCACGATTAGTGGATGCACAGCCAAGATCAGTGGATGGAAGTACCCTGATCGGATAACATAATTATATAGATAGATAGTCCATAAGCACTGTCAATACTCCTGGTTTGAATGATTAGTTTATGTGGCAGATTAAAAGAACATATACAGAGGAACTAACAACCAGGGGTGCGTTTCCCAAACAATGACGTAACTCACGGCTGAACTATCACAGTACAATGCATCGTTTGGGAAAAGAACGATGTAGTGACGAGTGTTTCCCGAAAGCTGTAGTTTTTCTGTCGCAGATTTATCGTTTGTTATAACGTAAAACGCCCATAATGATGCTCTAAACGGGGTGGAGTAACAACTTCTTTAGAGAAGAACCCAATCATTTATTTGTGCAAATTATATTGTTTTTTACACGCACACGCATTTACAAAAAAAAAAAAAAAAATCCAATATTATTTTTGGTAAAAACATGCACTCGTTTTCCATATTAACTCAATCAATCAAGCCTTTATTTGTCACATATACCTCCATGTATTCACATACACTGACATATAGTGAAATTGGACCCCCCAGGGACAGAGCAGCCAGGCACACGACGCGCCACTTCTCCCACCCGTCCATCACGTATCCAGCTGCAAACGTCCCGGCAGGACAAGTGAGCTCTTCCGAGCCCAAACTTCTCATCGAGAAGATGGTGTCAATCGCGTTCAGAGACCAGTTGATCAGATCCATAATTCCTTATTCGTTTGGATAGCAGGGCACGGAGAGCCTCAGAGATAGAATAAGACGAGACAAGAAGAGCCAGCCAGGGAAGATAAGGGACGGAGAGGGAAAAAATGCGACCGCCTTTTACATATAAATGAAATAAATGTAAATGGCACTTATAGGGCCTATATATGTTTCCTTTACAAATATTATTAAGAACATTACATATCCTATTCTAAATCATAAAATCACTTAAAAAAGCTCACATGTATTCTAATCTCGTATATAAATCATATAAATAAATAATGAGCCTATTTATTAAAAAATGAAACTTAATATTTATTATTTATTAGGAAATGAAAAATGCTACTTTAATAATAATATTAATAATAATGATGATGATTATTATTATTATTAAGTAGGATATTGTCTATTTTTTATTTTTGTTGAAAACTCTACTTTTACAATTTGACACATGCAAACCACTGCAGAAATGCTCTAACCAGCAGGCCCATGTCATATACAGTACAGATACTTAATAAATAACCTACTATAAATAAAAAGCATTACCGTTATGCTATGTTTTTTGTTTTCACAAGCTTTGGAGATGTAACATAAATTCCGCTTTTAAATAATAGCTCACCTATAGCTTTTGTCATGAGGCTGTGTTCAAAATGACATCAGTGTTTTCAAAGTGCACTGCGAAGGGAGCGCAGTTGTAAACATGAAGATCGCTAAATCTGAACTGTAAAAATACTTTAAAAACAAATTACACCTAAGATAGATGACCTTAATGCTTTTTTTTATAATTCCAAGTTTAAATGTTAGAATGTTCTAAATGAATAGGGCGTAGGGGGGATAACTGGGAATAGAACACAGCCAGGAACTATGTTTCTAACTACAGCTCCAGAGGTGTAGTTGCAACTTGCAAGCATACAAGTTTGCGACGCAGTTTGCGAATGTTCGTTGGAACGATGCATTTGGGAAACGCCAAATCAACGAACTATGTTTCTAACGACGCAACTTGTGACCTTTGTTGGCTAACGATGGATTTCGGAAACGCACCCCTGAATAGCTGTTTCATCTTTAATTAGTAAACATGTTGCAAATACAGGAATGCCGGATGTAAAACTGATTGATTAGGGTCTTATGAAACTATCAAATGCTTCTTGCTTATACAGTAGTTAAATATAGTCTGGAAACATTAAGATTTGTTATAGTCTTCCAACCTTTATTTAATCAAAAACACAGTACAAAAAGTAACATTGTGAAGTACGATCTCAATTTAAAATAACTTCTCTATATAAATCTAATATAAAATGTGATTTGTTTTTGTGATTCAGAGCTTTTTTGTCACTTTAGATGTAATTTCTAATATGCTTATCTATTATGATTAAATGCTTTTCATGCTCAATCAGTTATTTCTTACTATTATCATCATGAAAACAAATGTTCAGCTTCATATATTGGACTTCTGAGGGATCATGTGACACTGAAGACTGAAGTAATAGCTGCTGAAAATTCAGCTTTGAATCACATGGATAAATGACATTTTACAACATATTCACATAGAAAGGTTACATTTTAAATTGAATTAATATTTAACAATATTACAGCTTTTGTGTATTTTTGATCAAAAAGACAACCAAAATGCAATGTAAACATTTATTCCACAAGCTTGGCTCGTTACTGGTCATCTACTCTTGAATTGTAACCATTACTTAATATACGTGTGCATTAGCTATTTAGGACTACAGTATATATAAAAAGGGTTGTCCTGCAGTTCGAATGGTACTTGAAAGTTCACAGCTCAATGAATCATTTGGCTTTTTTGGTCCAGGATCAGTTCCACACCACTAAAGAGTGCAGGGGCCTGTGCTTCTGGTGTCCATTACATCTTAAGGCTGCATTTAGTTTGAACGTTTCTTTAGAACTCAGGAACTGTATGCGGATATCACACAAACATACGGTTCAGAAAACTAATATTAAGCTCATTTTATTCTGTAGTGTTCTTCGTAATCATACCTTGGCAACTTGCAGAGGTTTCTGGTGCTCAATTCCTCCCTGCAGTCTGAAGCCCCAGGGTGCTCCTCCCGACAAGGTGATGATAACCTCCTCGGCCACCATGGTGCGGTCTGTGCTTGAGTCTTAAGTTCGGTTTTCGGCCTTGGGGGCCCTCAGTACACAAGCTCCATGTTTTTACAGGGCCCCCTCAATGAAGACAACTACTACTGCAACTATGTCCCAGGGTTCCTTCTAGTTGCCCACCTGAGTTGAGTCTCTCACACGAACACACGCTCAAGCACACACAGTTCCCCTCCCACACCCTGAGCTGGATGTTGGTGATAGGGGGGCAGCCATAAAGGAAGTTAAAATAGAGAGGGACAGAGAAGAGATACCCACCGTCACCCTGTGAAGTGGAATCTGGTGCTGGATAAAGGTAGTTGATCACAGCTGTGCTGTCACTCAGAGCTGGCTTAAAGGGTGGGGGCGTACATTGCTGAAATAAAAATAGCCTCTCGCTAAGAGGTCAAGCTATTTAATGACTTCAGAATGGCAACAAGTTGATTTGATGGTGAAACTGAAAGAAATGTGTACTATCTGACTTATAAAATAGTTTATGATGCTGGATGTAGTCTAAAGGGTAGTCGAGAAGTTTGAGTGCTGTCATTTGAGGAGTGCGCTCTTGTACAGTTAAGTCTTTTCTCAGTGTTATATAACAACATCAGGAGGACCTTCTAATAGTAATATATAATGACAACAGACCTGTCCTCTTGGCATTCAAACTGAGACAGTTGGCCAATTAATCTTTCTTTGGATAAGCACACACATGCCTGACCAGAGTAGGAAATTAAAAGCGACTTAGTGACACTTTAATTCCACATAGTGTTGTATGACTTTGATCAATGGACATTTATATTAGCAGGGACGCTATAAACTGATCTAAATTAGCAATGAAAGTGTACCAAAAAATCTATAATAAAATAGAATATCTCTTTACTTTCTAAACAGCAGAAAATCCTGAAATATAGATCATGGTTTGCATAAAAATATAAAAAAACTTATAATAAAAAATGCTACTTTGCTATAGCATATTAGATATGCTAATTAGAAACATTAGATAAGCTACAGCATATTTAATTTCTGGAAGATCTTGTGACAGAGAAAAGTGAATTACATAAAATGTTATGGTTAGTTTTTTTCATTTTAGGCTTTTTGAGATAGGAGAATGATGGCACAGCTATGCAGGTTAATTTGACATAACATTTTTTTTCTCCACATTTTGCTCAACTTGTAATATGTATTGCACTCTATTGACTTTCTTAATAATTCAAGCAAAATAAAATAATGAATTTGAACAAAACTAGGTGTTGAGTTTTAGCAATGTGAACTTGCCAGAAGAGTTTAGCTCTGAATCTTTCCTTGTTTGATGTGAAAATCTCTAGTTAATTTCCTCTCTTCAGTTGGTCATGGTCAAACATCCACAAGTAGAAACATCAACGCTGAAAAGTTGCTTAATAGTAGAAATTGAAGTGAAATTCAAATTAAAAGCAAGACTTACACCATTTCTTGTTTAATTCTGTAAAACTACTAGTTTTGAAACGATCAACAGGATGTAGCGCGATATAAATATGCCTGACATAACTTGACTGGAGTGACTAATTGAAGAGCTTGTGCAAATACCCACTATAGCTATGATCAGATGTTTACTTAACTGCCGTTTTCTCACTGCTGGCATTATAGTTCAATGTTTATATTTGTTATTGAGAGGAAAACATGAAGCACCTATTCATTTAAACAGTTTTCAGCAGCATGAGTGGCATTGATAACACTCTTGCGTAGCCAGACCTTCAGACTTGATACAAGGTCTGGGGTCTCATTTGTAAAACTTTGCATAGAAACATTCCTAAAAGTCAGTGTACACCAGAATAAATTCAGTTTATTTACAGCTGCGCACATTCTCCCGTCAAGTTTGTTTTTTATAAATCACAGTCTTGCATGGGAAGTGGTGTATGGATATTTCCACCGCCATTTTGTGTGTACTCTGTTAATAAATGAAACCCTGTTTGTTTCACACTTTGTTTTTGTCAGTTTAAATAGTATAAAGAGAATCATAAGCACTAAATGTCAAGACAATGGCTTCCCCCATCACATGATAAAGTTTGTCATAATTACGGTTTATATCTAGGTGCACCGTTAAACAAATTGACAAGTAAATCTCAAAGAAATTCTGTATAATTCATTCATTTAGAAAACAAGTTTGAAACTCCTGTATTATTTTCTGCATATTTTATTTAAAATTACATATATAATGCATCTCAATTAAATATGAAGATATGTACATCATGCAGTTTATGTACTGGCACATTTAAAGGTGACCTATAATAAAAATCTGGGTATTCAAAGTCATAGTAGAATAACAAAAGTTCAGCATATGAAAATGGGCACACTGTGAGCCTCAGACACCAATGTTTCCTCGTTCTCATGTAAATGTCACTAGTGTAAAACACCGGTGGACGACAGGCCAATCAGAGGAAAAAACAAACTGTGATGAGACTCAGAGGCCATGCCCTCCTCATTTGCATGCATGTCTACTTTAGGTCATTCATCCGGACCTGACGACAAGCTGTGTCATCAAGTGAACACAACTCATATGCAGCTCTGAGATCATAAAAAAAGCTCTGAAATCATTAATATGCACGCCTCAGGTTGCGTTTGATAAGCCAAACGTTTTCTAATAATACAACAACAGCTCGAGACATGTTTCAAACTCGCCTCAGAATGCAAAATGCAAGATTTACAGATTACACATTTATTTATCTCCACTCCGAAGAGACATAAGGTATGTTTAGTTACATCTTTGGTTAATTTATTGTGTTTATTGTGAAATTTGATGCATCTTTTTTAACAAACACAGGTACTGTATACTGATGAATCTTGTCAAATCACTGTCATATGTTCATATATAGAGATTGATATTAATTCCTGGCTGCGTTTTCTTTGACTGTAGCTATAAAATAAAACCCGATACATCTCTATCACTCTCTTTTGTCAAGTTTAATTATAATTTAGCCTTTATCCACAACAAATCTGGTGAGCAAAATATGCTAACGTTACTCTGGTTGGGTTTATATTTGTTATTGTTCAGAGTACATCACGCTCTGTGTGTGTGTCTGTAAGAGTGGCACGTCAGAGTGGAGCTCATTAATATTCATGACACAAACCATATATGGTCAATTATGGACCTTCTGATGGGTATTTTATGGAGTAATAAATAAGCTTATAAAACCGTTTCTGGAGATTTTTTAACTTACCGAAGTCATGAACCTATTATGCAGATATCAGAGAACTATTAACTTATTAAACCAATGCAGTATATGGCTCCTTTAAAGTCTGAATGTAACAGACAGTGCTGAGACTTTATATTCAGTATGTTGATGTACTTCGAACTGAAGCGGAATACTGAGTAGGGGAGGGGCTTTTTTTTGCACATCATTCTGTTTTAGCAAACTAACAGTAACGCGCCATTCTCATGGGGCTTCAGCTTCAACGCTTTCCATTCACTTTGAATGGGTGACGTCAGGCGTTGCCGAACTGCATTGGGACTTTCTCAAGTTTTCAATCGCTGAAAGAAGCGTCAGCCAATCAGATCACTGTATGCAAGACTTTCTTAACTTTTCAAATCGCTGACAGAAGCGTCAGCCAATCAGATCACTGTATGCAAGACTTTCTTAACTTTTCAAATCGCTGACAGAAGCGTCAGCCAATCAGATCACTGTATGCAAGACTTTCTTAACTTTTCAAATCGCTGACAGAAGCGTCAGCCAATCAGATCGCTGTATGCAAATACACTAGCTCAGACAGTAGCCGATTGCTGGGCCATGGATAAGAATATTGTGGCTGAAGCCATCAAACTGACGTTAACAGAGAAGAAAGGCAACTCCAATTGCTGACAGAAGTCCGATTTTGATTGATGATCACCAAGAACAAACTTTTTTCAGTGGATTAAGAAAGATTAAAGAAATTATTAAAATGTGCGATAGCAAAATAAACATTGTAAAATTTGATTTCGCACAAACTATTCTCCATATCCACGCTAAAGAGGAAAGCACAGTCAGTGTTTAAATGATGAGCCTGAATCAGACAGAAATTGAAAATGACACAGCTGAACCTCACGCCTGCTCTCTAAAATAAAATCTGACAAGTGTCTTTCTTATATATTCAGGTTATAAGCATGTGTAAGTAATATGTAACGTTCACATATTTTTTGCGAGTTTGTTATTTGAGATGTAAAACCCATGAAAAGCGGCTGCATAGAAAGACGTTGCAGCGCTGGTGAAGATTGTGGGTGTTTACAGGGGTTTGACTGATAAATATGAATTTGTAGCTAAATTGCTAACGATGCCAAAAAGCATTTCCTGTTGTTTACATCCTTGCTACAACATACCATTAATGCTAGAAACGGTTCATGTAATAGATCAATTTTAACAAATAAAAATACTTACAGGTTGTGCCTCACAATCCACAGCTTTGTCTATTATGGTTGGAGCTTCTCCACCTTTCAGGAGTTTTTAGCCGAATCCAGCATTGGACTGGGAGAGATTCTGGAAGCTGTCCTTTGTCAAATGCTAGCTATATATATTTTTTATAATTCTCTGAAACATAATTAAAATTAAATTGTAAGCACATTTGTCTTTATGTTGTGTCCTTTGGAAGCCCAAATACAGAAACAGAAGAAGCTCTGTGAAATAGCAGTATTTGGGAGGCATTTTAGCTTTCTTTGCTAGAACATTACGGTGCCTCTGGCCACGCCCCTTTGCTGCGCAGGGTGTATGCACGTGGTGAATGCATGTAACCTGAAGCGTTTGTGATCTCACTAACCCGGATGTATTTTTTTGTAGTCCCCAAACTTCGTTCGCTGTTGGCTTTGCTAAGCCGTGGTCACACTGGACTTTACTCCCCATAGACTTCCATTTATACGCACGCGAATGCGTCAGACCGGAAACGCAGGGTCATGCATTGAGTTTCGCAGGTTGCTGCAGTGCAAAGTTCAAGCTTGGTGAACTCTGACCTGCGAAATCGCATCACTTGACTGCGTGAGACCAATCCAGGATCAAAACATGACCTCTCTGAACAGAAATTTAAAACATGGAAAAATCGCTCGCTTTTTTTAATGTCTAATCATCTTGTTCAATCCCGCCCCTTTTCGCAGCGCCGTACGACAGAATTTCGCAAGCTCAACCTCTAGTGCTACTTCGACTTTACTCTGTAAAAGCCAACATCTCCCTTTGCACTGAACTTTGAGCATACTACATTCAGAGATGTTGTTTATGTTCACACAGATTTTGATCTAAAGTTTGATATAGATGATCTCGCAGTGGACCACCCCTTTAGATATGCTTCATAAATAAATTGACTTCACATTTATTAAATATTTTTATTATTTTAGTATTAACAATTCTATGACTTAATAATTAAACAAACACTTGATGGATTTAAATTCATAGTTTTTATTAATTGTATGGTCATGCAAAAAAATCCAGCATCCAATTAAACCTCAGAGTATAATCATATGTAGTCCCATCATATATGGTTACAATGCAAAAAAAAACTAACAAGAATGGGGAAACATACCAAGCTAAAGTTGTGTTAATCTCTTTTAGTCCATTTCTCAAAATTAGCATTTGATGTTTAGCACTGGAAACTCAAGAGTCACATCTCGTTTACCTTGAAGATGCAGGTAATATACACAGATTTCAATTTTAGGTAACACAGACAGTGAAAATTATTACCAGAAAGTTACACATGCATATTTTCCTTCTGCTCAACTGCATATGTGTTTGGGTTGTGGGAGTTATTTAGTTCAGGAAGTATTCACCTAGCATACAAAGGTGTCCGTCTGACAGTCGCAAGAAATACAAGAACTACAATCTCCTGCATCTGGAAACATCTCTTGCCCATTTACATTTGTATGCAAGTCTAACTGTCTAAACTGCACTTTATTTTTTATTTTTAAAACAAGGACACTGTTATCTGAGAGGACGCACTATGAGTGAACTAGGTCTGATCACACTGCTATAAGACACACTGCAGCAGGGGGCAACAAAGAGCGCAGAATGAAGTATGGCAGACATCACAGTGCCAGACGGCTTTATCTGTGGACAAGTAAACGCACTAACAAGATGCCTTCGGGCAGGAGTACTCTCTTTCCTCCCTTTTTTTAATCACACAGACTTGGGTGCAACAATTCACCAACTTTAAAGGTAACGTCACAAGAAATGGCTTAGCACAGAGTAAAAGGGGAACTGCAAACCCCCTAGGCATCACAATTCACACAGGATTCTACATAATTCAACACAGCCCAAAACAGTGTTCTGATGTATGACCGTCACACAGATAAGCTTTAAAGGGAGCACAACGTGTGTCCATGTGCTTTAACACACCCAAACCAACAAGTGTGGACCAAACAGTGAGTTCTGTGTACGTGCATCTGGATGAACATGTTCAGTTTGTCGTTCATCAATGATCTGCGTTGGTATTTACAAGTTATACTAGAAAAATCAAACAAGAAAATCAATCTAAAACACAAAATGGACCCCAAAACACCCTGGAACTGCATTCATCAAGTCAATTTCATTCAATTCCCTGCTTGTAGACGATCGGGTCATCGCTGTCTCACCAAAACCACAAATCAAGTCGCACTGTATGATGATGAGCCAAAGTAAACAGTGCCAAAAAAAGTGTCCAGACACTTATGGAGGGATAATGTGACAGTCTGGGTCTTCTTCTAAAGCCTTGGATGGATGGAAAGATCCCTTGGATGGATTTCATAACCTGAAGTTGCAAAGCAGTCCACAAAAAAGTGAACAGAACAGCATAGAGTCTCAAGCTTATGTGCAAAACAGTACAGGCCATATCATTTTCTCCATTTTTTTTACATGCTTATAGTCTACAAAGTGATGTACACAGCAGCTGGAAGCCTAAAAGGGTGGGCCGAGTAACTCTGTGAAGGAGGGTGAGGGCTATGTGTGTGTGTGTGGGTAGTGTTTAGCGCCCCCTGGGGACCAGGAGACATCCAGCAAACTCTAATCAAAAGTGAGAGAGTTCTGCAACTTCAGGTTCAGAGAGCTGGGAGCAAACAGAGGAAGGCAAAAAAAAAAAAACAACAACTCAACTTGAGTTTAGGCCTCACGTGGAAGTGTGTGTAAAGAAGATCTACGCAAAACACTACATAGCAACAAGCATCTTGAACCCAAGAAAGAACATTTATACTTACACAAACACACACAAGCAAACGCACAACACCCTTTCCCCCCCGACACCACAGACTGTTTTGTCCTTTCTCTTTATAAATATCGGTTTATGCACAACTATAATAAATCGTGTCCCACTTTAAAACAATTGTCTTGAAAACACAAAATACTTTCAAATACAGCATCATTCCGGAGATTAAAAACCATGAGTTCCACAAAAACACGACAGAAAGCCAGAAAAGAACAAACTAAAAAACTTTCCCCAAGCCCATTCCCCTTTTCAATGAAAATAAAAGCAACATTAAAACACCCTCTTCTCAAAGTCTATGATGTCTAGAGTCTACACTTTGGTGCTTCAACATCTGATACATTTTTCCGTTCCCTCTGATATGCCATGCCATCACATTCTCAAGTAAATAAAACAAACAAACGAATCCTTATTTTCTTCCTTAAACATAATAAACTCACCATTTACCCTTAAAACGGAGTGTGCTCTTCAAAAATTCACATTTCTGATTCTAACTTCCATCTCTACCAGTTGTTAATTACATAAGATCTCAGTATTTTACAATATATTATTAATACTTTAAACACCATTTCCGAATGTTGGGCAGCAGAGATAATGGGATAAAAGACAATACAGCGCCCCGTGTGGGCACTAGAAGCATGCAGCATCCAGAAGGCAGGGCTGCTGCCGTGACCGCCCGCCCCACATCTAGCTAGAGTTGGACTGAAATGGAGGCCACTTTTAAATAGATTTCTTAGTTGTGTCAATTTTTTCCCTCACGTTTTCAAAACTTCAAGAGGTTCTCTTCTGGCCGGGCTCCAGGCGGCAAGACGTGCACGGAGAAGAAATGCTCCAATCAGCTTTAGTATTCAGGCATGCTAAGGGAGAGGACATAATAAAATGTTAAATCAGTGTTGACACAAAGGCCCGTGTATAAAGTATTTCAAGTACATTTGAAAACTTTGCTAACAGTACATCGCTGCAAAGCTATTTTGAACTTCTTTAAACTTCTAATTCTTCTAAGTGAAAAATACTTGTGCCATGATTAAACTAAAGCCTTAAAGCAGTGGTCTTAAACTCAATTCCTGGAGGGCCGCAGCTCTGCATAGTTTAGCTCCAACCACCTTCAACTCACACCTGCTTAATAGTCTCTAGTAGTCTTGAACGCCTTGATTAGTTGGATCAGCTGTGTTTGATTAGGATTGGAGCAAAACTGTGCAGAGCTGCGGCCCTTCAGGTATCGAGTTTGAGACCCATGTCTTAAAGGGTCATGAAAGCATAAAACCCATTTTTGAGATATTCACAGATATATACAGTTGAAACCAGAAGTTTACATACACTATATAAAAAGGCACATAACCATTTAAAAAAAACTCTGATGTTAATGTGACTAAACTTTTTCTCTTTTAGGTAAGTTAGGATTATCACATTTGTTTATGTTATGCTTAATAGCAGAATAATGAGAGAGATTTTTTTGAGAAATTGTTATAACTTTTATTGAAAGTCAAGTTTACATACAATAAGATTATTATGCCTCTGAAAAAAGCTCAGATGATGGTGTCAAGATTTTGAAAGTTTCTGATTGGCTAATTGACAACATTTGAGTTAATTGGAGGCACAACTGTAGAATAGTATTTAAGGAAAACCTCAAACACACTGCTTCCTTGTGTGACAACATGGGAAAATAAACAAGCCAGAATCAACAAAAAAACCCAGATTACAATTTGCTAAATTACACTGGGAAAAAGAATAATTTTTGGACACATGTCCTGTGGTCTGATGTAATTAAGATTGAACTGTTTGGCCATAATGACCAGTGTTACATTTGGAGGACAAAGGGGAAAGCTTACAAGCCTAGGAACACCATCCCAACTGTGAAGTATGGGGGTGGCGGCATCATGTTGTGGGGCTGTTTTGCTGCAGGAGGGACTGGTCCACTTCACAGCATAGATGGCATCATGAAGAAAGAACATTATGTAGAAATACTGAAGCAACATCTCAAGACATCAGCGAGGAAATTAAAACTTGGCCACAAATGGGTCTTCCAAACAGACCATGACCCTAAACATACTGCCAAATTAGTTAAATTGTGCTTTAAGGGCAAGAGAGTGAATGTTTTGGAGTGGCCATCACAAAGCTCTGAACTCAATCCTATAGAAAATTTGTGGGCAGAGTTAAAAAAGCTTGTGCGAGCAAGACAGCCTACAAATCTGACTCAGTTACACCAATTCTGTCAGGAGGAATGGGCCAAAATTCCTGCAAACTATTTTGAGAAGCTTGTGGAAGGATACCCAAAACATTTGACCAAAGTTATACAGTTTAAAAGCAAAGCTAAAAAAATTACCAAGGAAATGTATGTAAACTTTTGACTGTCTAGAAATTAATAAAAAAAATCTCCAAAAACAAAATTTTCTCATTATTCTGGCATTTAGCAAAATGAAAACATTTAGATAATCCTAACAGACCTAAAATAGTAAACGTTTAGTATTATTTACCAACAGAGATTTTTTTTTAAAATGGTTATATTCCTTTTTTTTTTTAGAGTATGTAAACTCCTGGTTTCAACTGTATGTGTGGATACCTACATTTCACTATTGAGTAAAAAGTTGTTATTTTTGTGTTGTTTAGAGCAAATTCATTCTACTGGTTTAAAACACTCCATTTCTAAGTGTGTCTACACCCACACACACACAAATCTGTTTCCCTGTGATGCAAGAAGATCGGTTGGCTTGCTGTGGCCTAATAACATGAGGAAAATGTGTTTGTTTGCTCACAAGCTTTTCGAATCTGGAAATGGTGGAATCCGCATTTGCCAGTTATCTTCTTAAAGTTCCAGTTCATGCTTAACTTTCTCCACAATTTTAGTACGTGTTTGGTTAAACGTAACCTACTTTGTGTTAGGGCTTTGTGTTGATTGCGATTTTGACATGTGCGATTTCTAAATCATCTTACAGCACGATTTTCCCACAGTATGGTATTTGAACCAATCATAACACAGCGCGCCTAAACAGAGCGCTAGAACAGGAGACTGAATAGCCTGTGTATACAGGGGTGATGAGGACAGGAGGACTTGGTGCCAAAAAAAATCAACATCTGTGGTATGGGATTAGGTTCCTTTGGAGACAGGAAGGCTGATGTAAAGCAGAACCAGGTCATTTATAAGTCAGTCATATATTGTGTCTAAAAGCGCGTTGAAAGCATGAGCGCGTCACTTCCTTCAGCATTGTCAACGTGCTTTGAGGTCGCTCCTTTGTCGTTGCTCGGTGACCATCAACCATGAAGTTTTATGTATAGAGAGATTTGAAAGGCATTTGGTGTTTGGGTGTCTTGTGTTTGTCTGAAGTAACTGAAATGTTTATATTCCATACAAAATATGAAGCAGATCGGTTAGTTCTTGTAAAATGACTCGCAGTGCGGCATTCTGAAAAGTTCAATTTAAAGTTTGTCTGAAAAGAGATGTTTTCAGCTGGGTGCTCCTGGAATACGCACGCATGTTGCTCTAAATATGTGCACGCAATCCATTGAAAATAATGGACTTGTGCCCGCAAAAGATGCAACATGTGAACGGCCTATTTCACGACAGCGTCACAAAGAGGTCTATGATCTATGCATGACAAAACAAATCTGTGAACACACACACAACTACTTTTGAAATTTGGTCAAGTAGAACATCTGAGCTCTTACTCGAGTTTGACGGCGCGCACTCACACATACACAAATACACACACACACATTTGTTTTGCCATAGGTCTGTTCTAAAGACAATTTGTTACACCATTACTAGGTGATTTTTGTTTTATTTTATGTCTGCTTTAGAGACACGTTACAGGTCTTTGATAAAGATCTGTTTTTCTTTTGAAATATGTTTCAGATTTACTTTTGAAATATGTTTCAGATTTACACTGTAAACACCGATTCAGTCTATCTGTGACAAAATCGTGATTATAATCGAAATTGTAAGATTAAAAAAATGTGATCGGTTTCTTTTGCCCATATTCCACAGCCCTACTTTGTGTCCAAATGAACAGTTTATATGCATGTTATGACACTCCCTTTTATATGCAAACCCTTCCTTCTTTCCACATGCGACACTCCAACCTCAACACAGGTGGAAACACCCCTTTTCCTAGCTTTTTTTTTTAATTAGAGGTGTGAAAAATCGCTGCTGAGACGGGGTTTCATGACCCTTTAAGGTTTTTATCAATCAGTTTGTACCTTTGGCCTGTCTGGTTCACTGTAGAGGTGCGGCAGGCGCTCCAGAGCAGTGGAAGTGGATGTTGAGCCACTTGGCATCTCTGCGGTGCCACACACGCGTCTCCTCTGACTGGCTGCTGCGTGGCCGGCCCTGGCCATCGATGTACTGCGTCAGGCGGATATAGGCGATGCAGGCGGCATCCTCTCCAATCAGGTGCACGTGAGGGTTCAGGATGGTTGTGTGCACAGGCTTGCTGTTCTTACTCAGCACTGTAATGAAACACAGACAGCAGATACAGACATGATCAGTATGGACCTTTGACTAATATGGTGGGGTTGTATACTAAAATTATAGCAGTATTCCACTATATTGCACAGGAAATGTATTATATGAGTACTGAATGAGCCAAGGCGAAGCAGTAGGTAGTGCTGTCGCCTCACAGCAAGAAGTTCGCTGGCTCGAGCCTCAGCTGGGTCAGTTGGGTTTCTGTGTGAAGTTTGCATGTTCTCCCCATGTTCGCGTGGGTTTCCTCCGGGTGCTCCGGTTTCCCCCACAAGTCCAAAGACATGTAGTACAGGTGAATTGGGTAAGCTAAATTGTCCGTAATGTAATGTGTGTGAGTGAGTATGTATGGATGTTTCCCAGTGATGGGTTGCGGCTGGAAGGGCATCCGCTGCATAAAACATATGCTGGATAAGTTGGCGGTTCATTCCGCTGTGGCGACCCCAGATTAATAAAGGGACTAAGCCGAAAAGAAAATGAATGAATGAATGAGCCAAATAGGCCTACAAGTCTTTCTGATCACACACACACACACACACACACACCCACACCCACACACACACACACACACACACACACACACACACACACACACACACACCTTGTTTAATGTTTGCATTTTATGCCCAAGTACAAACCACTTTCTATACTTAACATTTTGTTTTGTTTCGTTTATTAAAAAATAAAAATGTCATAAAAATACTGACATAAAAGAGTCTACATCAGGGCTATTCAATTGGCAGCCCGCGGGCCGAACCCGGCCCCTGAGGCAATTTGTTCCGGCCCTCCAAATAGTGTGACCAAGACATCAAAAATAAATTTAGTTCAGTCGATGAAGTGAGGTGCGCCTGTTCAATACAGCATGAGCTGCAAGCTGCGCAGAGCGTGAGTCACCTGACATTCAGGGAGTAGCGCGGGCAGCCAAAAATATTTGGATATGTTTGTAAAAAAGGCCTTTTGTACTATGCACTGATATCTCAATAGGGATGCAACGATTAGCCGATTTCACTATTAACTGCCCTTTAATTCGTCACAATTATTCATAAAGGCTTCTCTAAGCCGCATTTCTGTTGCACGGAACAAAACGAAACTGCTGCAGTTAAACAAAGTTATGCCAAGTTGCCAACTGTGCCCTAGTTTAAAGTTCCAAGTATGTACACTGAGGCTAATACATAATTAGTGTGCATGCCTGCACACCGGATTAACTATAGCAGCGGCCGTTCCCATATCACGTCTTTTCCGCTTGCAAGTTTGTTGTTTCTAATGTAAGAATATATGACAATATGCGCGCACAAGCGGAGCAACGCGCTTGCGTCTTTGCGGGCACACGCAGTAGATAACATCTCACGGTGAGAGTTCTGCATGCTTTTCAGTGCAGTGTAAACAAAAGATATGGAAGACGAATTAATATTAAGATGATTATGTATGCATGAACGCAGATGGCAACAACAGGTCATCTAAATAGCTTACCTAATATAAAGCTTGAATTTACATTAGACCTGATAACCGTCAAACCATGATTATTCTTCAGACTATATAATCGTACAACCAAAATCTATAATTGTTGCATCCCTAATTGTTATGCAGTTCAAAAAATAACATATGAATGTGTCTGAATGTAGAAGAAGCCTACTTCAGCAATGCACTGCTTTTGTTGTGCTCTGAAATACAACATTTAAAAGTTTGTAAAAAAAAAAAGTCTATTGTACAATGCAGTAAAAAAAAGCCAACCTGGGTGTCTTAAGGAGCAAAAGTACAACATATATGGGCTCTTCTATTGCTGTTGTGTTATCACTCATATAGCAAGTCATATCTCTCCGGCCCTTCGATTGGGATGCTTTTCATGAACCGGCCCCCATGACAAACTAATTGAATAGCCCTGGTCTACATTTTCATGATCTGGACCATTATTAAATACAAAGCCATTTTTATTACACACAATGTTTCTATCTCCGTCAATCACTCTGATGTGCGGTTAAAATGAGGAAATCGATTCTGTGCAGGACTGTTCAATTTTAAAATTAAAATAGCATGATTTTTAAGGACCACATTTTTGAGGAAAAAGATGTGGTGTAATGAGGGGTGAAAAATTGGGATCCCCATGTGTTCAACAAACGTATTGCTTTAATGCAATAATACATGCGGCTTACAGTTCTCGAAGTAGAACTTGTGGAAATCCATTCCCTCAACCAGGTTTCCAAGTGCCTCCGGCTCAAACGAGGTCAGGCCAGGGTCACAGATCCTCCTGGAACAGTAAAGATGTAATGTAAACCTACACATCCACTGACGCTACAGACAATAGATAAATATAATAATATCAGTTCTTTTACAAAATGAAGCTCTGACATAAAAAATATCCCTGCCATTTATCTTTCAATATTTAGAGAAAATGACAACAACCCTGTGATTGATGATTTAATTAAATTAAATACTGTATGCATGTTGAAGGTAAACATGCTTGTGCATTTTGTGATATAACACCCATATAAATAACAGATAAAAGTACATAATAAAAAATTCATGCCTGCTTAAAGCAAAATCTTAAATAAGTACCTTTTGTTAAATACAATCTATTTGCTATATGTGCTAAACAAATACACCAATTTGCCAGTTTATGAGGTACATCTGCACAACTGCTCAATGAATATCCAATCAGCTGAATGTAGACAAGCCCCCAAAAAAGAAACTATCCAGTTGAATTGGAAGTTATGCATTGCAGATGCCAGAAAGGCAAAAGGTGGTCTGCAGGAGAACAATTCTGAACACAACCATGAAGCAGGAGAGCTACAGCAGCCGGAGAGTGACTCTCCTGTCCTCCAAGAACAGAAAACTGAGGCTTGCAGTTTGCAATTGCTCACCAAAACCGGCCAAATTGGAAAAAGGTTGCCTGATCTAATGCATCTTCATTTTTGCTGCGACATCTGGATGCTGGGAACAGAGTTTGACAACATGGATCCATCCGTGTCTTGTATTACCAGCTCAAACTGTTGGTAGTAGAATGGAGTGTGGAAGAAACTCTTTGCACACTTTGGGCCACTTAATTCCAATTGACCCTTTGCAGAGCCCCGTCCCCCTTCTCGCTGTCTGACAAGCTTTTACTGGTTGTCGTCACGTCACATATCCATAAACTAACGTTTTGTGGTCTGTCCTAGTCCAATAACAGAAAAGATTATTCATCAGTCTCGAGTCCTCGCATTGAGTCATCCATTCAGCAAGTTGCAGCACCGTTGATTGACAGCTGATGGTGAGGCCATCCACATAAACTTATCCATTTCATACACTTCTCTAGGCTTCAGGAAAAGATCAAATATATGCCCAGCCCGTCTGCGTTGACAGTCCGAAATGAGAATATTTTCACAGTTTTTCATGTAAATCGCTGATGTTACTCTACTATGCCTGGGTAATCTGGCTGTTTTGCTCGTCAGAGAAAGTGTCCCGCAGTGACAAGGCACAGAAAATCAGCGTTATGATTGGCCGGATGGATCGCCTGTCAATCAAACTTCCTGCAAAGGGTCAATTGTGCATCATTTAAACATCACACACTCACTAAATGTTGTTCCTGACCATGTCAATCCCTTTTTGACCACTGCGAACATCTTGTACTGCCTCTATCCAGAAGGACTATGTGCCATGTCATAGAATTCAGATAATCTCAAACTGGTTTCTTGAAGATAGCAAGTTAACTATACTCAAATGGCCTCCACAGTCTCCAGATCTCAATCCAATAAAGCAGCTTTGGGGTAAACAGGTGATTGAAAAATCTGCAGCTACTGCGCACTGCTGTCCAATCAATATGGCCTGAACAGTGTTTCCAAATTTATGCCATGAAGAATAAAAACAGTTCTGAAGGTGGTACAAAGCTCGAACTGGTACTAGCAAGGTGAACCACATAAAGTGGCTATTGACAGTAATTAGAGAATGTTATTATTATAGGCAATTATTTGTGTTTTAACTAGGTTTGGTAGGAAATAATTTTGCATCTTATACCACAGAAAGCATTATTTTAGTTGTCCAAGTACAAAAAAATTTGGTATGTAGTAGAATAATCAGCATAAATAAACAGTACTTACGTGTAAGCTTCAAAATCTCCATTGTTGATGGCCTCAATCAGCTGCTCTGTGATTTTAATGATCTCCTGCTTTCGTGCTGGTGATTGAAGAAAAAGAGAAAACACAAGGACTCAATCATTTAGTTTTATCTGTGTCTGTTATTTAAAAATCGCAAACCCGTTTTATGTTCCTAAACTAAACCTCTCATTCAGCTGTAAAGCGCAAACATCTTTCAAGGATCCTGGTTTTAACACAAGCACAGGTCTTGAATGACTTCTGTTCAAAGATGTTTAAACACTTCTGAGCTCAGCTGACTATAAAGTACAAATGACTAACCCTTGAATGACCTCGTAATCCCTATGGACGGATGTTTCACCTAATGTAATATGGTGAACTGCAGGAACTTTTGCAAAGCCAGAGGGAATGTCAGGACTTCTACTTATGAATAAAAATACAGCAAATAGTAATATTATATTTCGGTCACCAAGTACACCGTCTCAAACTTACACTGCTGCCTGTTTACGCTGCTGCCCCCTGCTGTTGTGGAGGCTGGAGCAGGTACAGCAGGCTCTAATTCAGGACAGGAGCTCTGACCTGAACTGCTCCAAGCAACATTCTTAACATCATGTGGTGGATCAGCTGCAAGACAACGGCACAAATAAACAAAACTGCAACTAAGCACACACGCATGCAAAGCCACGGCAAAACAAATGTATGACAAACATAGAAAGCACTACATAGTGAGAGATATTGTGGACAGAATAGTATACCTTAACTTCTGCATATCATGAGTATACTGGCATCAAAGAACACCAGGAAAATGTGCATTTATAATTCTTTTAACAAAAGTTTGTATTTGGAAATAATGGTTCCTTGATGAATCTTCAACATTTAACCCTCCTGTTGAATTATGAGCAGTGCTTAATTTGTAAATTATTAATTCCCAGAACAAAAAAAGGAAATAAAAGTTACCGTGACCGACGTCCACCAAATAATTTCATTTTTCCCAGAACATGACATCATTAAATGGTGAAAGCACAAAAAAAAAGCATCACATTTCTGAACGGTCTTTAATTATTATGTGCCATATAACATTATGGGTCAGCCTTGGATAATAAAAACATGTAGCTACAAACATAAATCGTATGAACAATCACTATTCAGCTCACTTCACTATTATGTGCCAAGTGAAAATAATAATTAAATGACTCCGTCTAATCTTCAAGAAAAGCCCACAGTTAGCTCTTCTGTCATGTTCTGTGGCTAACTTGAGATCGCTTTGCTTCTGTTTCCCACTATCCTGATCCATTTGCGCAGTTTCATCTTCTCAAGATCTCTTCTGATCAGGCTCATAATCAGATTTACTCGTGGTTTTAAAAAATCTAAATATGCGTGACTGCCTTTTTGCCATTTTGAAAATACAAATTATTTAGATTGGCCACCATGTCATTATTTTATGCCATTTTTTTAGCATAAACAATCCCCAACCAATGAGAGTGATTGTAAACATAAGAAAGCTGATTGGTAGGAAATATTATTGAGAGCCAATAGTTAATCGTAACTTTAGCTTTTACTTGCGCATGTTGACTACCGTCATGTGTGTGCATGCACACACAATCCACACAGCCTTTGCTTGCACTCATTCACATTCTCTGTCTTTCTCACACAAACATAGGTATTCACCACGCACAAGCTAATGCCGGATCTTTTAAAATAAATACCGGAACGCAAAACACGAATATCTGATATTTTCCGAAACAGGATGTGGCAAATTCCGGCTCAAATTAAGCACTGCTTACGGGTCAAAAATAGCCCAGGGACCATTTTAACAGCAGAAAAGAAACCTAAACAATGGTTTTTTTTTACTTTAAGTTTGGTGATTTATTCTAAAATGACTCCAACATTAGCAAAAATAAACAATTTACGATTTTCACTTTTCTGAAGGCTTTACACAGACAACAGGAGGGTTAAATATTCTTCCCAATCAACAAAAGGTTCTTTTCAGTAATAAAAAGTTTCTTTGGAATTTGAATACATTCTGTACATTATTAAAACATTGGTATGAATAAGAACTGTTCTCCGGGGAATGAAAAATAGTTATTCTAGTTATTAATAAGATAGTATACTATTCCAAACATAGCCACAGTCACAAACTCATACATCTAGATCAGTTACTCTCAACAGGTGGGCCGGGCCTATATTAAGTCTTCCTATATGAACTATTATTAAGGTTATACCTGATATTCAATTCTAAATTCAAATTAGCAGGAATAAACAGAAAAAATGAAAACCACTGACCTCTATTAAGGTATGCTACATAAAATATAATTCATAATAACGACAGCAAACCATGTTTAAACCAATGCATAACGGTTCACAGCTTGCCACACACAAAAACAGCAGAAATAAAGCCGGTAATTATATAATTACTGAATTTGATCAACAAAACACACTAGCAGACATGATAAATATGTTTGAAAATCATCTAGAGGATTACAACATGTCCAGCAATACTGCAACACACTGAATCAGAGAGCTGGCAGCGTTTGATTTAACAGTCCAGCAGATGGTGGCAGATCTCATCTCATGGTTTTTTTTTTTGTAAACAGAGACCTGCAGCAGTCTGGTTCAGTGGTTTGAGCAGTGACTAAACTTAAGCAGACAGACAAAGATGCAAACATATAGGCAGTGTTTTGTTATCAATATACTACATACACCACACAGTGGAACAAGCAGCAGGGGTTAATGAAGAGCACAAGAAGAGCAATGATCTAGGCACAGTGTGTGCATGTGTTGAGAGATGTACAGTCTCAGCATGAGCCCTCTGCTCATCTGTCACACTCAAAGTATTCAGTGTCACACAGATAAATAAATGAAAAGGTCACTCTGACTGAGAAGGTCAGTGCAATTCTTTCCATGTCAGGGGTGAGGACGCACACGAGTAAAGGGCAAAAATCAGACAATCTCTGTCCTTCAATGCACCAGCAAGTGCAAATTACAGCTGATAACATGGCACAAATTTAGTTTCTGATGAATCCAATGACTTATTATAGTCATAAAAATAGAAATCATCATATTATCTTAAAGGGGTCATATCACAAGGAATACAATTTTCCTTACTCTTAAAAGTAACAAAAAAAAAAAGCTTATGCTACAAGAAGAGCAATAAAAAAGAATTTAGTAAGTAATAAATAACTAATAATCTAGGTAATAACAAGACGTGTTTACTTTGGCAGTATTTACACCTGAAAAACAAACAAACAAACAAACAAAAATCATAAATGTATGTTTATTTTTACACAGCTTTACCCAATAATGTTTTATATAATATAATATAATATAATATAATATAATATAATATAATATAATATAATATAATATAATATAATATAATATATATAACATAATATGATATGATATAATATATAAAATATTAATATAATATATAACATAATATAATATAATAAAATATATTATAATATATAACATAATATAATATAATATAATATATAACATAATATAGTATAATATAATAAAAAATATAATAATATAAAATAATATATAATATACTATACTATACTATAATATAATATAATATAATATAATATAATATAATATAATATAATATAATATAATATAATATAATATAATATAATGAAAATCTATTTGCATTGCAGCTGTGTTTTTGCAATTATTTGTGAAATTCATGCAGAAAAACTACATTACCCATAATGCTGTACAAAATTTTTTTACTTGGGGTGAGCAATGCCCTCCAAAAAAATATTTAGCTTCACCCACTCCCATGAATCACTGCAAATGGTGTAGTATTCACTATGCTCTCAAAATACTGCAAGATTTGTACCAGTATGTATATTGTTTCAGTAGATATATATTACAATTAACAATAAATTAAATAAAAAAATGAATTTAATAATAATTGTGTTGCTTCTAATTAAATAGCGTCCTTCACAATGTTTCGATGAACTGTAGTTCTTTCCTACTGTAAAGTACAAAATCTTGAACTTTTGTCTTTTAGACAGATTTTCACATTTTTTTCTTCAAATCAACGTTGATAATATTATGACTCTCCTCAAAGCTGGTTGGATTGATTTGCCTTTAAATGCTTTTGTTGCTGAAAAAAGAGAAAAGGCATTTAATTGCACAAAAAAATGATAATAAAAAAAACCTAAATACAATATATGGTATGACCCCTTTCACACTGATAGAAAACCACATGACTAGGGCATTTGTCCATCTCAGCCAGATATATTAATGTAGTGCATTGAGTAATGAGAAGTGGAGAAAAGTGAGATCCTCTAGGTTAACAGTAGGAACGGAGAGTATGTGAGGTAGAGATCAGATGAGTCCAGCAGGGAGTTGGAGAAACAGCTGATAAGGTCACTGCTGTAGCAGTTGACTTACAGGCCGGTGGGCAGGGGGGAGAGGCCTCAGTCTGGGCCTGAGGAGCGGGACTGGGCTCCTCGGAGCCACTGCACTGGCTGACCACTGCACTGTCACTGCTAACCCCTCCCACCGACACTAACACACACAATCAGGGGGAAAAATGTCATATTTGTTGTGGGAAGTTATACCACAAGTCCTTTTTTCCAGTTTGGCTTTTGTGCTATATTTAAATGCTTGATGATTAAACAATTTGTATGAAAAATATCAACAGCATAAACACACGCACACACACAATGTTCTTAAACTTGACAAGCATTCAACATAAGAGAAAAAACAATCAGTAAAAGATAATGCTACACATTAAAAAGCTAAAAGTAAAAAGCCCAGAACTCTCCATTACCTCAGTTCAAGGACATGCTACACAACTGTTTGTGTTTACATGGAGTTTGAGAAAAAGCTGAAAGACTTCTCTGTCTGGGACATATTTTCACCTTGGTATAGAATGTGAGATTTTGGGCCTCTCTGCTATGACGCAAGTGGATGGTTTGTGAGATTTAACCCTCAGAGTGCTACTAGTAGACAGTTATTTAAAACATGAAACAACTTGGAAGCAATTAATATGATAAAAAGTCTCAAAGCTTAATTTAGAAATATTTTAATATTCTTTTTAATATCCCAACCTCTTATCTGCCCAAAATCATGACATACAGTTTATAGACACTACTGTTAAAAAACTCTAAAATCATTAAGATAACAGAAGTTATAAATATTAATATTGTTTAATATTATTACAATAATTCTTTTTATTTTTATTTATTATGAAATATAATTGATTTATATGATTTATGACCAAATTTTGAGCCATACGCTTATTTCTCGCAGCCGCCACTTAAAAAAACTAAAGCAAGGCTGTGGTGGGAAAAAACCCGGAAGTATAGGATCAGCACTGTAAACATTGCAACAACATGCTGTGGACTACAAACCTCCAGCTGTTGCTGCGATTTTAAGGTGCAGATATGGTGTAAACATCACTTTAATATCATTCAGTTTAATTTAAACAATTTAAAGCATATTATCAAACAAAATCACAATCTCTAAGAGTAATATGCTTAAGTGTCCTCCTAGGCTTCAGTTCATGGCACCAGGTAAACACCGTGGGGGCTTTCCTGCTTCAGCCTATGTAACCCGGTGAGCGATAAAACAATGCAGTCCTGTGTAGCACACCCTCGTGTTGTCCCGGTACTGAAATTTTAAAAACGTCCATTTCCCGCTAACATTTAAGCGTCGTTGAGCGCGTTCTTGAAGAGCCCCTATTATGGGTTTTTGAAAATGAACTTCCATTGTAGTGTGTAACACAGCTCTAAGTGAAGTGAAATATCCAGCTAAGGCTTAAATCTGAAAGTGGACAGTGTTTAAAACTATTGATTCATCTATAAAAGAGTCGACTCATAGTGGTTTAAATGAATCGTCTTGATAACGAGTCTTTAGCCGTTTCCATTATTGGAAGTGTGAGGGAAAGGAGTGCTTCAGAAATCTGCACGCTTACAATGGGCGATCTATCAGTACACAGCTCATGGATTAGTTTCTTCCTCCATCTTGTAATGGACAGACAATACACCAGGGGTGTGGGCAAAATAAGGACAGTTTATTAGGCACACAGTCAAACAAAGGCAGGCTGCTGCACACTGGGCTTTGGGCTGGTACGCAGCACTGGAAAGGCTTGCGAAGGCTCAGGGTGAGCGCGATGGGAGCCCGCAGAGATAGCTTGTCAGAAGACAGAGGAGGAGCGCTGGTGAGTACAGGTAAGCCCTGAGAACATATAACACTTCACGCAAGAGGTGCAGCAGCAATGATCGCAAATAGAAATGATCTACATGTTTTGTTACTTGTAACCGCTTATACTGTATCAGGTTAATTCTTTATATTCTCATATGCGTGCTGCTTTGTTGACGGTGTTAAATGCGTTTGTGAGCTTGTTCCACTGCCGTTTGTCATTGCTATGGCCACCGTTAGCTGATCCTAAACACGTGCAGCGGTCAAGGTTCAGAGTAGTTTAGCTTTTGCTGCTGTGTGGATTAATACTGAATGTGTATCATAGTTAAGAATAGAGCAATATGCTGGTGTTTAACTGCACTGCTTTTGGGGGTGAGGTGTCTGAATAACACTGTTGAGAACCGGGTACTGTTTACTGTGGTATTAGTAAGTTTACTATGAAGCATGTTTCGGGCGTCTGCTGTGATCGGATCCTATACCAATTTTGGTGACCTGGGGGCTTGATGAACCGCGCTGGGCATTTTACTGTCTCGCGCTGAATGCTGTCGACCAATCACAACAGGCTTTCATCGGTCCAATCAGCACAGATTAGCTTCGCGCTAAGGAGGGGTATAGGAACAAATGAATCGCTGAACGAATCAAATGGGAGTCGCTGGGATAATTAGGTAAAAATAAATTCATATTTTATTCATATTATTATTCCATGTATATCAGTATGTTGTTGGAGACCCATACAACCAAAATATGACCCTTTTTATTGTGTAATAGGGGCTCTTTAAACACTGCTGATTTGCCATAGTATTCACCAGTACTTAACAGAATTTACTGTAACTGGCCCTAAAGCTTCACGGAGTGCAAACAGATACACGGACACTGGATGTTAGCAAGAAATTGATGATTTTTTTTTTAATTTCAGTACCAATTGGTGCCGAAATTCAGTATCGTGACAAGTCTAATATGATGAAAGAATCAGTTCATTAAGTTGAGTTTGATAAATGGCATCTAAAACGTGTGTTAGAAGAAAAGATAACGTTAGCTAACTAGTGCCATTTCCCTTAACTTAGCTGAAAATGAGGTCCAATATCCCTTTTTATTTTCATGATCCATTCAGACCCGAAAGGGTCACTCGGAAAGCAGTGAAATGATAAATTTGTGTCACTTGCTCTTCGCTGATAAGATATAGATTCAGGTACACAACGTTCTTGTGTGACTCCAGGTGATACTTCCGAGATTTCTTCCCACCGCAGCCTCGATTTCACTTTAAAATGGCATGAAATCAGTCTATTGCTAGGCTTTCGTTTCAAATGATCCATCAAATATGCTGATTAGGAGATCAAGAAAAAATGATATTATTATAAATGATGAAAAAGGTGGACACTATAATACATTTTACATACTGTTTTTGGATTAATGTGAAAGTCAAAAAGTCATTTTGTTTATATAGATTTTTTATAATATAAATTTTTTTTTAAGAAATCTATATTTCTTAAAATTAGTCTTTGCATAATAAACATCAGCTTCTTTCCACACACAAACTCTTTGCAATGGTAGTGTACATTTATATCAGTGCTTGGGTCTTTGAAGGTTTGACTCCAGTATATTGACGACTCTCAGTGTACCTAAAACATCGACATCCAGTAATGAACAATCCTAAATCTCTACTGACCCATTAAGCCTCTGCTTATATATAATGACCAACACACAAGCGTATTCATCATATAACACCCCTAAAAAGGCAACATACAAGCTCAGAATTTAGCAAAAAGGCCAATCGGATGATGAATGTCAGCAAGCTAGTGGATAATTGAGTTGAAGTGTAGTGTAATATTGCTGGGCTGTAATGAACCAGCATGTGACTCAATAGACAACACACTGAGATGTGATACGAAGGCTGAGGGACTCTCGCAAGGGCTATTTGTTGCCTGTAAAGGTCACTGCCTGTAAAGCCAATATTCCCTCAGATATTGTGTCCATTCGTTATACAAACACAAAACTTTGTGATTCATCAGTGTCATGGTAACTCTGGCATTCACAGCACGACTCTCTTTCATTGCAGAGCTTGTGCTGATTCATGAGAGCAATCAGTCAGGCTGACCCTTGCATTGCTTGATAATACTACAGTACACTAGAGCTGACCAGCAATGCATCTATAGATGTCAAATCTATCTCATGCAAAGCCATTATCATCCCATGAATGTTCATTCTTTGCAAAGCAATCTAACGCTCAATCAATCATGGCCTGTATCAGTATGATATACTGATTCCCTCTGGCCCTCGTTACCATTATTTCTTATTTAAGGGTTTGGAAAGACCTTGTTTACACCTGATTTTAATGTTCAACCAGAATTTTGAGTTCTTTTCTCAAGCTGGGTTTCCATCATCCTGTGTTAATGAGCATTTTGATGTATTCCATTAGAAACAAGTGGCAAATTATGAAAAAAAAATTCAAAAAACCTAACTTTTATGCTTGCTTGAGGTAAACAAAGGTTAATGCGAATAATAGAAGATTGAAAAGTAGAAACTCATTTTCACACGTGCCATGCAAATTGCATAAAATAGGCTTTTATTCACATATTAACACCTTGAAAAGAGGTCAGCTACCTGCTTAAGACACAACATCTTACTGGTGGTTATCACATATTAAGCAAGCAAGCAAGCATGCATGAGCTTCTGTTTATCACATTTGATGAGCTTTGTGTTTGAGCACTGATCAATGTTTATATCTGAATAAAAGCATAAAGTTCATCAAATGAAGCTCAATTAATAAATAAATGACTCAATTTATGTAGGTTTGTTTTATTAGCTCTTAATTAACTTATTCCAAAAGAGAGCCAGAAATCTGCCACGTTGCATAACAAACATGTTCATTTGTGTTTTAAAGTTTAATGAAATCTTAATGAGTTTAAAATGATGATGAATAAATACAAACACAGTTCTTAACCTCATAGGGCTTGAGTGTCCACATACGTGGACAGCACATTTTAGCTCTTAAGTGGCTATTTAAAATACTTTGAATGTTTTATATTTTGTTACAGATATCCAGTGTCATCCTGCAACTGTTTTGCAGCATATGAAATGTCCCAAACCCTATTTTTAACTGTCCAAAATGGGAAAAATTTTTGTTTTTACTCTCTGATAGTCAAAGCAAGTTAAAAAAAAATGTCTATGTTATTTATGCATTAAAAACATTCAGGAAAAAGTGTTTTATGTAAATTCGAACCACGAGTCCACATATATAGACATTATTTTTCTCTAAAAGTACATCATATCAAAAGATGATACTTAGATTTTTATTATAATTAGGTTCTAATAAGCCCAAATAGCAAAGAGAAATAAAAAATGCATGTAAAAAACACCTTGGGCCTTAAGAGGATAATATGGCTGCACGATATTGGAAAAAAACTGACATTGCAATATTTTCATTTACTGCGATACATATTGCGATATACATCATTTTAGATCGATTGGGATGATTCTGTAATATAATTTAAAAAACGACAAGCAAAGCTGAATACAACAGACACAAATAAACAATGATTTATGATTTTTCTGGGGAGTCAAACAGTATTCAGAAACAAAAACTAAATATTCATGGTATAATACTAATAATGTTTTTATTAAAAACTCTAAGGGCAAAACTCAAATGACTCTGCTACCTTGTAACTGTAATGTCTGGTCAACTATGATCCCAATTACATTGCAGATCCCTGTGATGTGACTATTGCAGACTCGCACATTGCAATATTGATGCTGAAATGATATATTGTGCAGACCTAGTTCATAACTATTTTACATTTGAGTAGTTGATGGCAGATTTCATATGAATTTGTAAAATGTCATCTGTACATACAGTACATCCCATTGACAATTAAATGTAGGACATTTATGTTTTGCGTTTCATAAATTCATGTTTCTCTACAAATTATTTTTCTACAACAATCCTATGATTAATTGTACATTTATTCAACACCATTTTCTTTTTTTTTTATGCATTTTGGCCATTTGTTTATAGAATAGCAGCATTTTGGGGGCCTAAAAATCTACTGTTTATGTAGAAGTATCTTTTAGAAGCATAATTTTGCAGAAATGGTAATGTCATGTTCATGTATGTTATATATATGTGGCCGAAAGAGCTTAATGTGCTGCAATTTAAGGAAACACATGCAATTACAAAAAACGGCAGCAAATTAAGAAAAGATCTTCATCAAAAGAATGGAAAACAACAGAAATGTTTCAAGGGGACTTAAAAATGTGATGGATGCCGCTGTGCTCTTGCAGAGTTTTTTTGTTTTGTTTTGTTTGTTTGTTTTAATATTCTGATTCCCTTGTCTTTGGTAGTTTATTAGAATAAATAACCATAACCTAAATAGTAGAGTCTGTCACGTTTTAGGGTCTCCTTGAAACATTTCCGTTGTTTTGTGAAAAAATGCAGCGTGTTTTCATAAAATGTTGCGTTGTGAGAAAATGCATTGCGTTTTATTAACGATTTGCTTTGTGTGAAAATGCAGCATGTTTTTTAAAAATGTGTTTGCGTTGTGAGAAAATGCAGCGCGTTTTTCAAAATGTGTAAGCGGTGTGAGGATTTGCAGCACGTGTGCTGTCAAACTGATGAGGATCTTTTCTGAATGGCTGATAGTCGTGCGATAACTTGCAAATAACACGTCCAGCCACTTAACCCTTCACCCTTGTGTATTACTCTGCCCAAATACAGCAACAAGCAGAGGATGCTCTACCGTTTGACAAATATTGCAGTTGTTATACAACATAATGTACTTTTGACCATCTACAAGATGGCGACATAGACCGTATAATAAGCCCTTAGAAGAGAAAAAACAGCATCATTTCTAACTACAGCTGATCAAACCATTATTAAAATTGGCAATCTCTCTGTTTTGTATGTTGTAGTGCTGCATTTATACCATAGTAATTGTAGTGTATTGAGTGTGAAATGGGACAACTTTGTGTTGACCACTCTTTGTATAACCCTGAGTTACTTTTTGGTTGGCCATCTGTTTGTTTCTAATGCGTCTCCTGTTTAAGTAGCAAGGGTTTCTGCGAAGGAAAGTAGTTCCTCATACAAAAGGGTTTGATTTTCCATGTTTGATTTTCTTTTTTATATACATGATTACACCATCGAACTGTTGTATAAACGCAATATCACACGAGTAGCAGTGCGATATGCCTGTATATCATCCCTAGTGGGAAACTGAAGGCTGATTTATACTTCTGCGTCAAGCGCATGCTACGGCGCAGCCTACGCATGGATGCATATCCCTCGGCGATGCTGACGCACACCTCTCAAAAAATGTAACTGCACGTCGCAACGACGCATAGCGCAAGCTCTGTGATTGGTCGGCTTGGTAGCGCTGACGAGTGTGGACAGAGGTGAGAGTCGCGCAAGCCCGGTGGAGTCAGGTGAAGGAGCTCCGGATGGAGACTGTTATTTTGTGTTTACTTTATGATTAAAGTTGTTGCACGTCCGCCGGTTCCAGTCTTAAAATGAGCGAGTTTGAGCCACTTGTACATTAAGGTTGTATTCAGAAAAAAACAAAACACCAGTGAAGAAACTCGACACAGAGGAACATAAAAACCTACTGCCAGCTAGTGTTTCGAAAGTGTTATTGCAGAGCCACAGAAACAGCGCGCAGAAGTATAAATGCACAGCAATGCGAAAGGCATGCGCCGTGGGTCACGCAGATCACTCGACGCAGAAGTATAAATAGGCTTAAGGCACTCGGCCTGTGGCTTTAAAACTGCTATTTTGAATGCCAATAATCACAATTAATCTTTGCCCAGCACTACTTTTCATACACTGTATTGTAAAACAAATACCTTAAATTTTATTTATTAAACAGGATTTCATGCTGACACCCTAAATCAAAAGAAACCAATATAGCAGTCCTGAAAGAATAGCTGTCCACTACAAGATCACAAAATCAGACTCTGTCCTCAAAATCTGTGGTCACAGAACAGACTTAAATATCAGGTGTATACAGGGCCATTGATATTCTGACTAATAATCTGTTTGAGAATATATTTTCATGCGATATTCATTTGAAGTGGATCATCAGCAAGTTGTCCTAAAACTATTGAATAACATCCACTGTTGTCTTAGGACAATTTTAAAAAACTATTTTGATCCACTTCAAATGTTGACTACTGTACATGTACCACGTTCAGTAAATCTCATAGAAGAAGAGAAAGACATGCAGAGTACATGAAGAGTTGATATTGTACCTTTCCTACCTTTCATGTCCTCCTCTTCTGTGGTGTTACAGCTCTCTGTAGATCCCTGTGATGAGAGAGACAGAGAGAGAGAGACAATGGGCAAGATGGAGACACGGTCGGATGAAGGCGGGAAGACAGCAGAAGAAGTACAGAAACAAAGTCTATACAGCAAGTCTATAAACTATAGCACACACACTGTAAATCAGCAAATACACAGACATTAAAAATCACCAGCAAGCACAGATAAACCCCATCATCATCACACACACACAGAGAAACACACCGAGCCCTGCACAAACCAGCCAAACGGACATGAGGGAAGCCTCTGTTTTGAGTGTTATTTGTGAATGTTTGAGGTTGTGGGTTTTGAAGTAGCTCAAATTGAATGGCAGAGCTAAAAGAGCTGGCTTACCTTGGTGCCATCGGCTGGATTGTGCACGACTGTGGTCTGTGGTTCCTGGGGGGAGGCAGGAGAGAGTTTACCATGCAGTGCTGAGGGAACTCAACTAGCATGAGGACACTGGACTATACCAGCATGACGGACAGTAGCCAGAATGAACATCCAACACTTTTTCCCGTAAGTCAGCAATATGGATACAGTGGCCCCAAAAGTTTCTAAGCACTCTTCTCAAACTTTGTAAATAAATATATGGATTTTTCTGCATTAATAATGTTTGAATATCTGTCAATAAAACAGTCTGACAGATAATAGAAAGAAAGGGCAATACATTCATTAATTTTAATAACTGATGAAATTTTACTTTGTTGTATAGAAAATAATCGAAAATGCATTGAAGCAATCAAACAAATAAAAGTTCTTCACTTTGTTTAGTGTTGTTATATGTATGTAATAGGTGTTTCATTAATGTCAGACACACAATATATTCAATTAATAAAGCTAATAACAATAATAATGTTTGATTAGCACATACAACAATAATAACACAAGAAAGAATTATCATTTATTCTTCTGCAAGTGGTGTTAAATAATTGATGATTCAAACCATTATAAATGTTAAACGAATCGCGATACATTTTTTGAACAGAGCGGGTGCTGTGTTTACAGGCGCAAACTTGCTTTACCTGCACATCAGCGCCGAGCAAAAGGTGGGGCGGCAGAATAAAATGACAGCGGTGCGCCAGACAAAACCCAAACTGTGTGCAAATACTGCGAAAAGACGTTTACTTACAGTAACAGAACAATGAATATGATGCAAATGAAACGTCGGCACAGAGAAAAACATCTGTCACAGACGTCTATATGCAAAAAAAAAAACTATTAATAAGCCAAACCACGCAGACCGGATGATTAGCAGCTCCACTTTCTCCGACGAGTGCTACAGAGATCACACATTGTGTTTGCATAGCGGCAGTGTGAAGATATTTTTCAGACTGAAAGAGAAAGCTGTTCTGTTTCAGAACCAGGTATTAGAATGTCCCTTTTTACCCTCTCCTTTTCAAATTAGTTAATGCATATTTTACTAATTAGCTTATTATATCATATATTATAATCAGTATTTTATGCCAGTGGTCAGTCCCCTGGATCAGAGGGCCCATTGACCTCCTCTGTGCACACTGCTCTATGGTTTAGGAAAGGCTTATCTCTCCACACCAGCCATCTCAGTCCCCAGTGAAAGAGTGTTTTTCAGCAGGGGACATTGTAAATGTGCACAGACCTCGACTTATGTCAGAAAACATAGATATGCTGATATTTCTTTTAAAAAAAAAGAAAAAGTCAAATCCCAGCACAGTCACAGTTTTAGTTGTTTATATTAATGAGTCTTCTTTAGTTTGTATTATTCTTTTTTTTTTTATATTAATAAATAACATTTTAATTATGGCATAAAATATGTTATTTTGCAAAAAATATGCAGCATTTAAGAAAAAAATGAAAGGAAATTTGTTTCAAATAATTGTTTTAAAAAATCATGACTAAATCGTATCGTGAATTAGATCGAATCAAGAGTCAGGTGAATCGTTACATCCATAGTTTTAAACCTTTCTTCTGTTGAAAACAAACAAACAAGCAAAAAAGATATTTTGAAGAATGCTGGTTACTGGAACTCATAGTAGTGACAGCTTTCATAGTAGGAAACAAATATATATGGAAGTCAATGGGTCCTCTCTCTTGTTCAACAGAAAAAATGAAACTCAAATAGGTTTAGAACAAGAGAAGGCTGAATAAATGATGACAATGTTTATTTTCAGGTGAATTTTCCCTTTAATTAATAGAATCATCAAAATACAACCCATTTAATTGTTTGCTGTCATATGTATTAAATAATAATCAAATAAATAAAAAAATAAAAAATCTATTAGATGTGTTTGTGACATCACAGGCTCGTTACATGCCAAAGTTTGCTAATCAAAACAAGCTACAAATAAAAAATAATTTAGGCCAATTAAAGGTAAATTAGGTAAAAATGAAACAAATAAATGTAATTTTGATATACCTCCAACATTATCTAGTGTATAGTATTTAATAGTGTACATTTTGAGGCCACTATATTCAAACTACAATATTTTGTAAAAGCATCTGAAGGTCAATGGATGTGCAAGCGAGGTTTGAGTACAGTTAACCACAGAAACACAGTGGGAAAGCAAGTGTTAATTAGACTTGAGAAGTCTCTCTCCAAGACCAGCCCCAGTCACCGACAGCACACAGACAAAACAGAGATGATTAACACCACACAAACAGTTAGATTTCAATGCAATCACAGTACTGTATGTTATTTCTCCTGAAAACACAGAGCATTGACTCCACTTCTGCACACATACACACACACACACACACACCCACCACATATAAACAAACAGTCTTGCACACTAGATCCTACTTCATTTCCACCAGCACTAACACAACACCCTCTAATAAGCAACCTGTCAACGCAGACTCGAAGATGCAGTCCCTACATGCTGAGAGCCAATTACAACTTCATCTCCTACAACTGCATTTCAGAAAAACACATCATCGCCTGTCAGACCAAGCTACTTCCAGGTGTGGGCTGTGGACTGGTCAATCATACTGTAAATCATGAGGAAAAGAGTAGCCAAAAGTCTGAGACCTTGTTGAAAATGTAAAAACAATTGAAGAAAACTATCAATCTAAGTAAATAAGTACAAATACAAGCATGAAATTAAAAACAAGACAAAATTAAATATCTGAAATAATGAAATTACAGGGCGTTCATCCAAAAATGTTACATTTCTTGCCCTCAAGTGGTTCTAAACATTTATGAGTTTCTTTTTTTGTTAAACACAAAAGAAGATATTTGAAAGAATGTTGGAAACCTGTAACCATTGACTTCATAACAATATGAAAGTCAATGGTTAGCAGTTTGCAACATTTTTCTAAATATCTCCTTTTGGGTTTACCAGAAAAAAGAAACTCCAAAAAGTTTGTGACAAGTGAAATAAAAAAGTAAATAAAAATCAGTTTTGGGTGAACTACATATTTAATATTTAATTTATATTCATTGTACAACATATTGGTCACAAGTATTGTGCCATTTTTGATTGCTGCCATCTTTTCTCGATTGTCAATTTTGATACTCATAATTCCGAACAACAGTGTTAATAAATCTATCAATTCTTTTTAATCACATTCACGTGCAAATAATGAGTAATGATCTCAGACTTTTAGGCCCCACTGTTCCTTGACTGCATGTGTGTTTACTGACTGAATTTGAGCATGTCTTTATTGCAGCATTCATTATATCCTCTGACATTTGTCAATTGGGTCCCAATAATGCAAAGCTGGGGACTGCATCTTCAGAACAAACAGAACAGCTCTGCTTCCTGACATAAAATGATCCTGTTTTACCCTTGGAGACTCGACTGTGAGATTTAAAAAAGGGCTTATCTACATTTCTTAAGAGAATATCAACTTACATTAACATGACCAGATATTAAAGAAAAACAAAGTTATTTGTACATGATTTGTCTGTTAGGCTGTCTCCTGCAAGTTTGTTTGGGTAAAATAGGAAGTCAGAAGAGTAATCCACAGGCACAAACCAGATGTTTTAGTTCAACTCATTTAAAAGCATGAGTAACGTCACACATCTTCATCTGAGTGGATTGAGTGATGAGCGGTGGAATCAAAACAACAGGTATGGGACAAACTGATAATGCATTTTACTAAAAGCCTAAGAAAAGGAAAGACAATGGGTGAGGTAAATAAAAAAAAGGTTAAGATGAAGTACCATTGGTGCAGTGGATGATATGCTGCTGTCTTTGGTGCTGCTGCTTACTACACTGTTTTTGTTGTTGTTTGTCTGTGGCTGGGGTAAAAAAAACAAACAAAAAACAATGACAACACAAAATGATTTCTGTTCAGTGCAGTTCAAGAACCGACAACCTCAGCTCTTGACACGTCCAAAAGCCATAGTACAGCATGAAAGGGGACCTGTGTGGGTAAATGTGCTTACAAGTAAAGTAGAGGACACTTCAGTAATGTGCCCTCATGGATGGAGCAGTTTGAACTATGCTTAAATTAATAAAAGGCAACTACATGCTCTTTTTTTCCTTGAGATTCCTTGAGATTTTACAAACTACTAATAGTGCAGAGCCCACAAAATAAAACACAGCATTTCTGTAAAAACTATCACATCATATTTCTTAATTATAAACAAAAAAAAAAAAAAAAGCAGCAGGCTTTGCTTAAGAAGCCAGTAGGCCTCACAATCATATTCTTTATTGTTATACACTCACCGGCCACTTTATAAGGTACACCTTACAAGTACTGGGTTGGATCGCCTTTTGCCTTCAGAAATGCCTTAATCCTTCATGGCATAGATTCTACAAGGTACTGGAAATATTCCTCAGAGATTTTGGTCTACATTGACATGATAGCACCACACAGTGGCTGCAGATTTATCCATGATGTGCATCTCCCATTTCACCACATGCCAAAGGTGCTCTATTGGATTAGGTTCTGGTGACTGTGGAGGCCATTTGTGTACAGTGAACTCATTGTCATGTTCAAGAAACCAGTCTGAGATAATTCACCCTTTATGACATGGTGCGGAAGTAGCCATCAGAAGGTCATATGGTCAGCAACAATACTCAGATACTCAGGTAGGCTGTGGCATTGACACGATACTCAATTGGTACTAATGGGTCCAAAGTGTGCCAAGAAAATATCCCCCACACCATTACACCACCAGCCTAATCCATTGATACAAGGCAGGATGGATCCATGCTTTCATGTTGTTGACGCCAGATTCTGACCTTGAAATTCTGATGCTCGGTTTGAACTGTTGCAGATCATCTTGACCATGTCTACATGCCTAACTGCATTGAGTTGCTGCAATGTGATTGGCTGATTAGAAATTTGTGTTGACGAGCAGTTGGACAGGTGTACCTAATAAAGTGGCCAATGAGTGTAATATTGTATATCAACTGGTAGTGTGGTTTTGGAGCTGTTTAATAATCCAAAGATATGCAAAAGTATTATTCTTTATTTAATGCTACTACAACAACAAATTCAGTATAACGGGTTTTAAAAAATCATTTAACAGTTATATAGATAAATATATAAATAAATAATATATAATCATATATAAATAAATCCAAATAGATAGATTCAACACATCCTCCAAGGCTACAGAATTTGATATTTGCAGAAATATTAGAATATACTTGTTGGCACAGTCTAACTAGAGCCCAGCGTTACTGTCAGGAGCTACGAGACCCTGATAGTCCACTAGTGCATGCAGTGAAAAGCTGGAGCGAGAGGAGTTTAAGCTCAGACCTCTGACTCGGTGAATCAACGCAGCAGGGTTACTTAAGATTAAAAAAGAACAAAGACTGACTATAGGAAAGAAGGAAGAGAGGAAACATGTTCAAGAATCCATAGAGAAAGATTTAAAAAGGGTAACAAACACTGAGCGAACAAACGGAAGCAAAAAAGCACCCAAGAATTGTTCATCCTGTTGAACAACAGCCAAAGAAAAAAATATGTGTAAAAAACATACTGCTAATAACAGTTGCTGAATACTATATTAAACATCGAAAGAGAAAAAAGCTTTTAAAATTGTATGACTTGTGGTTACTAGGGGTTAAGTGCGCCGACAGATAGCACCATGGTGCTTACGGCGACCCGAGTTCGATTCCCGACTCGAGGTCCTTTGCCGATCCTTCCCCTCTCTCTGCTCCCAATGGCCTTTTGTCTGTAACCTCCACTATCCTCTCCCAATAAAAGGTGAAAAACTCCTAAAATATTATTATAAAAAAAAACTATAACTTCGTTTAGGAATTAGGAATACTAAAAAACTTCAACAAGCAGGAGCATGACAGCCAAAAGGTGGTAAAACTAAAGTAAATAAGCGCATAAATTATGTCTGAACCTGATGGAGAAACTCAAGACATGAGAAATGTGGATTTATGCACAGAGGTCTGAAGGGTGCTTGTTAGATATTAAAAAACTGAAATCACCACCATATCCACCTGCTGCTACTGTCATTTACTTTCAATCATTTCGGAGGAGAAAATGAGGAAATTTGCAAGGGTAGTTAAAAAAATGGTTTAAAAAAAAAAAAGTAGGCTACATTTAATATTTTCATTATCGTAACAAGGGGCTCTTCACTTGTTCTTAGGACACAGGCACTGCAGCTATTGCTATGGCAACGGAAATGGCCTGGTGCGGTGAGAGAAAGCCGGTTTGTCTGTCTTTACACAGTCTGCTCCAACAGCATTTCAATTCTCTCTTCCCTACCCAAGTACAACCCCAATACCCAAATCCTTTCATAAAATGCAATAAAATCAATCAAAAGTTTTTTTTTTTAATTGACAAAAGTACAAAGAAATGATTGATTTCATTGAATTTTACAAAAATAACCAACACAATCTCAAGGCAATTTGTAACTTTCCAATTTAGTGGTTAATTCGTATTCATTTGTATAACCTCATTGAGGGGTGGGGTTTGGGGAACGCTTCCTTATAAAAATCTTACATTTTCATATGAATTAAAGGGCACCTATTTTATCCCTTTTTCAAGATTTAAGACAAGTCTTTTGTGTCTCCAGAATGTGTCTGTAAAGTTTGATCTCAAAAAAACCCATCAGATTATTTATTATACCTTTCAGAACATTGTAATTTCTGCTCTGAACACATTGTAGCTGCTTTTGTTGCCTGTGCCTTTAATGCTTGTTCTCCCGCCCACCATTCCCACGTGCCTGTCAGAGTGTGCCTTAATCTGCGGCAGCTTCAGATAAACAGCACAGTGACAGACATGAAGGAAGCAGATCTCACGTAACCAGGGCTTAATTTGTGCCGGAACACGCTGGATCCGGATCCTCTGAAATCTGATCCGGCACCTCACTTTACCGATCCCTTTCTTCCGCTACTTCACAACTCTCTTTACTTTCGTCTGCGACACCCCTCCGCCATCCAACGCACTGCCAACACAACCCGGATAACGTCCACAAACATGCGCTATTTTAAAATGTTTTAAACTTGTAAAACTGAATTATCCACTTTTTCTGTCAATAGTTACAGTACGTTTCCTCATGAGATTAGGCTGAAATACCCCATTTATTTGGATATTAGGTTATGATAACCCACTGTCCACTCTGAGCAATCTTCAGCCCTGGTTTACATGTCACTGACTCTAAAGGCCTATGAAAGCTGGAGGAAGCTCACAGTGTATCAAGGGCTTCCAGAAGACAGATCAAGCTTTGGTCAAGGAGAAAAAAACAAAAAAACTAAATCCTGTTCTGGCTGACAAAGAAAGCACTGAGATGTGATGGTAATGCGAGAGGAATGGGCTTACAAGCGTGTGTATGTAATAAACCAGAGTTGAACTGGTGAACATGACTCTGTGGATGTTTGATGATCTCATGACTCACAAAACCCTGCGACGAGACAAAAAAAGACCCAAACAAACTCTCGAGCATCTCAACCAAGAAAAAAAAAAAAAGAGAGAGAGAGCGAGAAAGTGTTGAGGGAGAGTCAGAAAAAGGGGAGAGACACGGAACAGATCTCACCATCAAATAAACACTGGAGCTTGACTTCCTTTTCTGAACAGGGTGAAACAGAGGAGGGCAAAAACAGGGAAGCATAGAAAACAGGCCAGTGAACACAGAAAAAAAAAAAAATCAAGCTGCTAGTTAGATCCCACAGAGAAGAAAGAGAGAGGTAAAAAATAAACAACCACAAGAAGTTGCAAAGCCACGTTGGAAGTGACAAGAGAAACTGTTGAAAACTGTTAAACTGCTGTTTGATTTATTGATAAGAGTTTGTCTTTGTTTTGGTGTACTGCCGGCAATTCACTGCATGCACAGAGACGGCCCAGGGTTGAGTTAGTCGCTCTGCTTCAACACATTTACTGCAACTCAAGACTAACAATTATCAGTTTCCATATGCAGAACATATTATTATTTATATTATTGAAGATCACATTGCATGATTGTAAGCAGCTGACTGTCAGTTCTGCTTTTAATGTCCTTAAAAAGGAGGAAATTAAATATCACAGAAAAGAATATTTCAAATGTAATCTAGAGAAGAATTGTGCATTTGTTTATGATACAGAAACCTATTATATTTTACGATGCCAATGAGGAAGAGGTTTAAAAATGGTGCTTACCTTCACGCCATCAGACTTTTTGTTCAGTAAGCTTTTGCATGCTGAAACATGAGAGAAGATAAAACACAATCGATTAAGCAGTTGATCTACAAACATTTGCTTGTTGTTTTTGTAACCAGGGCTTGACGTTAACTTTTTTGATCACCAGCCACTGTGGCTAGTAGTTTTCCAACATTACTAGCCACTTGCCATTTTAACTGGCCACAATTTTGTTGTTGGGAAAATATATTTCATATACATAAAATTTGAATTCTAAAATGACTTGATTTAGATTTTGTGTTATTTCCACATGCCTCCTACAGTAGTTCATTTAACTTTTTTTGTGTTGTGTATGAGCTTGCTCAATGAGCATGGGCAAACAGGTTATGGTTTCATAGTGTCACAGTTTTATTTCACATGACTTTTCAGGGCTCAACACTAAAGATTAATTTTTTCAAATTTTATCACAATTTTCTCTGACCACACCAAAAATAAATAAATATTTTTTAGCCACAATTTTTAATGTGTCAAAACAAGCAAAATATAGCTGTATAGATGCACTATTTATTCAACAAATTTTTTTTTTCTAAAAAAACAAACAAACAAACAATTGACATTTAAAAAAACTATTGCCATGCATCTAAAATAAGGAGCATACGGTTAAGCTAATAATAATCTGTTCAAAGAATGGTTAAAGCGAAAGTGGCAACTGGTATTGGTAGCAAAAGACATTTTTAAAAACATCTGGAGCTCTTGAGAGCAGCAGGACTGTGGGTGCACAAGCAAAGAGAACCAAACGCAGCAGTTGCGTTTCCAGGCACAGCTGCTTCGCACCAGGAAATGGGAGTGCGCACACTTTTTAAACAGTCACGCGCATCACATCACCTGTGCGCGCAAGTGATATTCTGCATTCACCTGCTTTCTTTTGCTCGCACGAACACTCTTTTTGTCAGTCGTGCTGCTGCTTTATTTTAAGATCGCATTTGCATGCACATTGGGCCATCCTTAGTGTCGAATCCTGCTTTTAGGAAAACTACCATTAAAAAATTATTGCAACCAGCCAAAGTGGCTAATGGGAGTATCTGTCTAACCTGCCACAGCTGAAATCTACCCGCATTTGGCAGGCTGGCAGGTGTTAATGTCAAGCCCTGTCTGTAACTAAAGCTAGAAATTGTTTTGGGTAATTGAAATAAAGGCAAAATTAATGATGAACATAAACTAAAACAAAACAAAAGACAAACCTAGAAATGTAATTAAACTAAAAATTAAATAATTTTAAATTGAAATACTAAAACAGAATGAATATGATGAATATAGACACTAATAAAAATAACAAAACACATTTAAAAGTCATTTTGTTAAAAATAACACGATTAACATTCATGATTCTCCATTACTCAGTAAAATTTAAATAAGTAATGTTTTAAGTTATATCAGCAATAAAACTTTTATTTTTAAATGAATTATTTAATAATTATGTTACCTGTTAAATGCATTTTGTTAGCCGGATACCTTAATTTATTAATAATTTGATGATAATAATAATTGTAATATTTTTTAAAAGTATGCTAATGAAGATATTAACAAATAATATAAAGAGATCAATAAATAACACTGGTAGAAACAAGTCACATGACAGAGAGTGAAAATGCCACCCAGACCCACAAAACAAACACACACCAAAGCCCTGGTACCACATAACATGGCTAGAAGATTTTCTTCACCAAGAAATGTGAAAGACCACCACAGTTTGATGTGAAACACATTTTAGGAGCGCATCTCATGCTGTATTCTCAGAAACGTGGATTGAAAACAATTCCAAACAATCAAAACAGAAATGATGAAAACACAATGGACATGCCTAGACTTTCTAAACACCATCCTCAAAGTCCCTTACCTTCAAAGGTAGATAGAGGTAGGAAAGAATGCAAAAAGGGAAAGAGGTAAGATAAATCAATCAAAAGATTATTCAAAAGAAAAACAGCTGTGGCAAACAAAACAATCAAGCAAATCAAAGCATAACTGGAGAATTTTTTGTTCATGCTGGGTCCATGCTGTGCAGAGGCATCTCCTGCGTGGCCTGCTGTCATCATCTCTCCTGCACACGACTCCATGCAGATCTGACAAAGCACAGCCTGCTATTCCTGCTTCATTCACTCCGGCTGAACTGCTGATTCATGAGAGTGCTCAGACCACAAGTCCTTTTTTTCTGACCTGTTCAGCTTTTGTGCTCTAATTAAACTGTCTCCTAATTAAACTTGTGTAATGGGGTCAAATGAGTTTGCGCGCTGCACTTGTTGATGGTGTGAAATGAATCAAAAACTACTTTAGCATGAGCCGAAGAGATTAGCGATGGAGTCATTAAAGGTTTTTTTTAAAGTAGTCAATGCTATTGGCGGAATAGACGGAATTAACCAAAACTGACAGTAAAGACGATCATAATGTTTTCTTTTTTCTCAAATAAATTGTTCTTTGTGTTTAATTTCTCACAAAAATATAAAAGCAGCACAACTGTTTTTAACATTTATAATTATAAAATATAAAAAACATACAGTTGAAGTCAGCATTATTAGTCCCCTTTGAATTTTTTTCTTCTTTTTTAAGTATTTCCCAAATGATGTTTAATAGAGCAAGGAAATTTTCACAGTGTGCCTGACAATATTTGTTCTTCTGGAAAAAGTCTTGTTTGTTTTATTTCGGCTAGAATAAAAGCAGTTTTTAATTTTTTTAAACACCATTTTAGGGACAAAATTATTAGACCCTTTAAGCTTAATTTTTTTCCGATAGTCTACATAGCAAACAACTTATACAATAACTTGCCTAATTACCCTAAACTGCCTAGTTAACCTAATTAACCTAGTTAACCCTTTAAATGTCACTTTAAGCTGTATAGAAGTGTCTTGAAAAATTTCTAGTAAAATATTGTTTGCTGTCCTCATGGCAAAGATAAAATAAATCAGTGATTAGAAATGAGTTATTAAAACTATTATGTTTAGAAATGTGTTGAAAAAATCTTCTCTACGTTAAACAGAAATTGGGGAAAAATAAACAAGCGGTCTAATAAGTCAGGGGGGCTAATAGTTCTGACTTCAACTGTATATAATATATAAATTTATAATGTATAAATTGTAAAATGAACATTACAAAAACATTCTTTAAATTGTTATAACACATTAATGCTGTATTTACATTTTTTTTTAAATCAAATTAGCACAGCCTTGATGTATTGTACTGACACATACATTTTCTGAAATAAAATCAAATCAAAAGTGGAGAATAATAATAATCGTAATTATAACAAACAATCGATAATCGGCTGATGTTCTGAAAATAGTCAAAAACCATCTAATTAAACGAGCTGACTGATATACAGTTGAAGTCAGAGTTATTAGCCCCCCTGAATTATTAGCCCCCCTGTTTATTTTTCCCTCAATTTCTGTTTAACGGAGAGAAGATTTCTTCAACACATTTCTAAACATAACAGTTTTTATAACTCATTTCTAATAACTGATTTATTTTATCTTTGCCATGATGACAGTAAATAATATTTTACTAGATCTTTTTCAAGACACTTCTATACAGTTTAGGCTTAACTAGGTTAATTAGGTTAACTAGGCAACTTATTGTATAAAGATGGTTTGTTCTGTAGACTATCTAAAAAATATAGCTTGAAAAAGCTAATAATTTTTACCCTAAAATGTTTTTTAAAAAATTAAAAACTGCTTTTATTCTGGCGGAAATAAAACAAATAAGACTTTCTCCAGAAGAAAAAATATTATCAGACATACTGTGTAAAATTCTTTGCTCTGTTAAACATAATTTGGGAAATATTTAAAAAAGAAAAAAAAAATTAAAAGGGGGCTAATAATTCTGACTTCAACTATATACGTCTATGACACTGTCAACAACTGCTTGTATAATAAAAGTATATCTACTTATAGGGAATAAATGGCTGCAATGGTTTTGCATCATTATAAAGCAACAGAAGCACTGGGCAGAGCATTCACAGACATGCCACTTTCATTAGGACGTACATAAAGAGAAGGGCAAAAAACAAACAAAGGCAAGACAAAAAAGACATGTGGATCCTGTTGCTTCGTGTTCTCCATGCACAAAGACACCAGAAAACATGCTGAAATGTGGTATTGAAGCCGATCCCCGCTGTGAAGACTATAGTGGTTCTTCTCAATAAGCCTTTTCCTCGAGAACATGCTAATACAAACATGTAGACATTCATTCTTACTACGGCAAATGCATGTCAGCATTGGCCACATACCAGTGCAGTTGTCTGACCAAAAGCCGACCTGACTTTGAACTGTGAGGTATACAAGGAGAACGAGCCACCTTAAGAAACCATCAACGTTAAACAAGTAGACTGTGGGGATTTTCCAGCCCAGGCTCATTGGAAATACGTGCCTCAGCTTACATTTCTTGCGTAATGTAAAAGACGTTGCTCCAGGTACATTTCGTCACAAATGATAAATACACTAGAGGGCGCTGTCTATATTTTTAATTCATTAATTGATTCTTTTTTTTTTTCGGCTTAGTCCCTTTATTAATCAGGGGTCACCACAACGGAATGAACCACCAACTTATCCAGCATATGTTTTACGCAGCAGATGCCACTCCAGCTGCAACCCAACACTGGGAAACACCCATACACTCTTGTATTCACACACATACACTACGACCAATTTAGCTTATTCAACTGACCTATACCGCATGTCTTTAGACTTGTAGGGGAAACTGGAGCACCCGGTGGAAACCTATCTACTGTAAGCTAACGGTAATTCTTTACAGCTCATATACTTTATTCGGTAACACTTTATAATAACTACACACTATAAATTATTTATTAAGCATTAGCATCTAGTGAATTCATTATCTGTTAAGCATTACATTAACTCTACATTAACAGATGTTAGTAAGCAGTTTATAACTGCAGCTACAAATGCTGTGTTCTTGACATAACCCCATTTATAATGTGCTTAATAATTGTATTTTCATAATTAGTGACTGGATTTTTCATTACTAAATTAAGTATTGCATTATTTACAAACCATTTGTATTTAAGAGTAGTCGGGGGGGGGGGGACAATTCAGAAAGAGTTAGTAAATGATTCATAAACTATTGAAATTAACGTTTATTTATTCATTCATTCATTTTCTTTTCGGCTTAGTTCCTTTATTAATTTGGGGTCGCCACAGCGGAATGAACCGCCAACTTCTCCAGCATATGTTTTACGCAGCGGATGCCCTTCCAGCTGCAACCCATCACTGGGAAACATCCATACACACTCATTCACACACATACACTACGGAAAATTAAGCTTACCCAATTCACCTATCGCGCATGTCTTTGGACTTTGCAAACCGGAGCACCCAGAGGAAACCCACGCGAACCAGGGAAAACATGCAAACTCCACACAGAAACGCCAACTGACCTAGGCTCGAACCAGCGACCTTCTTGCTGTGAGGCGAACGTGCTACCCACTGCGCCCCCGTGCAGCCCGAAATTATTGTTTAAATATCTTATTATTCAGGCATGACTATGTATGTTATTAAATGCTTAATTGCTTAAAGTGAGGACTATTTATGCTTTATAATCACTTATAAACGACAATTAAAGGTATCAAATGAACATTAAATCTTTGCAATCTTATCTAAAAAGTAAAATTTCTATAAAGTTTAAACACTGCGGAATAACAGGAGTGTTAAAATGCGACATAAAATTGGATAAAACAACAACAATATAATAATTGAACAATATAATAGGATGCAATGTTTAATCTGTACAGTAAGTTTATTTTAAATAGTTGCAAAGATTTTTGTTTTTTTTTATTTGAGTTTCATTTGTGTATCTTCAAATGAATAATGTTGTTAATGTTCTTTTTTTCCGCTGTTTAGAATATAACTGAGCCTTTAATTGTCATTTATAAGGGATTTATAAAGCATAAATAGTCCTCACTTATCTATCGATCGATCAAGATATTCATATTATAAATGTGGTTATAAGTCAAGACAGCATTTGTAGTTATAAACTGCTTATTAACGTTTATTAATGTAGAGGTAATGCTTAACAGATAATGAATTCACTAGATGCTAATGCTTAATAAATGGTTCATAGGGTGTAGTTATTATAAAGGTTTACCCTTTATCCTTCTGAGCATTATACAAAAACAGACCACTGTCTGTATTTTTGTGCATTTATCAGAGTTCATAAGTTGACCTGAGCAGATATCAGCCATTTCACTTTGTTTTTGCAGCAGGTTGGCTCTCTAATTATTAGTCATTAGCATAAATAAACACAGCTGCTTTTGATGCTACATTCATAATAACTAATCGGTTACTATGTGAAGCCTGGATCACTAGTTATCATAGGACTGCTTCATCACAAACAAACTGCTTCATAGTCTTGTCAAAATTCAGGTGATCTTAGACCAATTGTTTTGAAGCAGATCAGAGGTTAAATGAACAAATATAACACGTTTCCTGAGGTGGCTCGGGTCAAAATACCTCCACCAGAGCCTCCCTGGACCATCACCAAGAGCGCAAACCCATAATGCATTATGTTTCCACACTTGGAAGGCATAATACATTTTTTGTTAAACTCCTCTTACCATCCCAACCTGCTGGCAATGGCACAAAACATCTTCTGACAAGTTCACAGCACTTAGTTCAAAGACGATCAGTGCAGACTGAAGGCAAAGGAAAAGTGTGCTTTTATAGACTTTGGTCAAAAGCCACAAAGCACAAAAGGATACGAATGCATCTCAGCGTTAGGAGTGACTGAATTTACCTCATTTTATTTGCCAATTCACTTCAATTTCAGTATTTTCTACAAACATAAATCTCAATTGAAATATTTAAAACTCAGTCAACGAACCCAAACCCTGGAGCGTGTGTTTTGTATTCTCTGAACGGTCTCTCAGAAGAGTTTCAGTGCCTGTGAGTTGGCATGGGTTATAGCAGGCCCCCCTTGGTCACATGCTCAGGCTGAAAGTGGGCAAAAGCCCCTTAGTGCCCATCTCACATACCTTCCTGTGCCAGTGCAGCGGTGCTGGTGGTGGGGGTGGCGGGGCTGGTGTGCTGCCGACCCACTATTGGACAAAAGAGCATGTCGTTTTGGAGAGGCTGACTCAAACCAGAAGCTCAGCCTCTCCAGGATCACAGACAAACTTACCCAATTTGTTTTCCTAACAAATCAACCAAAAGCAAAGTCCAAAATGCCTCTAGGCAGTCAGGAAAGTGGGACCAGATCATAAAAGGCAAGTTTGGAAAGAAACTACATAAACAAAATACTGATCCCTCAATGTATGAGCACAAGTCTTAATAAGAATTTAGATGACAGGGCATTTACCTGAGAAGTTCCTGGACACCAGCATAGTGGTCAAAATGGCTCCCTGTAGAACAAACAAACACTAGTTTAGCATTCCTACCATGACTTAGAATAACAATAAACAGAGTAAATGAATAAATACATCACTATTATGAGTAGAAAATGTAATAATGTAACTTAGAAACTATATATTATCCACATTTTAGACACTTATAGATTTTTTTTAATAATATAAATTGGGTCTTTATTATGTTTTAAGATTGGGTCCCTTGCATGAAGAGGATCATATTTGAGAGCCCATGACGTCTAAAAGACAGAAAAAGCACTGAGCTACTGCTTACACTAATGTTAACAAATTGAGCCTTGTTGTGTTACTAATGAATGAATCAGACCTTCAGTTTTCTGCGGGCGTTGAACTTGCGCAGACACTCAACGGTTTCTTGACGATGCATCATGGAGGCGACGGTGGAGCGTTGCTAAGTGGGAGAGAGACATCACAGTCTTCAGGACAAATCTTTACTCAGAAATGCTATAACAGACTGTAAATAATACAAATTGAATATAAAGCCTCATTTAATGTTTTTCATAAGTCAAACAGGCTAGCAGATGTTTACTTCATTACAGATGGAAGCTCTATGACATTACGCCAGTTGCTTCATGTAACTCAGGGTGACACGATATAAACCAGCTTTGAAAGAGGCAATGAAGTGCTTGGGGTTCAGGCTACTTACGCAGACCCATGGATGCTTGAGTGCCTGGTCAGCCGTGATCCTCTTTGCTGGGTTGATGGTCAACATCTGGTTGATGAGGTTTTTGGCCTCTGGGGTAACAGTGTCCCACTCTGGAGAGGGAAACTAAAACATGAAAAGACAAGAGAGAGGAATGATGACTGTGTTTTACAAAGTACATAAATACAAAGTACATAAATACAAAGAACAGTTTTCATAAAAAAGTGAAAAGTACTCAAGATTATGCAGTATTTCGATTAAATGTCAAAGATACATACTAAAGTTTCAAGTTACACAGAACATTTGACATGCCATATTGGTCAAATTGGTGAAAAAATGTATGTTTTTTTGTGAAAATGCTGACCTTCTGCAAGTCTTCTGCATTCATGAATATTGGTTTGCACCACAGCTCACTTCAACTGAACCAGCAAAAGCACACAAGTGGTACTCCATTTTACTGATGACATACAATGCCTACAATACCCCAAAAAGTATCCATTGTTTGTCAATGACAGAATGGTACATATTTGACAGATGAGCACAACAGGAATATTTACCATTAATAAGTGTATTTACTATAAGTAAATAGATTTTGTGCCCAAATACACACATTTACACACTAATTTTCCTCATAGCTACATTCACGAAAGGCACAATAGAAACAAGCGTGAATTGAAGTGAACTATAGGGGAGCGCGGGGCACAAAGTAACGCGGGGTTAAATGTAACACAGAGTTTTAAGGTATTTGCTCAGGGTTAATCACGGCATGCTTCCGAGGTTTTCACCACAGTGTCGCCAGACATCTTCCTGCCAATTAATGAAAATTTTCTGTGAAATTTGGATGAGATACACAGGAGAAACCATTTTTGCAGCATAAATGTATTTTTTATTATAGTCGATATTTTTTTATTTTGAAAAAAATCTGTGAAAGTATTAACGTAATATCTTATATTGTTGTGATCACTGTCTTCTAGGCTAAAAGATGAAACCATTTTAAAAGATGTATAAAGCACACAGTGACTGCTAGACAGTTTTGAATAAAACATGACACAGCGGGGCTAGTTGTAACAGGGTGTTACAATTAAACCACACACTTTTGGACACCAATTAAACTAACAAAATATTTGTTTGAATTTTGAGTGTAATGTCGAGAACTTTTTAAATAAAAATGTTTTTTTTAATAGAAAAAAAATATTTATTTCTAATAATGCAAATAAATGCATTGTATAATAATGAATAAATGGATAATAATGCAAATAGATTCAAATGTGTTTATCCAATAAACAAAAAAATAAATAAACATACTGTGCTATGTAGAATAAAACAGAAATGAGTCAATTACTGAGGAAATATAGCTACTATTTAAAGTAAACTGAATTTAAATTAATAGTGTGAAATCTGCCTTTATAAGCATGTGTTACAACTAACCCCCTGTCTGTTACAACTTGCCCCGCAGGTGGGGTAAATAGTAACATTTTTACTCCTGGCACTTTTGGCAATACTGTACAGAAACCACAGGTCCGGCCATCATAATTCCAGTGCTCATTTGTAGGAGAGGCTTGTGTGTTGTTGGTAAAAATATGGTTTGTCTAACCCCATTACTTTGTTCATTATTTGACCACAACCAAAAAGTGTTACTTTGTGCCCCGCTCTCCCCTATATGTTTAGTTCACTGATAAGTAGGGCCAGACAGAATCTGTGCACATTTTTTGCTATTTCTGCTGAGAATTTTGTAAAAATTATCTGTGGATATATGCAGAATGATTTTAGGAGTATCATAACTACAAACTTAATATATGAAATAAAAAATAATATACTTTTTACTTTTATTTTATGTTTACAATGCAAATCCAATTAGATCCACTTATTTGGTAAACAAAGTCTCTCATATATCTATTAAAAGACAGAAAATATTACTTTACAATCTGTATTGTAAATAAATCATATGAACATTTTAACATTACTATTATTATATCACAATAATATTAGTAAAATTAATTTAAAAACTGAATTAATATAAATTTACACAAGTAAATACATAGACTCAATGATGGGCTTAAAATCTGTGGAAATCTGCAGATTTCTGCGCGCGCATATTCCGTGTGGGCCTACTAATAAGTAAATGTGCAACACTGATCATGAGACTGTGTGTTGTTCCAATGAGCCCAAAGACATTCTTTGCACTATTAGACTATTACATTAGAAAAGAATTTCACTGGTCTTTGACTGAAAGAGAGAGCTCAGATGTATACAGGACAAACACACAGATCAATGGCTTCCATGGTCTGTAATGGATGTTAATCAGATTAGGGTAAAGTAGCTAAAGCAATGAAGAGTGGTGTTTTCCACCTGGGTGGCTCAAAATGCTGAAACCAAAACTGCTCATCGTAATTACATTTCTCCTGCACTGCAGCACTTCTTCAAATGGACTTTGCCGCTATGCAACAAACGCTGTAAACATGCTATATTTCCATGCACTTAGAAAGCCAAGAGGTACTAAAAGGCATTTTGAAAGCCCAAATATAATCAAATTAGTGTGAATCTATACCCTGATCATGCTAGACTGTTTGCAAACAGCAGCACTGACAGACAGCTACAGTAAAGTGGAGGATAAAAGTAGAGAATATTGTAGAGACCTGAATTTTCAGAACTAAAGTAATCTTTATTTTTCAAAATCTACTAAGGATTTAGCTATGCTAGTGTAACATTACTAAAAAAAACACACACACAAACAAACAAACAAACAAACAAACAAACAAACAAACAAACAAACAGAAAAGCACTTCATTTTGCGGCAAATACATGAAGCCATAACTTTGTCTCCAAGGATTTTGCTGTGTGATGGGGTTCATTGTCCTGCAAGAAAATTGCTGTCTGATTGGCAACCAATGCAGGGAATCAAGAATCACATGTTGCTGAAGATGCATTCACTCTGTATTGTAGCTTTACCCAAACCATGAAACTTCATTCTCCACTTTTAACTGACTTTACACACTGGCTTTAACTTTTAACACTTAAGTGAACCTTTGGACTAGTTATCTGTGTCTACGTTGAGACACTGTGGCCAAAACAAATGAACTGACAAGTAATTCCAACTGTAGAGCTAAACTGATTGGCCACTGAGATGCTCCTCATTAATAATAATAATAAATCCTTGTATTTATATAGCGCTTTTCTGGACAGTCAAAGCGCTTTACACATTTCTTTTTGGGGTGGGGGGGGGGGGTGGGGGGTCTCCTCATCCACCACCAGTGTGCAGCATCCACCTGGATGACATGACAGCAGCCATAGTGTGCCAGACCGCACACACCACACACCAGCTGATTGGTGGAGAGGAGAAGAGTGATGAAGCCAATTACGGGGATGGGGATGGGGATGGTTAGGAGGCCATGATTAGGCAAATTTGGCCAGGATGCCAGGGATAAACCCCTACTCTTTTTGAAGGACATCCTGGGATTTTTACCAACCACAGAGAGTCAGAAGCTCAGTTTAATGTCTCATCTTAAAGAGGGGCACTTACTGAGCAGTATAGAGGCCCCTTCACTGCACTGGGGCGTTCGGGCCCACACAGATCACAGGTTGAGCACCCCCTGCTGGTCTCACTAACCCCACTTCTGGCACCAACCTAGCTTTCCCATGTGGTCTCCCATCCAGGTTCTGACTGGCCACAGCACTGCTTAGCTTCAGCGGGCGACCATGTGAGAGTTGCAGAGAGCTAGCTGCTGACTAAATTATCATTATCCTGGCCTCTGGTCCACTTGTCTTTCTTTGACATCAAGCTTTTTGGAAGACTTGAATAAGTTAGTGACTCTGTGATATATTGTAGACATTTCAGATCTGGAGTGACCAACTTTACTTACTTTATTAACTGTATAACGAGTACCGTTAATGGGAAATATCCCACTTTAAACTGGTTATCTCCTGGGGTTCATTGAGATGATGGTGATGATGAAGACTCCTCGGCTGTATGTTTCTCTGCTGAGCTCTAGAGGAGGGGGCCGTCATCATTTATTATTGAGTACTTCAGCTCTCTATCCCAACCAATTAAATATTAACAAAGGCTTCAATCTGGGCTCGACACTCTGGGTCGATGTGGTGGCACTGAAATCTCTGTATAGGGACGACCGTGAAAGCATCTGTCAACATGTTGATAGGCAATGAAAGACAGGTCTAATAAAAGGGCTTTCACTTTCTACTCCTGACTGAGTTGAGCACCGTTTAAAGTGGGTTACAAGCACTTAAAAAAAATAAATAAACAGAGCTTTTGTTCGACAGGCCTGTTTTGTAAATGCCTGCTTTAATTTGATCAGAAAGTAAAAAAGTGGAGTTGCACGATTTTGCCTGGAGTAAGAAGGTTTTTTCGAACACCAATGTCTTCGGGTACTAGCTGAATATATGATGGAGAAACTATACTGATATGAATTTATTTTCAAAAGTTTGGGGTCAATAAAGAAATCCTGCTAAAATTTTACAGTAAAACCAACTGTTCATCTCACTGCAAACTCTGAAATTCAGGTGTGGTAATCAGTGGTGTAAAGTAACATATTTCAAATACTCAAATTACTGTAAGTTGTTTTTATCAGGAATTGTAATTTACTAAGTTCTTTTAAAAATGTGAACTTGAGTACATTTTAATGCTGTATCGGTACTTTTACTCCACTATTTTCTTTTAACCTGCAGTCACTACTTTTTTCTTGTCTATGATGATTGGCTAAAGTAGATTAATCAGTCCTGTGATTCCTGTCCAATCAAATCGCACAGAAAGTAAACTGCATCATACTGAACAACTGCAAGACATTAGCACTTCATAAATGCAACAAAACGTTTGGAAGCATTAAAAATGTGCAAGAAGATGTCTAAGACTACGTTCACACTGCAGGTAAATGTGGCCCAAATCTGATATTTTTGCCCAGATATGACTCAGATCTGTTTTTGTCTTGACAGTGTGAACAGCCCAAACCGCATGGAATCTGATCTTTTCGATTCAGATTTGTGCCACTTTCATATGTAGTATTAAATCAGACACAGATCTGACGTTTTGCAATGCGACCGCAGTGTGAACGGTTATGTAGGAATTTATGTGACTTTTACATAATCTTTGAGCGACATGCATTCATCATTCTGTGCTGCAAACATCATCTACTCCTCAGCAGCATAGTAGAATAGCACACAGGGCTAATACTTTACCAAAAATGTAAGTTTTTTTAAACGCAAAACTGGCACTTGTTAACCAATCATTAACCTTTTAAAAAAATATTGTTCAGTTAGATTTAACATAAATATATGTCCATAAAAATTGCATAAAATGAATAAAATAAAGAGGCCTACACAAAATAGCTATATTTCACTTAAATAATTAAAACTTTAACAGAACCAAATATGAAAGACTGATATGAATATGAAAATGAACCAACTCCGCCTTTACAGTTCAGTCTGTGGCTGCTCATTACCCCTTGATGAGTTCACCACACCGGTGGACAGAAAGAAGTGCACCACACTTGTCATAAATAACAAATGATCAGTGTTTTTAATCACGAGAGACTTATTTTAGGTTTCAAATGGCGAAATACACATTACACATTACAACACTTTGCAGTTTATAAAATACACAACGATTGTCTGTGAAAAGAGCAATAATTATATTAAACCTTATCTGACAACGTGGTTACTTCATACAATATACACATTGTGTGCATAATTTGACATTTAGTGCTGTGCGTAGTTGTACTTTTGCACATGCGGGTCAATAGGACCATGATCTGTTCACACTGCAAATCTGATACTGCCCACATTTATAAACAACGTGAACAGCTATACAAGAAAAAAAAAAAAAAATCTGATCTAAGAAAATAATCAGATTTGAGCACTAAGCCTTGTAGTGTGAACGTAGCCAAAATCTTTACACGCATTGATCGAGAGACTATAGACTGCATGTCACTGATGAGAAGATGGATTACTGTATGAGGACTGAAGCCACTAAACGCCCTTAAACAATTACTAATGCACTACAGAATGTTACGTTCACACATCCGTTGAGAACGCATGAGCCGTTCACATTGTAATACTCAGTACTCACTACTCTTGAGTACTTTTAAAAGGGCTACTTTTTACTTATACTTTGAGTAATATTTATAACAGATACATTTACTCTACTTGCACTAGTTTTTTGGGAAAGTAATGGTACTTTTACTTGAGTATGATTTTTCAGTACTCTTTCCACCACTTATGGTAGTTAGCAGTTTGTTTTTGTCATGCAATGTACAGGGTAGACAAATCACAACAGACTGGCTATCTGACCTATCAGAGCAGATTACACTCTTGGAAAGGAGTTTAGAGAGAATAGCGGTGCATCAAAAATTGCATACTTCCCAACTACATAGTATGGGGAAAAAAAGTATGTGAGGTATGTAGCATGTCCGAATACAAAGCATTTGGAAAAACTGTAGGCAAGAAGTACCAAGATCACTACTTCCGGTGAGATTCTGAAGTGCGCATTCAATCGACACACTAGAGAATTTACGAATGAGTGAAGCAATGCAACTAACAGGGGTAGGCCATGTGACAATGACAAAATAATGAATGTAGCAAGTCAGAATTGCATTTATATTACTCCTATTTATTCTATATAGAACACAGTTTTTCTAATTTCTTTGATCTAAGATCTTTGAACAATCCATTTAATTTAATGCTGCAATTAACCCTGTAAGACCTGAGATATCAAAAAAATAGGCAGAAAATTCACAATTTCTGGTACTGAGATGTTTATTAAACCATCTAGCAAATAGGGATGCAACGATTACGCCCCATTCACACGGGGCGTCAGCTTCAACGCTTCCCATTCACTTTGAATAGGTGACGTCAGGCATTGCCGAACTGCATTGTGGATCCGTCGGCACCGCTTCAGTGGCGTTGCTCGCTGCAAAAGTTGAGACTTGCTCAACTTTTCAAGCGCCGACGGAAGCGTCAGCCAATCAGATCGATGTTTGCAAATACACCAGCTCAGACAGTGGCCTATTGGGGACTAATTTCATTGGCTGACGCTACTATGACGATCGCGTCAGCCCCAACTTCTGACACGCCCTCTGTCAAGCGTTGACGCTGAAGCCCCTGTGAATGGGGCGTTATAGATTTTGGTTGTATGATTATAGTCTGAGGAATAATCACGGTTTCACGGTTATTATGCATTAATTAATTTCAAAACACTACTAGTTTTGTAAATCACATGAAAACTCCTTATATTTTAAAGTGTCATTAATTGCTGCTCAGTAACTAATTAATACAGCACGTAATAATTATAAAACAAACAATCGTGAAAATAAAGGACAGAACAATGAATAAATAGAATAAATAGTATTTGTCTAATGTAAATCTAAGCTATATATTAGCTAAATATTCCCTTTTAAAGAGAACAAGTCAAAGGCTGCTGAAGCTCTGTCTGAAAGGCACTGTTGGTAAACTATATTATGAACTTGTTTGGTATTTCCCTTTTGTCTTTTTTCTCTCTCTATGGAGTAGAAATGTGTATATTCCATACAAAGTATGAAGCCGATCGTCAGTTCGTCACGTGTTTTGTAGTGTGCTTACGGCATTTTTTCAACTAGGTGCACCTGGAAAACATAAGCGCGTCACGCCACTTCCAATATGTGCACAAGCCACACGCATCCATTGGAAATAACGAACTTGCGGGCGCAAAAGACAGGATATGTGAATGGCTCTTAGTTAATAGCCTCAGCTATAGTTATAATCAACCTTTAATCCAGTGAGCGTGGGTATTGTGTACAAGCTTGTTACTTTAAACTAGCGCACAGTTGGCATAACTTTGTTTTGTTAACTTACCTGTTATCAAATCACATACAACAGGTTCTAAAAACAAAGTATTGATCAGATTGACATTATATAGGTCTTAGAAACTTGTGTATCAAATATGAAATGTGCGGCTCTATGGGTTGAAAATCCCAAAAGTGTTTTTTTAACTTTGGATTAATGCAAACTAATTGCAGGCGACCTCTAAAACAAAAGGAACCTTTTTAAAAGCACAATAATGGTAACTTTAAAAATTAAGCATTGAAAAATTATATCGGTCAACCTGCATATTATAGAGGATGTGTTTGCTTCAATGGCAAAAGTCTTGATTAGATCTAAAGCAGTGTCATTTGATTATAAAGCAGTGAGGGCTCATTAAGGCAAAGAGTGAGTGCGATTACTCACATCATAGGCTCCAGCTTTGATCTGTTGATACAGTTTGTGCTGGTCCTCATCCCAGAAAGGAGGGTAACCCACCAGCAGAATATACAAGATCACACCTGGCCAGGATACATACATTGTAAACTCTTATTCCAAAAGAATGAAGATGAATTATTTATAAAGATGGACAAACACATCACACATGAACAAAGACATCTTTCAGGGAAACACTGTAATATATCATAACCTTACCACAGGCCCAGATATCGACTGGCTTGCCATAAGGGTCCTTTCTCAAGACTTCTGGAGAGAGGTATCCAGGGGTGCCTGCAAAACCTGTAAGGCCATGCTGTTATTGCATACATGCAGTATCTAATATGAACAGAATAATTTTTAAAACAATACCAACTATTGGGTGTAGAACCATAAATGGTAGCTCCATTGACAATAATTACAGTTTAATAATAATAATAATAAGAGTAATTATATATATATAATATATATATTATATATATATATATATATATATATATATATATATATATATATATATATAATATATATTATATATCAAAGTATAAAATAAAAGTTCAGGGTGTATCTCAGAGAGTATTTCAGTGGCTAAGCATTACAAATATGGCAACAACTGTTCAGTTTGTATTAAATAAGCTACAAGTTTGTTCATTTATATTTTAAAAAATAATTCTTATCAAGGCTGCACAATGTGGAATAACATCTAATAAATTCCCATGCTATTAGAATAGCTCAATCCAATTTGCTCACTGGCTTTGTCGTCTGTGACTTTTGACCTCATAGTAGTTTTGACTCAAAAAGGACAATAAGCACTGAGAAAATTACTCCATATTTCCCAAGAGCCAGTGCAAAAACATAAGCTGGCTACTCTCCAGAGCTCTCTGCTCCCACAGATGCCATAGAAAACAAACAGCTATACGGGAAAATCGGTTTCAGAATGAGTTTATGAGCACCAATGCCATCAAACTGAGAGGATACATTTTCATTTGTATGTGAAACCACTGAAATGTACTTGATCTGCTGAACTGAAATCAACACAGTCTACTGTGGCTACAAGCCAAATCCCTTTAAGAGACAAGGCTTCCAAAGAGTTGAGAGGAGTCTTACCAAACCAGGCCTGCTGATCTCCCTGCACCTCGATGGCAAGGCCAAATCAGCCACTCAGCCAGCTTTACTGCCGCCCCCTTCATCTTACTGGCCAACAGCAGGTTCTCTGGCTACAAGAGGACACATGACAAAACACAGGTAAAAAAAATTTATAAGAGGCACATAAAGACTATAAAAGAGCAACAAGATGTGTATCAAAACTCTGATTTTCAGTACTGAGAATTTGACATCATTAAATAATTATGCAGTGAATCATTTGTGTTCTGAGTGTTTTTACTTGTTAAGGTGTTGTCAAATGATAAGGGACAAAAATATAGAGCTGTATATAGCACATTCTTCACAAAAGTCACTTTCTCCAGCAAGCATTTTTTATGTTTTTAAAAGAGGTCTAATAGATGTCTGACAGATGTCTAATAGGCGTCTAAACAGTCGTCTTGGCTAAAACAAGGCTAAATTTGGGCTGTCAGTAAAAATCTAATAGACGCCTAAAGCTGGATTTCTACTTTCGCCTGGCGCCATATTGCGCACCTCCGCTGACTGCGCGCGCACCTCTCGAAAGGGACGAGGCTTTTATACTTGCCGCGTTCACCGTTGTGATATTCTTTAAAACGACAGGGGGCGGTCAAAAGTAACTGACCGTTATCAGATAAACAGACAGTCAGACAGATAAACAGAGAAGTAGGAAGTTTCCGGAACTACTTCATATCATTAATATTATTCAATATTTTTAAACTAATAATTTGTTATTATTTTTATAAATTATTATGATTATAAAGATTTTTATAACCATTCAAGATTTTTTTTTATCAAACTTTGATGTATCACTTGCTTTTGTTCATATCTCGGACAGTTTTATCTATTAAAGTTTATTAAAATATCAATGACAACAGAACGTGGATTACTCTACAAATATACACTTTTATTACGGCAAGATTAAAAGCAAAAAAAGTACACTTAAAAATACAGATTTTTTTTTTAGATTTAACCCACTCCACAATTCACACATTACTGTCTGACTAGTTTCTGTCCTATACGTATGCTAAAAAGGCAATAATGGTCCAACATTCCTGACCATTATCACCATAAAGCCTAGAAAAACAAATATTCTTTTCCAGTCATCAAAGAAATATTTTTGTTAATTCATTTTAGTTTTGTAGCTATTAAATTGTTTTAAATTAAAAATTGTAACATATACATCAGCGTAAAACCTGTGAATGGTGGAAAAACATATTTCTGTAACTGTGTACCTGGGTCTCCACTAGGGATGCACCGATACCGATACCAGTATCGGGTATCGGGTCGATACTTGGTTAAAATACTCATACTCGTATTGGACATGAAAGGCCGATACCACGCACCGATACCGCTGAACAGTAATTCACTATGGATGTGATTTGTTGCCCTACCTGACTTCAGTGTCTTAATGTATTAATTAGCCTAATGTATTATATGTTAATAGCTTAGTCCTTTTAAACAATCTGTTTATAAAATACATTATTAACAGATCTATAACCTAGGCTACTGAAGAATAAACCGAATATGAAATATGATCCTTGCATAATGATCACAAATAAGCACTCAAACAAGCTAGCACTCATTTTATATATAAACTATAAATAAAAAAAATGAAATAAATTTTAAGAAATGGAACATTATGTAAAAAAAAAAAATCTAAAGACTACAGGCTAAATAAAAGGGCCTGAGTTTAAACATCACTGCGGCCACTGCGCACGTGTCAGTTTACAGCTTCTGTAAAGATCAGACAGCTTTTACAGACCACACAATCTCAAACACCATGTTAATGTATAAATATTTCGATAAGTATCGTTAATGTCATATTTATAACGATATGATCTTGCTTGTGGTTAAATCGATACCGGCTTTGAGCTGTCACGCGCGCTTTTTCAGCAGCTGTTGACGCGCACTGCATCGCTATACACACAAGACAGACAGCAGCATACACTGGCAAGAGGACAAGTGCTGAACTTCACGGCCCGTATATTTTATTTAGGGGGATTGTGTTGATGTTGCAGTGAAAGTCAGTACGTTGGGGGCGCGTTTGCCGCCCTCACTATTATATATTATAGGTCGCCTCTTTATGGACGCGCCAGCCCTGGGTGCGCAGTATGAATATACCCGTACGTTTACACACTGCATACACAGGCCTACATATCTGGTGTGTATGAATTGCATGTTTTAAATGACAGCGAGGCATGCTACATTTAGTTATAATTGTAAAATATACCTTATAACTCAGTACACAGTAAAATAATATTTTTGAATGGCTTGCCTTGGCAGCGCATATAACCGCTAAGCTTAAACAGGCTAAGCATATTTTTATTCATATTAAAACAAATTAATACAAACTAGTCACCCTTTGATTTTTTTCGTTTCCGTATATTTTTTATCAAAAGAAAAACGCAATGAATTGTTGATTTTGGTTTTCATTTTATTAGAATTAATATAATTATTAGGCTACACAAATTGTACATACCATCGGCTCTGATTGCGTCAGATATCCTACAGATAGCCTAGACTTTTTGGCTCAAAGACATTTATGCCTATAAATTTCAGTGCTGTATTTTGACAGATTTCGCAAAGGCTTCAGCTATTCTGTAAACTGGTACCAGCCTCTGTTTTGCGGCTTGACTTGTGCGGCGTCTCCGTATCAATGTCTGGATGACAGCGAGAGAGAGATCAGATGAGACCTCAGTTTCGATGTGTGGCCGCACGTCACAGTTACTTTACTGCAGTTTTTAAATATTGGCTTATTTAAATTAACTTTTCATTGGATTAAAAGCCGAAATATTGCCTGACATAAACAACTTTCGGTTTTGGAAGAGAGAGGCTTCAGTGAAGACGCACACACAACAGGATACACTTTTGAGGTCTATTCATTATTGATTTTTTAACATTAAACTCATAATAATCAAGTGCAAAAAAGAACAGCTGAACTTCGGAAAAAGAGATCACTGCGGTTGCCACGATGGTTGCTTTGTTTTTCTGCAGTTGGCTTTGTCAGTGGCTCGGCATTGCGAAATCACTTTTATTTTAATTAAACAAGATTATTTATTAATAAACATTGTGAGATGATGGTCGCGTGATTTTTAAAATGAGCTATTAACCGCAACCCACCCATAAACATCTAGTATTTTTGATTAATTGACCGCGGATCAAAGGCAGGACTCATGAATATGAAAGAATGGTGCAAAACAGGGTTTAATGCGTCCCCAATATGCAATGACAGTGACTCTATAAGGTAACGTACACTGCACACACCTTTTGTAATGTGTGAAGTTGTGCACACATGTAAGCCGCAAGGATAACTCATCCTTTAAATGTCCATGCTTAATCGTTAATAGACAAGGTCTGGGTTCGCAGGGTTTTCAACAATGTGTATATTTTTTTGGCTTGAAACAGCCTCCTGTTAAAGATTTTGGTGTTCATCCTTGCTACAGGCAAAAAAAAAAAACAAAGCAAAAAAACGAACACAAATAAACTTAGTTAAAACCAAATCTATGAAGTATCGGTATCGGTATCGGCGAGTACACAAATCAAAATACTCGTACTCGTATCGGTTTGTAAAAAATTGGTATCGGTGCATCCCTAGTCTCCACTTTTGTAATGGCCTCTTTTGGCTTTAACAAACTCATCCCTCAGGTTTTTCCAATCCTTTTAACAAAAACTTTCCTCCTTTCCCACTGCGGTTGGAATTTCTAGCCAAGAATTATTGATCATCTGGTTATCTCTATGATCACGGATCATAAAGATGTCTGTACAGTCGTACCTTTCAGACAAAATCTCTTCAAAGTGGTCCATATTCAACTCAAATCAAACGCGGTGCCGTGCGCACTGTTCGCTCAAGTCTCAAAAAAAAAAAACCATGCGCTTTGCCGGCCGAAATTATGTCACGTGCACCCAAAGCGAACCTCCGCAAACTCCGCGATGACGTCACATTTGCAGCACGCACTCAAGCGAACTAGCGGACGCATCGGGTATAAACCAGGTTTAAGAATAGGACAGAAATGAATGACTACACATATAAAGTCTGTCTACTCTGTCTATTTGACGGCTAGTCTGGTTTTGGGCTATTGTTAGATGTCAATTAGATTTTAACTGACAGCCCAACTTTAGCCTCGTTTTAGCCAAGCTGTCTATGTTTAGATGTCTATTAGACGTCTATTAAACACAAAATTGTTTGCTGGGTCAAACCACCCAAATTTCTGTTCAATATAGTGAATTCAACTTTAACCTAAATCCGAATCATGGATGAATTGTTCTCACTCACACAAAATATCTCATAATGCATTCACACTTGGTAGATTTGGATTGATTAAAATAAACTCAGGTGTGATTTCTGTGTCTTCATTTGTGGTTTATTTGAATAAGCGTGAACAAACATTGAAAAATGAATGCTACATAGAGCAACTGTGTCTAGGCAAGGCAAAAAGAGGACAAAGACAGACGATAAAAAGAACTGAATGCTCAAGCATGTTTTTTCTTGCCACAACGGATGTTGCCCATTACAGTTCAGTAAAGGTGTCAGAAACGTGTCTCGTTGGATTAGCTCTTCATTTGTGTGTGTGATGGAGCAATACTTGGCACTGTTTTGTACTCTTCTACATTTTATAACCTCTAAGTTCTCATCTATTAAAAAAAACAGAACGTGTGCACATTTAACAGGTCCATTCAGCTTCTGAAATATACATCATAATTGCCATTTTCCTCCCATATTTAGGTTTGGACTTCATTGGCTATTAGCTGGCATCGTAACTGCCTGGCTGACCTTTTCTCTATAGACTATCATTAAAAAAAAAAAAACCTCAAAATTAGCTTGGAGTCGTGTCTGGAACACAATTTAACAAAGAAAGTGGCCAAAAATGGAAGTTAAAGTGTTCAAGAGCAGAAGTTAAATAATTAAATATTACGCTGTAAACACTAACAGGACTAAATGATGATAATCTGTTTTGGTCTGAACCAACTGACCCAAGAGAACTGAACTATAAGTGTGAACACACCCTTAATCTTAAGAATTACTATTTAAACCACTGGATTTTCATGTGGGCAAGTGCTTACTGCTCCAAGTCAAAACAGCTTAATTGTGCAGAATTAAATAAAAAAAACTTGTTTTAAATGCTAAACGTGACTTTACATTTTTAGCTTTAGCTTTTGAGATTAGCAATTGTTTATCAGACAACAGAGAAAGTTCATACAAATGTAAAAATACAAGAAATAAAATGTCCACACAATGGATAGCAGCACACTCCACTACATATTTAGTTCCATAAGGCTGCTCATTTATTCTGTGCATGATTATTCTGAAGGTGACGATCAAGCATTCCTAGGCTGAGTCTAATCAGCTGTGATCTGCATAAATGGACGTAAACGTATCTATCATGTTCCATGAGGACAGACTTTCATCATCCCAATGAAGGAATGCAGGAGCTCCGGACTACAGTGTGAATCAACATATACACAGAAATAGTGAGAGAAGAAGAGAGAGAGTCTACACTTGGTGTCTGTATCTTAGTAGCATGTGTGTGCGTGTGTGTGTGTGTGTAAAGCAGACGAATAGCAGTGACAGCACGCCATTGCTCTAAGCTGCATAATTCATGAGGAGACAGAGAGGAGGGCTTGTTATCTCATGCTAGAAGAGCAGGGGTGAGCTGCTCTGTGAATGCAGCAGACACATCCCTGACCCCGACACTGCACAGTCATCCTCCAACAACATTAACAGGCAGATAGACACAACAAACTTTCTGTGACATCAGGACATGGTGACGGCGATGACGATGGTGGCTTATTTTCATCAATATTTATTAGGTCATGCTGACACGGCAAGATCACTTTTCTGAATTGGCCAATGACGCAAACTAATGGTTATTCAAAAGGCAAGTCAAAACAGGATTGGTAGCTCATAGATATTGGTACTCCGACATATTGAGATTCGCTCATATGTTTTACACAGCTTTTTATGGTTTTGAACGTATTCCTTTGTAAAATAAAAAAAAAAACTGTAATTTTATGAGAATTTCACTCAATTCAAGAGGACAAATTAGTTTGATCTTTTTTTAGTTTTGTTTTAAATTTCCCATTTTACTGTTTTTGTTACACATTTTTGTCATTTTTATGAGTAATTCCCACAAAACATTCTCCTGTTTTTATTTATTTATTTATACATGTGTGGATAGAGAATCAAATAATGCATTTTTTTAAATAAATGTTTATTTTTTATTTTTTTTTATTCAACCACAAAATAACCTTCACTAAACATTCTAGGGGTGTATTTTTCAATGATCCATAAATCCCTTTAACAGAATGTGCCCTAGTTGTTATTTTTAGGACTTTATTTTTACTGAAATTAGTGTAATACAGCAAGTGATATAATATATACAGTTGAAGTCAGAATTATTAGCCCCCCTGAATTATTAGCATTCCTGATTATTTTTTTCCCCATTTTCTGTTTAAAGGAGAGAATATTTCTTCAACACATTTCTAAACATAATAGTTTTAATAACTCATTTCTAATAACTGATTTATTTTATCTTTGTCATGATGACAGTTAATAATATTTTACTAGATATTTTTCAAGACACTTATATACAGCTATAAGTGACATTTAAAGGCTTAACTGGGTTAATTAAGTTATTTAGGCAGGTTAGGGTAATTAGGCAAGTTATTGTATAACGATGGTTTGTTCTGTAGATTATCGGAAAAAAAAATAGCTTAAAGGGGCTAATAATTTTGACCCTAAAATGGTTCATAAAAAATTCAAAACTGCTTTTATTCTAGCCAAAATAAAACACATAAGACTTTCTCCAGAAGAAAAAACATTATCAGACATATTGTGAAAATTTCCTTGCTCTGATAAACATAATTTGGGAAATATTAAAAAAAGAAAAGAAAAAAAATCAAAGGGGGGCTAATAATTCTGACTTGTACAGTACAGTATATATACAGTAGAAGTCAGCATTATTAGCCCTGGAACTAGTTTATTAAGTAAAAACTCACTTGACTAAAAGTTTCTTTTTTTTAATAAAAACATCATTGTATAGGTGACACGGTGGCTCAGTGTGTAGCGATGTCGCCTCACAGCAAGAAGGTCACTGGTTCGAGTTCCAGCTGGGTCAGTTAGCATTTCTGTATGGAGTTTACATGTTCTTCCCGTGTTCGTGCGGGTTTCCTCCGGGTGCTCCGGTTTCCCCCACAGACCAAAGACATCCGCTATAGGTGAATGGAATAAACTAAATTGACCGCAGTGTCCGAGTATGCATAGGTACGGGTGTATGGGTGTTTTAGAAGGCGTGGCCGACCGTCACCATTTTGTTCTCGCGTCATCGCACCAACCCCGGAAATACCATACAAGGGCAAAGAGGCGGAGCGTGAGCGGATCTACAGACGCCCTGCTTAGATGGGCTTTCCTAAGGGAGAAACGCTTAATACTTTATCACCTGCGACTCGTTTGTGTTCTGACCACATGTGCTTGATTGTACACTTTATCAATAAAGTGTTTAGACTTTAAAAACACTGTTTCATAAGCAACGTCATAAGCGCAATGCTTAGTGGCTCAATGCATTACACATAGAGCAACTCAGCATTGCGCTTATGACGTTTTTCAACAGGAGGAAAGTGCGAATGACTTCCAAAAACTTCAGATATAGTCTGTGTTAGTAAATGCAAGGCTAATTATGAAGACCAGGCAGAACACTGTATGGACACACGCTTCAGATGACTGTTCTAGAGCCTACAGCTACAGTGCATTACAGCTCTAAAGAACATTATAAATGATAAATGAAAATAAAGCAAATACATTTATAGAGATGGTATATAATTATATATTTCACTCACCTGGGAAGTGGAGGCCACGTGAATGGTTTGTGAGCACAATTAAGTGCACACAGCATACTATAATCATCTGATAATTGTAGGAAATAATTCCAAAAGGCAACTGTGTAAAGCCACATATAACACAAAAATACGATGAATTGCCGAGATCAGCGGCTAATCAGCTGTAATCAGCTGAGGTGAAGAGACGGCGACCAGCGAGACCTAGCTGTCACTCAAGTGGCCACGCCCTTAATTATGCAAGCTTAATATAACCTAATATAAAGGAAATGGATGAGTTATAAAAAAAACTCACACCCCTCACAGTTGTCACAAAGGGTAATAGTAGCTATATGAACCAAAATCGTTCTTTGTACCAGGCTGTAAACACCTTTTTTTATGCTGTAAAGTCAGCCATTCTAACAGTGGGCTCAACAGAAATTTGCTCTATTATGGAGCCAGAACTAGCGGAATTTCACCAGTACTGGGTTGCAGCTGGAAGGGCATCCGCTGTGTAAAACATATGCTGGATAAGTTGGTGGTTCATTCCGTTGTGGCGACCCTTGATGAATAAAGGGACTAAGCCGAAGGAAAATAAATGAATAAATGAAGATCATTGTATATTCATTGATGTGTTGTTGAATGATTATGACAACTAGGGAGGTTAAGATTAATAATAATAACAACAAGTACTATTTAAACTGACAGGCTCCAAAAATAACATGCATGCCACAAATAATTCACATCATTTTGCCTCGTTCAGGGTTCTCAAGCCATCTTATAGAATCTATAAAGGCATTGTTCTTTATTAATTACTCCCTAGTTGTCATAATCAAAAAAGTTCATTTTAATTTCCTTTCTATATTTCAGTTCTTCCACCTCTGTCCCAGTAATGGATTCAAAGAGGCAGAAACAGTCCCCATCACACACACACACACTCACCACCATCTCTGCAGCCTCTGTGACATCACAGATGTTTCCATAGCAACCGGACTGCCTCCAGTACTCCTCTATCTGCATCTACTTTTAAAGAGGTAAACCAGTATGGAGAGCGCAGGTTCATTTAAAAGATTTAGAAGAGTAGGGTTAAACCCATTCTTGCCCACCATATGCCACTCATCTATAGTCATCGTGTCACTATTGTTAAAAAACTAAAAAAAAAAAGATTCTAATCCCTACAGCATTTCCACACAACTTCACCTCCTACACAGACTCTACTACATCGACTCGTAGGAAGAAGTGCAAAAGAAAAAACACTGCAACCTCTGAGAAGCAACTGCATGGGAAGAACTGTGCGGTTTCAATCCCTTATGAGATTCAGATTAGTGGATAATATTTAAAATGAAATCAAAATAAAGAATTTCAGATGTTAGTATCAGTTTGTTAGTCTTAAAGGACACATATTTTACTCCTTTGGTGTTTCCAGAATGTGTCTGTAAAGTTTCAGCTCAAAATACCCATCAGATAATTTATTATAGCCTCCAGAATCTGCCCATTTTGGTGTCTGAATACATTGTAGACGTTTTAAATGCAAATGGGATGTTTCTTCCCACCCACTGTTCTCACGTGCATGTCTGCTTTTACATCAGATAAACAGCAGTCAGTGATGGAGACAGACTCGGATAAAGCTGAAATACAGCTCATTAGTCAAAAATACCAAGTAAGTTTATTTCATGTGTTTGTGGGAGTTTATTCAAGCCTTTCTGAAATGATGAGTCTCACACAAAATTAGACATCGATTTTACTGCCTTTATTATAAGCTTACTCGGTTTTAAAAACGTTTTAAACTTATAAAAATCACAGAGAATTAGAACAGATATTTTAATCCCAGTTTATTTTTAAAAAAAAAGGTTCTGTATATACATGTTATTATAGAAACATGGCGCCTGTCAATCAATTCGGTGGGCGGGAAAAACAGCACTCTTGTTGCGGTGAGCCTCAAAATCATTGGGATTTGGGTCTTATTTTAACATCAGGAAATTAAAAAGAAAAATGAAAGAGACTTGTTGGGTTTATTTCACTCCAATATGACAGTGGACACACTATACCTACACACAATTCTGTCCAAACAGCTTACAAAAGTTGATTCTCATCATACAGTAGGTGCCCTTTAAGGATATCTATAATCTATTGTGTTTTAAAACAGTGACAAAATTAGCAGTAAGAAGATATAAACATCCAAAACTTGCAGTTTGTCACTTCTGCCTAAATGGATCAACAATATTTCTGACATCACATCATACTTCAGTTTCTCATTAAATCTTCTGACCAATCAAATCCTCTATGGTATCCAACATGTCCCGCCCTCTTCAAGATGCTTCTCATTTACTTTTCATTTGATGCTCTCAACCACTCCTACTGGCAGAGCGGTGATAAAACAAAAACATTATTGACTATTTTTTTTAAGGGGAGGAGATACTCTGTCTCAATCTGTCTTCATGTTTCAGTTGATATTAAGTCACACATCCAATAGAAATGCACATTTCAAAGCACCTCAAAGGACCTTTAAGACAAAAGTTTTAAATCATCTTCCTCAACATCTTTACGAGCAACTTACCAGCTGAAAATACTATGATGATGAAAAATTACCAGTTAACAATGAACTGCACATTTATTGGCCACTTTTCACCACCATTATAAGGTCATTAATGGCAGCACGGGTGACATTTAAGAAACAAAATCTCTCTATCTTCTATTAAACCACTCTTTGTTCGCTTTCGGAATTACGCTTATCAAATGACCCCTCAAGACTGACAACAGCCAACTGGATGCTCTCTGACGTCAACAGAAGGAAATAACACAATCAAATGGTCAAGAAAACTGCCACAGACATTCTTTGGTATCAAGTTATCAGTGGTGTGGTGTTTAATGTTGAAGCACACGTGTGAGTGTGTGTGTGTGTGTGTGAATGACAGGAGGAGGAGAAGCGTTGGGATGACGCAAGCTCCAGCACTGGCACGTTGCCACAGTGACGGCATGACTCACCTTGAGGTCCCTGTGCACAATGTCATGCTGGTGGATGTGGCTGACGCTTTCCAGGATCTGATTGATGCAATGGCTGAGAAACACACAGACAGAAAGAAAGCAGGGGGGAGGAAAAGAGGGCTGGATTAGGGAGAGAAATCCAGGCATGAGTACTAACTCGAGATAGCACAAGAAATCCAGAATCCAGCCAGTGTGGATCTGAGCTTTGCAGGAACAGAGTAATGCTCTGGTTTGTTTCTGGATTGAGAAGCTTTCCAGGATGAAAATGAAGATACATTTACCATGTCATCCATATGCAAATACAAGTTTCCGAAAGCAGAATACCGGCGTATAATTATACTCTTATGAAAATGAACAATGGTCTTACTACAAATAAAACGAAAACATGATTCTTGTAGTTTTATCAAGGAAACTACAAATTAACTATGGGTTTAGTACATTGACCATAGTTTAACCATGGGATTTGCAGAAAAACACATTTAAAATTACACAAATGTAATCTATATGCCAAAAAACATGGTTAATACACTTCAACTATGATAACACCATAGTTAATCGATGTAAGAACACTGTTCAAATGTTTGAGGTTAGTAAGACTTTTAATTACTACTTTAGTTCAAGAATGGATTCAAATGTTACAAAAGGTTTCTATTTCAAATATATTGAGTTGTTTTGTGCTTCCTTATTCATTGAATCATTCGTTAATCATCAAAAATCAAGTTTACAGAGAAATATTATTCAGCATAGTTATTCCTAAGATTGACAGTAATAAAAAAGCAGTAATTCAGCTATTAAGGGATTCTTCAAGAACACTGAAGACTTTGGTTTAACAATGTTGGAATTCTGATATTCATATTCTACGATGATACTGTAATTGTCAACTTTTCTTTCACCAATTAAAGATTCAAGAAACTCTTGAGTACTTTTTGCATCAGTTAAGACAACATTAGCACCTGTCAGCTTTAATTGTGGGGAAAACTGGATCATTTCATTTTCCGGGATTAAAATCATTATTGGGGTGGAATCGAAATGACGTAGCACCGATCTGCCTGTCCAATGATGACGAGTCGGTTTCTCATTATTATTCGAAGCTGAGTTTTCTTATCCAATGAGAAGATGCTGCTTCTTAATTATTCCTGACTTCACGTGTTTTCCAAAGGCAAGGCAGACCTGCCTAGCTGAGATACCGCGTCCGTGCACGGCACACAATATTTAGCCATTCATGAAGAGTCCTATGTGTTTGTTTCCATCATCCACAGAGTTTGTTGCATGTTTACAGCAAAGCTGTTGGTTTGCAGCAAGCATTTTTGTCGGGAGAGCTGTACCAGAAATGGAGAATGGCGGACTTTGTCTTTTATCAGTTGAGTTCGTTACCATTCAGACACATCGTCTATATCCGTACTGCCGTGTTCGCCTATGTTTAAAATGCTCCAGATTACCGGCAGGGTTAATGGTTGGAACAGACAGGGAAAGGGACCTGCTGCACTGCTCCACTCTGTCTGCATTCAGGAGGAGAATAGTTCTCCTCATTTAAAGTGTTTATATAAACATGATTATGTTTATAATGATTTAACAAACTGTGGTTCTGTGTATATGAAATTACGAATAACATGTGTAGCAGTGCATTAAATTACTTACTGTTTATTTCTTTGCATTTTAACTCTGTAAACTATAAAACCATGGGTCTCCTCACGGTTTGTGTCTCATTTTGTGCACCGGCCATGCCCACTCCTCCCTCTGCTCGTAGAGATCCACGTCCATCATGAAGCATTTTTTTGAAAAAAATTCTGAAGTAGACTCAAACTGAAAGAGGGAGGTTTCATGACCCTTTAAAACATCTCAGTGTAGAACTGCATCTGTTTTTGTTTTGAATCTGAATTTGTTTTTGAACACATTAATTGAGTCAGTGATTCATGATCAAGTCATTTCTAAATGAGCTCTTTTGAACAAATCATTTGAATGAATGATTCAGTGAATCCCTCAATAAGACAGGGACTTGCTGTCACCTATTTCTGGTCTGAACTAGCCAAGGTATGCAAACAAAAACACTCCACACAAAATATTGTTCTATTACTGTTATCTAAAAATAAATAAAAATCACACACCCCATTCATGCCATCGAACTCAAACAGGCCAAATTCTGGTAATACTACACAGATGGCATTTGTTACTCCGACAGAGGTCTTTCCATAGACACATTGCGGGGACAGAAATAACAAGCGTCGGTGGAGCTGACAGGAATGTTTATAAATGCAGCGAGTGGAGCAGCTCATTACAGAGCTCTGAAACCTGTTCAAAAAGGTCGTGACCCGTGGACAGAGGGCGGCTGGGTGGGCATAACATCTCTCTGAGGAAATTTCAGATGGCGGTGTTGTGTTTGCTGGCATACTTGAAAAATAATAGATTTCTGAGCACTTCTGGTTTATGCAAAGAGCTCGCAGAAAAAAAGAGCAACGGTGGTCAGGAAAGAAAGGGCCCCATTAGATATTCCCTAAAGCTCTCTTGAAGGAGGATGGCGAGGAAGGCATTCTTGTGTCCAAATTTGGCCAAATCTGTGGACCGCATTCCATTCCATCCCATTACAGAGGCACTTTCCAGTAAAAACTCTTTCTGTTCTCCCTTGATGCGAACTAACAGAAGCAGCCCTCTCGCTGTATGTCCAGAGAGTGCCTTCCAAAAGTAATTGGAAAGTGACACTAATTTTGTTGTTCCGGCTTAGTGCTGAATATGAAGTGGAAATGGACTGAAGTGCAGACAGTCAGCTTTAATTTAAGGGGATGCCTGTCCAAGGCAGCAGGTTAAAAATAACAGGCCAGCTACCATCCCTGTTAAAACACAGCGTATTTACATAGTTTGACATTATTGGAAATAAAAATATCATGTTTAATAATCAGTTGCATAACCCTGGCATTTAATGATCGTCTCGCTGTTTGAGAGGAAAGGGCAGCATCAGAGACAGAATATATCTCCACTGAGGCCTTATAGTCAAGAACTATGGTGGTTCCATGGTATACACTGATGGCTGAAGACGGAGGCTGCGTCCGAAACCGCATACTTCCATACTATACAGTACGTTTAAATCAGTATGCGAGCAGAGTAGTGTGTCCGAATTCTTAGAATTCGAAAATCAGTATGCGAGAAGTACCCGGATGACTTACTACTTCCGGCGAGATTCTGAAGTGCGCATCCCATGCACGCTACGCTATCCCATGATGCCCCTCGAGAGAATTTATGAATGGACGTGAAGCGACGCAACTGACGCAGGTAGGTCACGTGACCATGACAAAATGGCGGATGTAGTACGTCCGAATTCCATTCATACTGCTCCAATTCATACTGTATAGAACGTACTTTTCCAACGGCCGAGTAGTACGTTTAAATTCAAATGCAGTACCTACTGAGTAGTAGGCGGTTTCGGACGCAGCCAGTAACTTTCTATTAAAATGTGACCAATACACTCACCGGCCACTTTATTAGCTACACCTGGCCAACTGCTCGTTAACGCAAAATTCTAATCAGCCAATCACATGGCAGCAACTCAATGCATTAAGGCATGTAGACATGGTCAAGACGATCTGCTGCAGTTCCAATTGAGCATAAGAATGGGTATAAAAGGTGATTTAAGTGACCTTGAACGTGGCATGGTTGTTGGTGCCAGACGGGCTGGTTTTGAGTATTTCAGAAACTGCTGATCTACTAGGATTTTCACGCACAACCATCTCTAGGGTTTACAGAGAATAGTTCAAAAAAAGAGAAAATATCCAGTGAGCGGCAGTTCTGTGGGCGCAAATGCCTTGTTGATGCCAGAGGTCAAGCAGATAGAAAGGGAACAGTAACTCAAATAGCCACTCGTTACAACTGAGGATATGCAGAAGAGCATCTGTAAACACACAACTCATCCAACCTTGAGAGTGGATGGGCTACAGCAGCAGAAGACCACACCACTGAGTATTGTTGCTGAACATCCCCATCCCTTTATAACCACAGTGTACCCATCTTCTGATGGCCACTTCGAGCAGGATAACGCGCCATGTCATAAAGCGCGAATCATCTCAGACTGGTTTCTTGAACAGGATAATGAGTTCACTGTACTCAAATGGCCTCCACAATCCCTAGATCTCAATCCAATAGAGCACCTTTGGGATGCGGTGGAACAGAAAATTCACATCATGGATGTGCAGCTGACAAATCTGCAGCAACTGCGTGATGCTATCATGTCAATATGGACCAAAATCTCTGAGGAATATTTCCAGTACCTTGTTAAATCTATGCCACAAAGGATTAATGCAGTTCTGAAGGCAAAAGGGGGTCCAACCTGGTACTAGTAAGGTGTACCTAATAAAGTGGCCGGTGAGTGTATATCTACAATAGTATTGTTGGTTCACAGTTGCTGCTAAAAACTTTAAGGTCTTGTCAATTTATACAGTATATTGAGGAAAATATGTTTGTGTACAGTGTGTCTATAAAGACAGTGAGCGAATGCTCTTCGATGTGTTCTTGTGCTTGTATGGAGAAATATGCCAAATTATTTCTTAGTACGTGTTCCTGCTAACACAGTCAGTTATGTCTTCAGTATGATGAAAACATATTTGGTCTTATAATAGGCTGAAAATTGATGCTGATACTGTCAATGTTAAACAACAAAAGACATTGAAATTTACTGTTAGACTTATTTCAGTAACAACTTTAAGCAAAGTTTTCATTTGTATTTTTGCTCCATTTAATCTTTAGTCAGTATATATAAGTCACTTTGGTGTGCAAGTCACATTTGAAAATTTCATTAAAAATGATGTAAATGTAAAATAAAGCTGAGATGGGAATCAGATCTCAATCATGTTTTCACAGATGAGGAATGGTCCAAGGCTCTGTCTTGTGTACAAACCTTTCTATTTGTCCTCGTCATTCCCTTATACAATTCAAGTTATTGCATAGAGTATATTGGACTAAGGCAAAAATATCCCCAATAAACCCTGGTTTTGATCCAATTTGTGATCGGTGTCAACCAGCTCCAGACACTCTTTTTCATACTTTCTGGCTTTGTCCAGCGCTAAGCACTTTTTGGGCATACATTTTTAAATATAAGAGGGGGCAGTGATTTGACGTGATCCCGTTATGTGGTGGTTCTGTGACTGCTGGTTGCTGTATGGTTAAAAAAATATGAGAGTAACCATGTTAAATTCAATTTAAATCAATTTAAATTATTTAAAATATTAATCTAATATTTTGGGTGCTTTTTGTGCGTTTGGGTGGGTTTTGGACAGCTTTTGGGCTGGAAAAAGTTAGCTATATCTGGTAACTCTGATTCTGTCGTCATTTACTCTCTCTCTCTCATGTGGTTTGAATCCTTAATGAGTATCTTTCTTCTGTTGAACATTTGAACATTGCTGGTTGCTGGGACTCATCCACTCTGATAGTGGGAATAAAATACCATGAAATTCAATGGATCCCAGCAACCAGCATTCTTCAAAATATCTTCTTTTGTGTTCAATAGAAGAAAGAAACTCAAATAAATTTTGAACAAGCAAAGGGTGAGTAAGTGATTTTCATTTTTGGGTAAAATATTCCTTTAAATGAATGGTGAGCACAATACAATTATTTAAACATCTGCTAAACAGTCCCCAAACCTCTGAACAATATTGCATGTGCATAAAAAAAATCTAATTGCAGATGATTTTTTAAAAACTTACCTGGCATCTGATTCACTGTAATATTCTCTTGCAACAATGTCTTCAAACAGTTCTCCGCCAGTCACCCTACAGGAAGAAATACAGACTCTCAGCGACTTCATTCAAACACAACTATAAAGAGCATGAGGCCTGTAGAGGAGCGTGTGGCTAATGGAGGCCAGCTTTATGACCACAGCCCCGGCACTTGAGTATCGGCCGAACGCTATCAAACTCCTAATGACACAAGAGCCCTGAGAGAGTCATACATTCACAATCTACACACTTTAACACACGTCTCACACTCTCACACACACCACACAGGACTCTATATCTTAACAACACTTCTGACTCTGATAATCGTGTAACATGATGTCAACATAAATCAAGCAAAGGAGTTCAGAAAGCAACCGAAGCAGACTTTATATGGGCCTACAGCCTAATCGTCACACTTCATTCGCATTTTAACACAGCTAATTACTGCCAAACAGCACTGAGAGGAAGTGGAAAGCGTGAGCATACAGGCCTCATCTCACGTCAATCCTGAAGACTCAAGATACTTACAGGTCAAACACCAGGTAATGAAAGCCTTCTTCTGCGATACTGTCATGGAGACGCACTGTTAAGGGAAAACAGACAGAGAAACAGCGTAAGCAGGATGAACGGAAAGAGCTTTTATCCTTTTCTTGACCTGCCCATGATGTCATCCTCATTAGCTCCATTACAAAAGCCAACGTCGCCGCGTAATGCCTTCTAAGGCAGCATTTAGCTGAAATGAACCTCATAACTGACCCATCTGGAATGTTGTACTTAAAGAGCAAGTCCACATAAACCCCATAAAGGCCAAACTCAGAATAAGACGGCCTTCTCATCATTTGATTGAAGGGCCTTTGTTTTCTAATACAACATGTGGAGGCCTTCGCTCTAAATACAGCAGCAATCGCTCCAACGGTATTTTTGCTGTAATTATGATGAAGCTGTTTGTTTGTTTAATTTGTTTATTAAATCCAAATATTTCAATGATTTTTATTTAATTTTTTTCAATTAACCCAATAGTTTTTGAGTGGAAGGACAGAAATTTCAGTTCTTTTTTCTTTAAAGCATTTTAACAGTGTTCGATTATTTTAACATTTTTTGTGAAACTATTTATGTTACTAGCATCTTATGTTCATTTATTAATTTTCTTTTCGGCTTAATCCTTTTATTATTCTGGGGTTGCCACAGCGGAATGAACCGATAACTTCTCCAGCATATGTTTTACTTCCAGCCCCAACCCATCTCTGGTAAACATCTATACACTCATTCACACACATGCACTACGGATAATTTAGCTTACCCAATTCACCTGTACCACATGTCTTTGGACTGTGGGGGAAACCGGAGCACTTAGAGGAAACCCACGCGATCAGGAGGAGAACATGCAAACTCCACACAGAAATGCCAACTGACCCAGCCGAGGCTAAAATCAGCGACCTTCTTGCTGTGAGGCGACAGTGCTAACCACTAAGCCACCGTGACGCGCATCTTATGTTAATATTACAAATTTAATTGCTTTAATTCATTCTGCAGCCCCTCTGAATGTTCAATGAGGCTTTCTTGTAGGCCTCACGCCTGATTCACACTGGGCTTCAGCGACAACTCTTGAGGGAGGGCATGTCTGAAGTGCATCAGCCAATAAAATTAGTCCGCAATAGGCTACTGTCTGAGCTGGGGTGTTTGCATAAAGCGATCTCATTGGCTGACACTTCCGTTGGTGCTTGAAAAGCTGAGAAATTCCCAACTTCTGCAGCAATCAATGCCGCTTATGCAGTGCTGACGCATACGCAATTCAGTTCGGCAACAATTGACGTCACGCATTCAAAGTGAATGGGAAGCATTGATGCGGACGCCCTGTGTGAATGGGGCATCAGTCCCATGATTGAAAAAACACTTGCTAAGGAAACTGAATTATTTGCAGTTGGTTTGTAATCAAAAATATTTATTTTTTTATTTGAACAACTTTGACCTTTCATTTTTATTAAGTAAAAATTTGTGTTTATTATAAAAAATAACATTTTATTTAAATTTTACATAAGATAATACTTTTAATTACCCTTAACTATTTTAGTTTATGACAGGCTTACTTATTCTCTAGAAACAACCACCTGGATTTGCAGTCTCTCACTTATTGCACTTGCCACAAATGACATGGATGCCATAGAAGAACCATTTAAATGAGTAATTAGTAAATTAGTAAAACATACAAATTTAGACAATTACAATGTAAAAATACATTGTTACAGTCCACCCCTGCTAACCTTAAAGGGATCATTAAAATTAGTTAATTTATTTTCCCTCAAGTGGCTTTACTATTTATAGCTTTATTTTATCTGTTGAACACAAAAGAAGATATTTTGAAGAATGCTGGTTGCTGAAACACATAAACTTCCGTAATATGAAAAAATGAATATGGAAGTCAATAGTTGCCAGCTACCAGCATTTTTAAAATATCTTCTTTTGTGTTTAATAGAAGAAAGAAAGTAGAACTGGAAAAAATCTCACATTGCGATATTTTGTTTTGCTGCGATATATATTGCAATATGATTATAATTTCACCAGGTGATTTGAATAGCTTAAAGTTGCGGTCACACTGCACTTTTCTCCCCATAGACTTCCATTCACATGCACGCGAATGCGTCAGACTGGAAACGCAAGGCCGTGCGGCAAGTTTTGCACTTCGTTGCGTTGGAAAGTTCAAGCTTGGTAAACTCTGACCTGCGAAATCGCATCATATGCTTGCGTGAGGCCAATCGAGGATCAAAACATGACCTTCTCTGGACAGAAATTTAAAACATGGACCAATCGCTCGCTTTTTTAATGTCTAATTTTAATTAATTAATGTCTTTTTTAATGTCTAATCATCTTGTTTAATCCTGCCCCTTTTCGCAGCGCCGTACGACAGGATTTCGGAAACTTAAACTCTAGTTAATTTGGAAAGATTTCAATAATTTAGCTCTACTGGGATGATCTGCATAAAATATAATAAATTACAATCATATATAAATACGACAGACTGAGCAAAGATAAAAGTGAAATATACAGTGCTTTGTGGTTTTCTGTGGAGTCTAACAGTATTCAAATACAAAAATTAAACAATCAAACAAAATTACATGCTCATCATCATGTATAAATAATTCTATACAATAATACAAAAATATTTTAATATTTAATAAATAATCGAATCCAGCGATGTGACTATTGTGGATACACAAATTACGATATCGATACTCAAACAATATATTGTTCAGCCCTAAAAGAAAGCCATAAATATTTACAACCACACAAGGGAGAATAAATCTATTAAAGGATGAATAAATGATGACAGAATATTCATTTTTCAACTGTCTCTTTTAGACTGACTTAACTTCAGCAGCTCCGTGCACGTGAACAAAAGTGCCAATCTGGTTGGTGGAGAAGGTTTTGACAAGCATGAGCCGTTTTTTTTTTTAAATGACGCTTTTGCGCCTGCCGTTTTGCGCATTGGTGTGCACGAACACATTGATGCCCTTTATTTAGTCACGAGGCGTTAAACGTCGACGGAAAACGCAGATGCAATTTACTTGTAGTCAACAGAATCTTTAAACAGAACTTTTAAAGTAAACTGTAACCACAAGATATATTTAAAAGGCATTATATTTTATCTTTGAAACTTGCACAATAAGCCAGAGCTACAACAATAAACACACTTCATGATGACTTTAAATTAAAAACAATCACAGGTGACATCATTCATGTCAGAGGCTAATCTGTTTTTTACTGAGAGAACAGTGGGATTGCATTGTAAGGCAAGGAACATTGCTTATCCTGATTGAAGGTAATGAATTTGTCATGGATAGTTACAGATTTGAAAGCACAGATCTTCACACAAGCTGCCATTAAGAGACCCCTGGCTCGCTCTGGTTGTGTGAGGGTCTGTGTAAATGACAGCGTGCATTAATCTCAGCCATGTGAGAGAGCTAGCGGTGCTACAGGAGGGCAGAGAGGGCAAAGCAGAATCATATTATCTCTGCATCCACCCAGGAACACCCACGGCGTGGACACAAACACACACATCCTGACAGGAAGACTGCATTTTAACACTATTCAGACTGAAGCTGTGTGTTTGTGTGTGTGGTTTTAACAGGTTGGCTTGAGAAGTGAGGTGTTAATAGAGCTGATGTGTGTTGTAAACTGATAAAGACGCCACTGTTTGAACTAGTATTTGGTATAATATTGTTACAAGAGTAATGGTACTTTATTAAAGATACTAAAATTAAAGTAGTTAATATTATACACTGTGTTGCATGCATGTGTTGTAATGACGTAGCCGCAAATGTGTTTTAACCCTTGTGTATTGTTCAAATTGACTACCCTTTCCTTATGTTAGTGGCTGTTTTTGCCCCATTTACTTTCATTATAAGGACATTTTTTGATTGCAAAGCTATGACACAAAATAATCATGCATTCTTGACTGTTGGTCGTTTTCCCTGTTGGAAAAAGGTCAAATTTTTTGTTTACTCTTGATCATCAGTTGGCACCATTAACCCTTTAGATAGGCCTGTGCAAAAAAAGTTTCTGGTTTTATATAGAGTAAAACAGCAGATTATAGTGTGTGTGCAGAAGAAACACAATTACTATGTTCTGAGAGCCGAGCTGCTTATTTTTTATTTTCTCAGACATATCAAGATAAGTGCGCAAAGGTCTCTCTCACACTCTCACATGCCCACACACACACACTATATATTATATACCACAGGGCTTGCCATTAACTTTATTGATCATCAGCCACTGTGGCTAGTAGTTTTCCAACATCACTCGCAATTTTCACTGGCCACAATTTTGTTGTTGGTAAAATATATTTCATATGCGTAAAATTTGACTTTGGCATGCTAAAATGACTTGATTTAGATTTTGTGTTACGTCCACAAGCCTCCTCATTCACTTCACTTTTTTGTGTTGTGTACTGTATGAGCTTGCTTAGTGTGCATGAGCAAATGGGTTGTGGTTTCATAGTGTCACATTTCAATTAGTTTATATTTCACATAACTTTTCAGGGCTCAACACTAAGGATTTACCTATTTTTTCTCTAGCCTCACCAAAAAAATAAATAAAATAAATAATTCTTAGCCCAAAATACCTGCAAGCTAAAGAAAACAGGTGAAAAACATACCATGTGTGATAATGAAAGGATGATCACGTGAAAGGTCAAAACGAAAGCAACCTGTTGCTTACAATAGACCTTTAAAAAAATCTGGAGTTCTTGAAAGCAGTCCAGTCTCTTTAAAAGAGAACTAATCGCACCAGTTACATTTCCAGGCACGGATGCTTCGCGCAAGGAACTGTTTCTTTTTCAAACTTTTAAAGACTTCCGCACATCACATGTCAGGATCGCCTGTGTCTCATCATGCGCATGATAATCCTCTCATTCGGTATTCACCTGCTTTCTTCGTTTTACATTATTATTGTCATCTCTTACACTGGCCCCTCATTGGGCAATCCTCATTGTTGAACTCTGCTTTTTAAGAAAACTACAATTTAAAAATTATCCAGATCAAATTGTCCATTTAATTTTAAACCAGACATTTTAAGCTTTTTTTGCACTCCAACAGATAAATCAACAGTAAAAAAATTTGTAAATTTGCCTCTTGCCAATAGGGAAAACCACCAACAATCAAGAATGCATGATTATACTTTGTCATGCCTTTGCAATAAAAAAAAAGTCATTATAATGGAAGTCAATGGGGCAAAAACAAGTAAATTTGCCCATTGTATTGTTACATTTTTTTACATTTTCAAAGCATTTTCCCAAAATATGTGCCAAAATAAGATTTGTCACCAATAAGCATTCCATTTGCTGAGACACAGAGAACGGTGCGGTTAAATTAAGATTCAAAATCACCCTAGAGTGGATGAAAACATGCCCAACAGCACACATGGGTTACATTTATTTTAATATTCAATATATACACTGTTTTATTTTAAATAGAATTGTTGATATCACTTTGTTGTAACATCAAACATGTTGTACTAGTACATATCCACTGAATTAAAAAAAAAACCCTCATGCGGTTTTGAGATTTTTCTTCTGTTGAGCACAAAATCTATTTTGAAGAATACTGGTTGGAGGGATTAACTGACTTCCATCATAGGAAAAAATATTATTATTAAGTCAATGGGTCCCTGGAACCAGCATTCTTTAAAATATCTTCATTTATAATCAACAGTAGAAAGAAACTCAAACAGGTTTTGAACAAGTAAAGTAGGGCTGCACGATATTGGAAAAATCTGATATTGCGATATTTTATTTTTCTACAATAAATATTGCAATATGAATACAGTTTAAGAAGATGGTTTGAATAGCTCTATTTGTATTCAGGTACAGAGATGTACCACAATGTGAAATATCACAATGCAAAAAAAAAAATGCTGTCCTTACTTTGCTTTGTCTTCTTTCTATTTCTAAAAAGAATTCTCAGAGCAATTGAAAATATTGTTTTCACCTTCAGGAGAAATAAGTCAAAACTAACAGGTTTTTCCCTAAAACGATCAAAAATTATTTTCCAATTGGGTAAGTAATCTTATTTTTGGTTTGAAATGTAGATATTTGGACTAGAAATGACAAAAACTTTTACATAAATCATATCAAATTTAGTATAAATAATAATATGCAATTGTTTGTTACACCTCCAAATGTCATTTTCTGAGCCCAAATGTTTTAAACTCTCTTGATGCTGAGTCACAGGCTTTAAAAACACATGTAAATGATAAACTTCACTCTATTATGGTTAAACTCACCAGTGACTCTACAAATCACACGTGTTTTGTGGCTCCTGGTCAACTATAACTTAGACTCAACATTGCATATGTATGTGACTATTGTAGATGCACACGTTGTGATATCGATGCTGAAATGATATACAGTATTGTGCAGCTCTAAAGTAAAGGTTGAGTAAATTTAGTGTAAACTGTCCTGTTAATAAAGTACTTGCAAAGTATTTTTCATGTTACAACATTAATATTTTATTTAAAACAAATTCTGCATATTTCAGTAAAAATAATATAAAACTGCAGATATTTGCAATTTATTTGACTCACAGTTGTAAATTCATATCTCACTTTTATGACTAAAAATCTACAATAAACATCAAATTGCAACTTGCAGAGCTGCTAGCCAGCAATTTTAAAATATTATAATACTCCAGAATATTATTGCTTGCATTGCATTTTCACTCAAATAAATGCAGACTTGGTGAACATTTACTGTATGTGAGATTTATTTCTTATATTTTACTTTTGTTTATTCATTAGTGTTATTTTAAAGAAGACTTTTCTGATGATAGATTATAGTAGTATTATACATGCAGGTTTCATGGAAAGTGTTAGCTTATTAATGTGTTTTTACAACCCTAGACTGAACTAACCACATGGAGAGAAGAACCTGTCTGACCAGTAAACAGTCTGTGTTTATTAGAAGGATTTTACGTTCCCAGGATACCTGTGATATCAAACAGCTCAACCTCTTTTTTGAACACCAGTCCCGGACATATAAATCATAAACTTTTATTTTATTTGATAGGTGAGTTTTTTTTTGTATAGTAAAAGCTCCAAAAATGTAGTGTGAATTTTCACACTCTGTTAAAGATGTGTTCTTTCTAACATCTTGTCACATTAAAAACACATGACTGAAGCAGCAGCTCTGGGTGAGATAAGATGGAAATGTATGTAAGCATGTGGTTTGTTTGGGTGGCAGGGCTCATGTCACTGACGGCTGGCGGCACTCATGCATTCATATCTGCTGGTTCTTAAGAAGAGGGTTTGTCGACATCAAACCCAGCTGCTGATAATGTTCCCCATGCTGTAAGTTAGCCAGTACAGGTTGTTTGTATGTATGTTCAAAACAAAGGTAGCAGAAAAAAAGAGAGTCTGTGAGTCTTTGCTGCCAACGGCGATGTGCTCCTTAAGTATGCTCTCTCTCCCTCTCATACACACACTTGATTGCTCTTTTTGTTGGAGTTTATTGGCAGTCCATGCAGAAAACATGACAAACTGATCCTTTGACAGAGAAAGACAGAGAAATAAAGGGCCGTTTAGGGCAGTGAAACCGTAACGAGTACAAAAGACAGATTTAGGCCGCTGGGAATGGAAAGAAATTCAAGAAAAAAAAGGGAGAGAAAAAGCAAGAGGGTGGGAGGAGACAAACACTTCCTAGAAAGAAGAAAAATGAAGGCCACAAACGCAAAAAAGGAGATGTCAAGCAGAATATCTGATCTTCTGTTTGGATTAGAGATACCAGGCACAGCTTAGGTGCCATAGAATCAAATCTGGATATATTGTGGCATAGCTGAATATTAAAAGTGGAAATGGTGAACCTCAAACACCATTGTTTCCTTGTTCTCATGGGATAACCAATGTGAGGCCAATCAGAACCATACACGGACTCCGGCAATCCACATTGTATCATTAATATACAGCCCCAGGCTGTGTCTGATTGGCCACAATGTTTCCTAATGACACTACAACAATGATCACTTTTTTTCCACAAGTTTTTCTAAGCATGATTTATACTAACTATGTATGTGGGGCTCTTATTTTGAAAATGCAACTGGCATCATGAAGCTCATAGATAACGCAACCAGGTATGGAGTATCTAATCTCATCACAGCTTGCCATCAGAATGCAAAATTTGGGAAAGATGAATTATAAATGTGTTCAGTTCCTTGAAGAGGCATAAGGTCTCTTTAATTTTGTTAGCTTAATGTGTATATTCTAGAATTTGTCACATATGTTTTTAATAAGGCATCAAGCACAAGTATACTGCTGAATTTACTCACCGGCCACTTTATTAGGCATACCTGTCCTACTGCTCATTAACACAGATTTCTAATCAGCCAATTGCATGGCAGCAACTCAATGCATTTAGGCATGTAGACATGCAAGATGATCTGCTGCAGTTAAAACCGAGGATCAGAAAGGTGATTTAATGGCCCGTTTCCATTGAGTGGTACTTTATTGAGTGGTACTGAGTTGACCGTACTGTATGTGTGAGCATGTAAGAGTATATGGGTGTTTCCCAGTACGGGGTTGCAGCTGGAAGAGCATCCACTGTGTAAAACATATGCTGGATGATTTGGGGGTTCATTCCGTTGTGGCGACCTCTGATGAATAAAGGGACTAAGCCGCAGGAAAATGAATGAATGAATGAAGATCATTGTATATTCATTGATGTGTTGTTGAATGATTATGACAGCTAGGGAGTAATTAATAAAGAACAATGCCTTTATAATTTCTATAATACTGCTTTAGAACACCTGGACGAGCCAAAATGATGTGGATTTTTTGTGGTGTGTCTGTTATTTTTGGAGCCTGTCAGTTTAAATAGTACTTGTGTATGCAAAGGAGCAGCTTGAATATTGTCTCTCATCTTGTTTTATAGAAGAAAGAAAACACAAGAGATAGTAAATGCTGACAAAACTGCCACATCTGGGTGAATCCTGAAAAATGCGATGATTGAAAATTTTCTCAGTTTTTTACTCGCACTCAAGTGGTTAAACATTTATGAATTTCTTTCGTCTGTTAAACACAAAACAAGATATTCTGAACAATGTTGGAAAAAACAGCCATTGACATCCATAGTAGGAACCAAAAATACAACAGAAGTCAATCACAGTTTTTTCCCAACATTCTTGAGTAACCTCAGGTTTCATACAAGTTTGTTTAACAAGTGGAGGATGAGTAAATGATGTCAAGATTTTTCATTTAGGGGTGAACCATGCCTTTAAAAGGAGATTTTCTTGAGCTGTTCCAATCCTTGTTTTCCTCTTTTTGTGAAAATCCCCTATACTTTATTATTATTACTTTCTAAGTTCTTTTTTGTATCTAGTGATTACCCAGCTGTCCTCTGCTGTGTCTTATAGTGAAACTGTCCCACTCGCATATGATTGTCTTCCACAGCACTGTTCACACACACCCTAAAAGCAGCCTGAAGGGATGATACCTGTGCCATTTCCATGATTTTGCATAAGCTGGAGATTTTGTCTGTCAGATCTGTCGTGTCAGCCACATCCTTTCTCATTTCATGCAAATAGCCTTGTGTTGACTTTGACTAGCATGTTTGTACAGTATGTATATAAACACGCACACATTCATATTTGATAATTGGAGGCAGAACGAGAACAGGACACTGAGACTCACCTATGTTGGGGTGTTTGAGCAAACGGCAGATCCGGGCCTCTCTTTCCAGCTTCTGATGATCTGAGGAAGAGACACAGAAAACCACTGAGCACATTTAAGCCACACCTGTACCACACATTAAGTCAGAAACACAAACCTTATCACTAAAATAACAAATTAATGTTGGAATAAGTCTGAGGTAAGAAATTTTGAAGTTCCGAAAAGGAGTTAAATACGCACATCAATGCTTCACTGGTGAAATATAATGCAAAAACGGTCATATTGAGAATTGATAACTGCAGTGCCACATGATCCTTCAGAAATCATTAATATATGCTGAATTGATGCTCAAGGAACATCTCTGTTTTCTTGTCAGAGTTGGACACATATTGTACTATTATATTATTATTATTATTATGTTGCACGGTGCTTTTGGTCATGTTGATGCGTACCAGACCCCTTACACTTGCGGAATATGGAAATAAGTAATGTGATCACCTAAACAGGTGACATAAATCTCAGGAGTAGATATGGCTCACTGAAACCATATACAAACAAATGATCAACTGTCCTATTATTGGAAAGAATGAAAAATAAAATACCAGAGCTTTATAACAGACCACTATGCATTAAAAAAAAACACTGAACTCTCTGAAAAACCTTTGGAGAAAGGTAAAGAAATCTGGTCCCACTTTATATTAGGTGGCCCTAACTGATATGTACAGTAGCAAATGATTAATATCAATGTACCTCTTGTGTAAATGCATGATTTTACATTGTACTTATGATTGATTAAATACCTGCATGTAATTACATATGTAATTAATATCTGTAATTACATTAAAATTACTCTGTTGACCATCCATTGCACCATATCCCACCCCTATTTAAAATAATTTGAATGTTTTATATTTTGTTACAGACATACAGTGTCATCCTGCAACTGTTTTGCAGCATATGAAATGTCCCAAACACTATTTTTAACTGTCCAAAATGAGGAAAAAAAATTGTTTTTACTCTCTGATAGTCAAAGCAAGTTAAAAAAAATTCTATGTTAAATATGGATAAAAGAAAATTCAGGAAAAAGTGTTTTCTGTAAATTCGGACCACGAGTCCACATATATGGACATAATTTTTCTCTAAAAGTACATAATATCAAAAGATGATACTTAGATATTTATTCTAATTAGGTTCCAATAAGCCCAAACAGCAAAGAGAAATAAAAAATGCATGTAAAAAAACACCTTGGGCCTTAAGAGGATAGCCACTTAAGAGCTACAAATGTGCCGTCCACGTATGTGGACACTCAAGCCCTAGGAGGTTAAACCTACACATACAGCCAAACATTCCCCTAACACTACCCGTATCCCACCTCAAGAGCACCAGAAATGTTCTGCAATGCATTATGAATACAGTAAGTACATTGTACATTATGTATTTTTTTTAATGCAAGTACATCGTAGTTAGGGCCACCTAATATAAAGTGGGACCAGGAATCTAAAACAGATGCACAGTCAGAAAGTGCTTCTACAATATAAATGCATTACGTATGGTATAATGCATGATAGGTCATTGAATTATTAGAAAATAATACACTCCCAAGGTGGATTTGATGTGGCAGTAGGCATACCTCATGTGTGGATTATTCTAATAATTCAATGGATTGGAGTCAATTACTCTGCTTATACTATGACTATCCCACCTGAAGACACTGTTCAGATGTTGTATTCCAAGACATTTGACACAGTTCTATCCTCAAACCTTCGGTGAGTGTAGGACTTGTTTCTTATGCATCTCATCCAAAGCCTTTTGTTTTGATTAGATTTGTTGACCGTAGTATGTAAAATAAATTAAATCATTGAGCGTAGTGATGTGGAATTGCAATGTGGTCAAGACGTGCCTGGAACTATTTTAGATGTGGGTTTATCTGACAATAATTGGGTATATGCATACAGACTTTTAATTTTCAGCCAGCCAGCCCGACAGCTTCAGGTGAACTGTCTTTCCATTACAAAATCGCCATGTTTAAGATCTGTTTTCTTTAAAAATAAGTAATCTTCACTGCCTGATATACAGTAGATACATTATAAAGTGGGTCTCAGACTGGACAAGATGCACTGCATTAAACTCCATTTTTCCCTGCAATCTCTTTAAAATATGAAAATGTATTTTACCCCAGTTTTTGTAATGGAGTTTATGCACTCGCCCGTTTCTACTGACAGTGCTAGAGTTTACATTGTCTATCATCTCGTTTTATGCTTGAACAACTAAATGAATGCTTAAGTTTACTTAACTGAATGTATTGTAATTACATTACAACGTCGATGCTGTACAAGAAACCTTATAAAATTTAAAAGAGTCGCAAAGACCTTTCACCGGATGTTTATTGTTGGCTGAAAAACACTAGCTGAGCATATAGCCCACCCTAGATTGTTCATCAGCCAGTCAGAATCAAGCATTCAGCAGCTTCATTGTATAAACTTGTTTATTTCATGGTCGGTTGCAATCCTTGATTCTCTTTGGCTGTAAGGTGTGCAATAAAAACCCTTTATTACATGGCTATCTGGAATACTGGCTGTCAGTTGCAACATTCCAAGGTATGTTATTCTAAGATAACAACCAGTGATCAACTTCGAATCATCTTGAATACATTCAAATCCATATACTTTTTTACATTTGTATCTGCTTTTCTGTCACGCCACTGTTTTCGACTGAATACTACATAGCTTAGTATATGCTTCATTCAGCTGGTTTTGTTTCTGTCAGCTTTGCATTTTTGACAGTTTGGCACCATCTTGTGACTGAATAATGTACAAGTTATTGTATGCTTCTTTCCGCTGTTTTCATTATTTTCTGCTTTGCATTTAATTAAAGAATGAATGCACTATTACGACAATGTTTTCAGCCTGTCTGCATCACATTTGGGCTGATAAGCCTGCTGGTCTTTAATTTGCAATAACAACCCCCTGGATGCATCTCTATCTTAGGCCCTGTTTACACTAATACATTTTTAAAACGGCGTTTTAGAATGAAAACGATCTGCGTCCACACTAGTGTTTCACCCAGCTTTTCTGAACAATTCTTGGTCTACATTAAACCGCTGAAAACGCACATCACGTGACCACACACACACACTCTGGCATGCGCTGTAGCGTGCTTTGAGCACATACCCATATGAGAGCTGTACACGTCGGACTGTTCATCAAGGATCTACCGCTGGATCTAATCTCACTATATTTGTTAAACAGGATATTTAACTCATCTTGTTGTCTATATCTAACGACATATTCCCCGACTTTGGTCTTTTGAATCTATTACTTGTTCTCAGGTAACGTGTTTTGCCTAAGCGCAAAGATAAGTTCATATATTAATGTAACCACATACACTGATTCTGCACATTGACTGATTGCTTGCCTTTATTTCCTATATTGTATAAACTTATTGTACGTTATACTTTTATAATGGCCATTATTGATTATGAAAACTGATATTCAATGAAAGAGAGGGCATGTTTCGTATTTTCAATGAAAAAGAAAGGAGGCAGTAATGTTATAGGCTCCGTTTTGTTATAAATATTCCTGAAGATGGCGCTCATATTATGCAGCTACACGACGCCTCAACATTTTTGATGTCTGTTAAGTTAATATCAAAATGAAAATAGGCAGTTCCTCACATCATGTTTTCATTTTATTGTTAAGATGGTGAAAGGGCATAGCTAGGGTGATGTGAATGAGGTTATAGAGTACACTGCTTTTGAAGTTTACCCGACGTGTCCTCGCGAGTTTTTTCCATATCAAACTTGCGATGTCTGAACTTACAAGGAGAGGATGCAGGACTGAACTGTGTGTAGGCTACTTAACATTGAGGAAAAGCCCCAATCAGAGAGGCAAATGTCTGCAGCCATGCCTCCGTTTTCAGATGTCTTCATTTTTCTCCATCCACACTGAGATGGAGCAGCAGCGTTTTGAAATGAAAACTGCCTCTCCAGAATTTTCAAAACGCTACGTTTTCGGGGCTCGAAAACTCCGGCGTAGTGTGGACGGATGGCATAACCGTACCAAAACTAAAACGGATTAGTGTAAACGGGGCCTTAGGTAGCTCCAGTGTGCTTCACCTGAGAGCCAATGTCAATCAACCACCTTGGCAATATACTGAAAAACATTTGCAAAAAGACACGGATAATACATTTTTTATTATTATTTAATTAATGTTTAAGCCTGTCTCATATACCACACATACAATCTCTCTTTCTCTGTGTCTGCTCGAGTCTGATTCAAAGTGGGCAACTGATGAAAAATAACTGTCCTTTTTACCTATGGTCAAATACTGCCATGCAAACAGCATTAGTAGTTTTAGTTTTAACATGTATTTCACTTGGCAAATGATCACAAAATAAGTGGGACAATCAATGGCTTGCCATATGTTAAAGGATTTAGCACTTTGCATTGTGCATTTACATTTTTTTAACGTACGACAAAGTCATTATCCCTGACATAAGCAATGCACTTAATTAAAAAGCATTTAATAATGCTGCCATACAAAAGTATTGTTCAGAGTCTAAAGACGTGAACGGTACAGAATACAACATTGTGTGCTGTCATCTCGAAATTGTGGTAATTACAAATGGCATGAAGCTACAGCCAGTCAGGTTAGAGAAGTGACTACACGATGTAAAATGAAGAGCGAGGAGTTTTGCCCACTCTAGAACATGTCAGCATGTAAAAACAGAGCCAGATGCAGAAGTGAGTGGTTTTGGGCACTCAATATGCTTTATTAAAGAAAATGCCTGATAAAAAAAAAAATAATAAGCATCATAAATAGAGTAAAGATGTGAACTGCAGGACAGCAGACAACACCAGAGTTTAAAAGAATGCACACATGCACTCAAACGCACAGTCATCTGCAGTGGCACGCATACACTGTAGTAATTCAAATCATGAACACAATGTCAGATCAGTCTCAAATAAACATGCACAAACACATGGATCCAAAAAAAAAAAAACACGCTCTTAGCCCAAGATCAAGTCTGTTGCTACTGATCTGAGATCAGCCAGCCCACAAACTGAAAAAAATAGATGCAAGAAAAAAAAAGGATTAAAAAAAGATAAGGATGTCTTAGGGTGTTTATATAAAGGTGTTGCTACAGTATGTTCCTGTCGCAGGCATTCATGTAGCAAGCCCTATGGGGTGTAGTTTGTTATTTCAGTTTTTAAGAGTGTATGTGGAGGATCTCCTGTTCCCAGAAAGCTTACAACACCAGCCACTATCATGACACACAGAACTGACATGATCATTAATGCACCAAACATACACTGAAAAAACTACTCTAGAAAATGTTTGGCATTAGCATTAGGAGATAAAGTGTTAACAATTATTATATTTATAAAATATATAATTGATTAATTAACAATATTCGCCCAATAATTGAGATCATCTTTGTGCACTAACATTTATTTAAACATTTAAGTGAAAGACCAATTTTTGCCATTTAAAGAGCCCCTATTAAGGGTTTTTGAAAATGAGCATCCATGCATTGTTTAACACAGCATTAAGTGAATGAAAACATCCATCTGAGGGTTAAATCTGAAAGTGCACAGTGATTAAAACTATTGATTCTTTAACAAAATCATCGACTCAGTCATCGGTTCGGATCTTTTGCCTGAACACGTCGACTTCAATACCGTACATCACCAAATATGAAGTGCCAGATCCGGTAAAACGTGAATGCGCCTTTCTCTTCAGACACTAGCAGAGCACGGGGGATCAAGGGACTGATCATGACATGACGATGACGATCACTGACAGATTGAGATTCGGCTGTGGGGAATAAAGGGTTAAAGTTCATTTTCACAACAACACCACACTATAGCCAACCTAGTGCTTTGTTTGCTCCTGTCATTTTTCTGAATTTTGATACAATAACCTACAGTACGCTGCAGCGTGAGATTCGCTGACTGTTTGCTATTGAAGGAGCAGCAGAGAGTATTAACGTATGGCACTTTGTCAGTAACAGGTGCAGTTCATATGGACCGGTTTCTTCTTCCTCCAGATCACAACATGTAAATGTAATTAAAATTTAGGGGTGTCAAAATTAATCGTTTCTTCGGTGCACCGCGATGCAGAACTTGGTAGACAAGGCAATTCAATCATAACTTGATTTTAAATCAGCCGTCATAACACTATTTATCAATATGTGGACCTTTTTGGATTCTCAGAAGCAATGGAAATTAAAAATGTAAAACAGGAAATACGTTAGGACCATAGTTTTTGTTTACATCCCTCAAAATAGTCTATAAATGCTTGTGTTGTTTAAAGGTACAGTTTATATATCTGACTGTATTAAAGGACAAAATTGTTTTACAAATAGTATATAAATATATTTATACATTTAATACAAGAATTGCTGTGCTGTGAAGAAAATATATAACTGTGTATGGAAATAATCGTCAATGCACCGTGATGCACCAAGATATCGAATTGAACCGAATCGATGGCATGATAATCGTAACCGAACCAACCGTGAGACCAGTGTAGGTTCACACCTCTATTAAAATTGTTGCATCGTTTTATGTAGTTTGCAAAATATGTATTTAATTGTGTGTTGTAACTTGTACTTGCCCCACACAGCTTGTAAACACAACATTATCTATTATACTGTAGATTAGTGCTTGTACTGTATTTCTCAGGTTAACTCTTTATGGGTTATTCACATATTGCATCCAAAACCATGTTGAAAATGTGACGCGTGCTTCTTCCTTTAATGATTTAAATGTGTTTTGTGCTCGTGACCTCCTGCTGATTGTTGCCACCTATGGCCACCATCAGCTGTTCCTCAAACGCGCGACACAATCAATTTTCAAAATAGTTTAACTTTTGCCACTGTGATTAAAACTGAATGTGTGTCGTTGTTGTTACGTGGGGTTAGAATTATGAGTAGAGTAATATGCTGGTGTTTAACTGAATTGCTTTAATGCATTCCTGCATTGAGCTCTCACATACTCTCTGCTACATTAAGCTGTGGTGAGAGTTTCTCTCTGTTCTGTGCTGAACCAAGTTGACCAATCACAACAGACTGGGTCATCGGACCAATCACAGCAGATTAGCTTCACACAAAGGAGGGGTTTGGGAACAAATGAATCGCTAAACAAATCATATGGGAGTGGTTGGGATAATTAGGTAAAAATAAATGCAGATTATAAGACATTTATGAAAGTCATATGAAAGTTATTTTGACCTTGCATGTATATCTAAAAATAGCTTTTTTTTTCCGATAGTGTGTTTTAATAGTTTCTATTTCATGCACATATGGATAAAACATAACAGGTAAACATGTCAGCTGTGTAGACATTAGTGACAGATTAACATTCATGTCCTGTTATTAAACCATATTGATATGGCTTCTTCATTCTCAATTTCATCCTGTTTATGCAAACCACAGATAGCCAATCAGTTTTCAACTTTCCCTCAAGAACAAACATCTGCCTTTAAACTTTAAAGAAATAAAGATTTGTCATTTATCAGGATCATTACCAGGATTTTTTTTTAAAGATCTATAACTTGGCCCTACTTTGTATTCACAGTACTTGAAGACACACTCATGAACACACACAGAGCTGGATTTCACACTTTAAGTGATGATGGTTTCATTAAATTATTTGAAATGGATGTAGGTGTAGGTTCACTGCTGGCTTAAACCTTTTCTGAGAAGTGCGAGCAAATAAACGACTGAACAGTGACTGCTGTGATTGATGTGTGTATGTGTGTGTCGGGTTTACGGCAGCAGATGTCTTTATTACCTAACAGAATTAATGCAGGACATTTAATATTCAGCCCTGCCGTGGCTCCCTACTGAACAGTTAATCTGAAGGCTGAGCGTGAGAGACGGACGCACAATGACTGCAGAGACAACAAACACAAACAAAACACTTGGAGAATGTGTGATAGAACTTTTGTTTTTATCATTCGCTACACCTTCCACATGCAATTCATCCACTGCAGTATAAATCAGGTCTGAAGTAGAATAAACACAAATCCACTGACGGCTGTGATCCGAAGCAACTGATAAAGGCTTCTCGAAAGAGAAATGGCTTTCAGTGCCTTTTCTTTTTTTACTCATCCTTCTCCTTTTGTGTGCTCTCTCCTTTTCTTTCTTTTTATCCCATTACTGAAGAGATAAATAAATGATGTGTTGTGCAGTGACCATCTCTAAAATCCAATTGGACTAAGTGCTGCTTTCTCACTGTGCTCTCGGCCCATGATGTCATGGAGAGAGAGAGAGAGAGAGAGAGAGAGAGAGAGAGAGAGAGAGAGAGAGAGAGAGAGAGAGAGAGAGAAAAAGAGAGAGAGATGCAGATGCAGAAAGCAGAACTAAACTGACTGCTACCAATGATTAAATGAAAGCTCAACAGGTACATAAGGATCCTGAGATTGGATCAGAATAAACCTTTGATATCATTATGGGCATGGCAGGATATGGTGAACTGATTCTCGACCAGCAACTGTAAGAAGATTGCAGGAACCCAAATACGGCACAAAAATGTCTTTTTTTTAGTGTAAATGTATAGATACATTTTTTTAGAAAGTGTGATGCAATAAACGAGATTTAAAAAAAAAAAGAATATTCACATTTTACTCTGTATAATGGAACTAAATCCCCTAAATTGCGGTGAAATTTAAAGAAATGCGAAATGTTTGCTAATAAATTACTATTAAATAATAATAATAATTAATAAATAAAATAATAATAATAATAAACCTTTAAAATTTGAATTTGTCTACATTTAGTTTTATCAAAAATTCAGTAAATACAATAACACTATTTGTGTGGAATAGCAGTTTTTGTAATGTTATATAATATGTTCTAGAATATTGTGAAATATATATTAAAACGTATTAAACAGTATTTAATGTACACATTTAAAATAGATGCAATATATATATATATATATATATATATATATTTTTTTTTTTTTTTTTTTTTTCAGTGTTATTATTTTTGTTGTTATTATTATTATTATTATTATTGTTATTATAAAATATTACTTTATTTCAGGATTCTGAGAGGAACAGAAAGTTAAAGACAGATTTTTAGTTCAATTAAATGTACTCTTGAATATAAAAAAGAATAATTAAAAATACAAATTACTTTATAATCTTAGTAAAGTTCACTGGACTAACTGATGTGCTTGCCAAGCATCAAATCATCTCACACATTAATATTGAATGTGCAGTAACACACTGAAGACATTGATTAACTTTTAAAAAAGCAACACAGCTCAGCCAATCAGAATTGTGCATTTTATAATCTACCATAAATATCATTTCATTCATTTTAAAAGCACACTCCATAAAGCACAATTGAAGCTCTTTAAATCATTGCAGGTATTGTTTTCAAGTTCTTTAAACAACAAAAATGTTGAATCATTTTTTTTATGCAAATCATTGGTGACAGAAAAAATAATTAAGAAGCAAGTCAATACCATGAGGATATTTTAGCACAAGTATATGAACAGATGCATCAGGCCCACTCACTTCAAATGCATCTATGAGTGCAAATCTCAGTGGTTAAGCTGGCAGTGCAGAGAAACACAGCTGTAGAATTAGATCAAATGAATGCCTTTATTAGGGCGACACAGTGGCGCAGCAGGTAGTGCTGTCGCCTAACAGCAAGATGGTCACTGGTTCGATTCTTGGCTGGGACAGTTTGCGTTTCTGTGTGGAGTTTGCATGTTCTCCCTACATTCGCGTACATTTCCTCCGGGTGCTCCGGTTTCCTCCACAGTTCAAAGACATACGGTACAGGTGAATTGGGTAGGCTAAATTATCTGTAGTGTATGAGTGTGAATGAGATGGAAGGGCATCCGCTGGAAGGGCATCCGCTGCGTAAAAACGTGCTGGATAAGTTGGCGGTTCATTCCGCTGTGGCGACCCCGGTTTAATAAAGGGAAAAGAAAATGAATGAATGAATGTCTTTATTAATGGGAAAATTTTCATTAGATATAAGACTCCACTTAACAATTTAAAGCTTGACTCTTCTGTAGTTACATAGTGTACAAGACCGACAGAAAATAAAAGTTGTTATTTTCTCTGACAAAATATGGCTAGGAACTATAATCTCATTCTGGCGTAATAATCATAGAACTTTGCTGCAGTACCATGACTGTAGTAGGTGCAATGATATTATATAGCACCTGAAATTAGTCCCCAGCACAAATCCTTATACTTGCACCACCTATGAGAATCTGCATGATATCATTGCACCTGCTACATAGAGTATAGTTTCCAGCCATATCAGCCTAGAAAATAGTAACCCGTTGGTCTTAGTAGTACTCAACACAACTACAGAACAGTCAAGCTTTACATAGTAAAATGATCAAAACTCTTTGGTCATTTTTAAGCAAGCTGCAGGTCTAATCGGAATCAATGATTTAAGCTAAGCTAAGCTAAAAATGCTCCTGCCAAACTCAAAGAATGGCAGAGTGGATTCAATAAGGCAAATCTCAACTGTTTAACCGTAGGGCAGCTGTAAAATGAGCATATTTCCCCCCAAAAAGAAAAGTGTTCCTTTAATGCATTACTGTATTTACAGTAACAATAGGACATTAAACAGTTGAGTGCAAAGTAAATATTTAAATGTTGAAAATTTGTTCACAATATTTAATCCATCTAAATAATAACAGCACTAATCACCATATCCTACAGTACCACAGAGTCCTATTTTTTAATACATGTCATGCAATGCTAGAAGTCTGATTTCAGTTGTGAATCTGTAAACAGATGCTGCACTGCAAAAAATGAAATGGCTTTATTTAATTTCATCCTACGGCACTGAAAAACGCACTGAGTAAATGTGCACATATGCACATGCTGCTCTCACAGATGCCCTCATATTCCAGCACACAAGACACATACCTAAAATAAACAGTCGACCAAAAAATAAATGATCAGTCATATAACTTAATTGCTTAATCCATGATACGATAGAGGCTTTTTAAGAAAAATGCAAATCTATAGCAGCAGCTGCTGTTTCTCAACATTCCAATAGTAGGCACAGATAAAAATAGGAATGAAAGCTTTTATTCAAAAAGACACATTAAAAGCATCAAAGGCGACAGTAAATTTAGATGTGAGCTTACAAAAATAAACATTTCAACTTTCATTCATTTATTCATTCATTCACATTCTTTTTGGCTTAGTCCCTTTATTATTCCAGGGTTGCCACAGCAGAATGACCCGCCAACTTATCCAGCATATGTTTTAAGCAGCGGATGCCCTTCCAGCTGCAACTAGGGCTGGACGATATGGCAAAAATTTATATCACGATATATATTTTTATTTCGGTCGATACGATATAATTCCGATATCGATATGGACAATATTAAAAAGAAAGGAAAAACTCCCAAGAACGCACACAATGGATGTCTGTACCTACAAATGTCTGCAAAGTGAATTTGCAAAGTCGATAATACCTCCAGACTCTTATAACTTTTTTTTTTTTAAATAATAAAAATAATAATTTAAAATAATTTGTTCATTTTTTATTTGTATTTAGCCTATACAAGCAAGAAATGTGAAATAAACTATCAAATAAATAAAGCTCAAAAATTCATAAAAAATATGCAAAATAGTTTTTTTTAGAAAAATAAGTTTTGTAGTATAACCAGCAGGACAGCAGTGATGTGTGAACTGAATTTGGTGAGAGTACAGTAATTTACAGTACAGTTATTGAATATGTTTGAAAATAAAAATTCATTAAAAATATGCAAAATAGTTTTTTAGAAAAATAAGTGTTGTAGTCTAACCAGCAGGACAGCAGTGACGTGTGATCTGAGTTTGATGGCAGTATAATGAGTTAGAGGGAAGTTATTGACAGCTTTTGTAGTATTGAATTTTGCGTTTTGCTCTTTGTAGACGGTCCCTAGGGATCGGTCTCTTTGCCGCCTGCGCATAGAGATCAATATATTGCGTCCAGCGCGTAGGAAAGCTCATTTTTAGGAAAATAGGGTTGTAGGTGGTTGTATACATTGCGACAGTTGAAAAAATGTGCTATTTGTATAGGAACAATGTTTCGGTCATGAGTTATAGATCCGGAAAAGACGAATCTGCGAATCTGTTGCTAACTTTACTGAACTGAACCACTTCCACACCACTGCATTAGTCTTTCCTTTCTTATCAACTATTTCGTCTGCATTCTTACTTGTGGAAGCTTGTTCATTCGCATCTGTATTCAGAGCACTCATTTTGTAGCTAAAACTTTTTGCGGCGCAGCTTAACCACCTGCTGTGCTGAGCGCTGGCAGCGTGTCTGTGTTGTTCGTCATCACGTAAGTGAGATCAGATCACGCTCTTTCTGACGGCTGAGCACTGAACGTCATTCAGTGACAAGTGATACATGTATAAGATCTTATATAAATAATAATATATATATTTATATATATGCAAATTTATATCGAAATATCGGAAATGGGTTCAAAAATCATATCATCGTTATTGAAAAAAATTCTATCGCGATATATATTGATATCGAATTATTGTCCAGCCCTAGCTGCAACCCATCACTGGGAAACATCCATACACGCTCATTCACACACATACACTATAAACAATTTAGCCTTACCAATTCACCTCTAGTGCATGTCTTTGGACTGTGGGAGAAACCGGAGCACCCGGAGGAAACCCACGTGAACACGGTGAGAACATGCAAACTCCACACAGAAATTCCAACTGACCCGGCCAAGGCTCGAACCAGCGACCTTCTTGCTGTGAGGCAATCGTGCTACCCACTGCGCCACTGTGCTGCCCAACTTAACTTCCAATTTAAACTAATTTTGTTCTTTTGAACTTTGCATTGATTTTCCACAGAAAAAGCTTTGCTATCACATCAATGAATGACATTTTGTAGTATAACAAATAGGAAAAAAGTTGAATTAATTTGTAACAATATTTCATCATTTTTTACAGACTTCAAAAACATTGCAAGAATAATACAGACCAGTTTTTATAAGGTAGTTTGCATACTTCTTTTATTTTATACAACCACTTTATAGATTATACAAATCAATTGGGGAGCTTGTTTTAGTCTCATCAACCAATAAGTGGTTTTTATAATTTGTAATAGAGGCTTTCACACTGCAGAAACTTACCAGTAATACTTATATTTACTAGTTACTTTCCATAAATAGTAACTGAGTTACTTACTTAATTACATCATTATAAAAGTAACTAATTACCAGGCAAAGTAACTATTGGGTTTATTATGAGACGGACAATAAAATTTAAATAAATGATTATTCTAAAACAATGTGAAGTGTTATATAATAATGTTGCTATGGGATAATGTAAGACTTATCAATTGCAATATTTTGTTGTTTTGTTGTAGTGAAAGAATAAAGCACAAGTGGTTTAGAACTTAATATCCATTTATATAATAACATTTAAATCGCACTGATCACAACTGGCCAAAACACAAGTCTATAAATAAATTACGCTTCTTAAATGACATAAGCTAGATAGACAGACAGATCCTTCAAATGTTCATTCATGTTTTGATCCTGGTATAACTGTAGTACAGCACATTTGCAGTCTCTCTAACTGACACACTGACTCTGATGTATAACCGAATCCTGCCTTCTCTCACGGCAAGCTGATGATATTGCACATCAAATTACACTATGACATGATTAACTAGTTTTGCTACTATTGATTAGGGTATATTTCGTGTCTCAGGACACTATTGAACTAACTTTATTTGCTTTGATGTACCTGCTCCATCTCTTCCATTGAAAACGGAGCTCACGTTATAGCCTGCATTGTTAGCTAATCATCATCAGTTATGTGGTTGTCCCACCCCTTGATCGCACACGCTTAACCAATCATCATCAGTTATATGGTTGTCCCACCCCCGATCACACACACTTAGGCACTCATCATCGGTTTTGTGGTAGTCTCACCCCCCGAACACAACCACTTAGCCAGTCATCATCAGTTATGTAGTTATCCCGCACCCGAATACACACAACTTAGCCGACCATCATCTGTTATGTTCCCCATTTCACGCAACACACACCAGAGCAGGTCCTATGGATGAAAGAGCCTACACTAAAGATGAGAACCGCTTCAGTGAGCTCAATTAAAGTAAATTATACAGTATATCAGATACACAATGACACATTTAATTATCTGTAACTGTTACAACATTGTAACAGGGGATACCGTCATTAGCTTGACTACTCGTTACTGAAAATTTAACTCCATTAGAAACTACATACGTTTTTGCATCACTGGTTACAAGACATACACAGAGGAAAAATAAGATGACAGCATTTTAATTTTTGGGTGAACAACCCCTTTAAGAGTAGCGTCAGCCCATACTCTAAGCAGATAGTAGGGTCGCTCTGACACAGACTGGAAAAAGGCATTACATGGGTTATCACAACCCAGACTTTTACAAATGTGCTCCTGCATGAGCTAAAAGGTGAGCTATTGTGCAGAGACGGTTATTAAGCCACTTGAGACAATGTGCAGACGTCACAGTGCACACATTCTTCTCAGATCGGCATCAGGCTACATGAAAGGGCTGAAGTGACGTCAAAGATTGAATCAGTGAGTACAAAGAAGCAGGGGTTGAGCGAGGTCATTTGACAGCAGGTGAATCTCAGGAGAAAACGCAGCTCGCTCCAGGGAGACTGACATCAGCACATGGCGTCTGGGGCAGGATCAGGTCTCTCTCTGAACGTGAGCTGCAGGCTAATTCTCAATGCTCTGGATTTATAAGAGCCATTCTAACACTAAAGTTCACCCCAAACATATGCTGACCCCTGGCTATAGATACATTTCAACCATAGAAAAAGCAGAGCCTTATCAGATATACAAGGCAGTATGGGGAAAATTCCTTATCACAATATGCTTAGCTAATTTTCATTGGATACGGCATTTTAAAAGCACAATGTTTGAGGTGAAAAACACCAGATAGAGCATTTTATGTCAGTTATAATTAACATTTAGATTTTAAAACTTACTGAATATATATTTTTTATATTTACATTTCTCTTGCTGTTGAAAAACAATCATATTGTGAGTGCCAATCTCAGTTAAGTTGGTCAATTCATTAAAAGAAAACACCCATGTTCACAACTTGGAGATCAGATTTTCTTGACAAATTTTATTTAATATACACTCATTGGCCACTTTATTAGGTACACCTTACTAGTACCAGGTAAATAATCTGCATTAATTAATTTAACTGCATTACTTCTTCGTGGCATAGATTCAACAAGGTAATGGAAATATTCCTCAGAGATTTTGGTCCATATTGACATGATAGCATCACACAGTTGCTGCAGATTTGTCGGCTGCACCTCAATGATGCGAATCTCTGTTCCACCACATCCCAAAGGTGCTCTATTGGATTGAGCTCTGGGGACTATGAAGGCCATTTGAGTACAGTGAACTCATTGTCATGTTCAAGAAACTAGTCTGAGATGATTCACGCTTTATGACATGGCGGTTTATCCTGCTGGAAGTAGCCATCAGAAGATGGGTACACTGTGGTCATAAAGGGATGGACATGGTCAGCAACAATACTCAGGTAGGCGGTGGCATTCACACGATTCTCAATTGGTACTAATAGGCCCAAAGTGTGCCAGAACTGCTGCTCACTGGATATTTTCTCCTTTAAGGACAATTCTCTGTAAACCCTAGAGATGGTTGTGCGTGAAAACCCTAGTAGATCAGCAGTTTCTGAAATACTCAGACCAGCCCATCTGGCACCAACAACCATGCCACGTTCAAAGTCGTTTAAACCACATTTCTTCTACATTCTGATGCTCTGTTTGAACTACAGCAGTTCGTGTTGACCATGTCTACATGCCTAAATGCATTGAGTTGCTGCCATGTGATTGGCTGACTAGATATTTGCGTTAACGAGCAGTTGGACAGGTATACCTAATAAAGTGGCCAGTGAGTATATTATATTTAATATCTATATTAGAAAAATAATACTTTTATTTAGCAAGGTAGCTTTAAATTAATTGAAAAGTAACAATAAAAACTATTGTAAGTCAAAAGATATTTAAAACTAATGTTGTTTGAAGAATGCTGGGGAATTTTTTTTTAACAAAATTGGAATGATTTCTGAAAGATTCCAAAATATGAGCAATGGTGGCTAAAAAATCAAAGATTTGCTAGCATAAATTATTTTAAAATGTCATTTTTAATACAAAACGACAGCAGATGTAATTTTTCATTTCACAGTATTACCATTTCAACCATATTCAAATTTCTACCATAATAAAAAGAAGTAGTTTTGATAATAACAGACAAATAAAAACTGTAGATGCTGCTCCATATAATTGTTTTTCTTTTATTTATTGCTCTGTCTCCCTCCAGTAATCATCTCATCTCCATGGGGCACATCCTCCCTCTCCTCAGCACCCCAGAGATGTGCCCTTTTTGTGGCCTTTCTTCTCGTTCTGTCCAGTTGCTTTATTTTTTCTTCCTCTGTTGGCTCATCAGCGGTGACCTTCGTGTCCTCACGATTTACAAATCACAGGCTAATGTCAGATGAAGACTATTCACAGTCATCTCTCTCTGTGTCCTATTCTTTCTTTTTCTGTTAATGGTCAGTTTTTTTCATGATGACAAACACAACACAGAAGAGACTTATCATCTTCTTGACTCATTTGTCACAACCCAGCCCCATCTCCTTGACATGTCTTGCTCTAATCAGTCCTGTCCAGACCCTTTCCTCATGTTTTCTTGTTTGTTATTCTTTTGCTGTCTTGCAAGCAGCTAGTTTTTTTCCAGAATATGTAAATCTAGTAGCATCTGCAGCTTCTGTTCCACAACGTTCCAATAGTAGGTATACATAAACACAGGAATGAATGCTTTTATAAGTGACATTAAAGGAAGATATGATGTTACAAAAAATGTTTTAAACTAATTTTGATCTTTTAAACTTTGTTTTCAGTGTCCACAAAATTAGCTTTGCTAACACATAAATTAATAAAAAAAAATTTATATAATAAACTGGTAAAGGTTTCTTTAATTTGTAACAATATTTTAGCATTTTTACACGAGTGCAATTTTGAAATTATTGATTTATTTATTTTTTGCTTTGAGTAAGCTCTTCTAGGATCAGTTCAAACTTTTTTTGTTTTTAATACAAAATCAGTTCGGCACTGTATAAAAACATAACATTCCGGAAAATGTATATTTAGCGGTTAATATGTCGGTAATAATTCTCGGTTATCAAAATCAGCCAAAAAAAATCCACATCCCTAATTAAGATACACTGTATCAGGAAAATCGATTGTTCTAAAATATGCTATGATGGTTTACAATATTGAAAGATCAGTTAAGGCCAAAGAAGGTGTGACATTTTTCCCCCTCCCTGGAGTAAACAGAGTGGTTTGGACAAGGATGACACTGCTGAAAAAGACAGTCAGACTGAAAACTGCTTCTACCTCCAACCAGATCCAGTCGCCTCTCATTATTGCAGTGAACTCAAAATGAAACAGGCCCTCCAACAGGAACAAAGCCTAAGGGGAAATGTGTGTGCGTATGTGTACCAAAGATGTGTGTAAATATAAAGAAGAGAGAGGAAAAAAAGGAAAACCTTGTGTGTGTATGTGTGTGTGTGTGTGTTTGCACGCTTTAATGAAATCCAGTCCTCTATGACACTTTATCACTGGTTCAACGCAAGCAGCATTCGCACACAAGCGGTCAGAGCAAATAAAATTGACTTCAGCGAGACAGACAGTCCAGTAATGCAGGAAAGCATCTCCGTTCCGTTCCTCAGCGAATACAAACACCGCTTCCTACTGCCAGATTAAACAACCAAAAACAGCTCCCAATATCCAAAGCAGAGCTCGCCCGGCCTGCCCATCCAGTCAAACACAACACAGACAGACAGCCCTGATGTCCTCCAGGTATCTCACTCTCTCACAAACAGAGGCAATAAAGCCTGTGTCACTTTTAAAAATGGCTTAAGGTGCAGCGCCAGGGGACGTCGGATCCCTCGCCATCATACGGTTAATCCACCACGCAGAGCTTTACTTACACAGACGACTGCAGGGGGACGTGGACGAGCACCTGTACACACCACACGTTTATTATATCATTATATCCTCCTCTGCCACCATGGCAACACTCACCTGACTTCTCTTTCCACCGCATTGAGCTTTCTTTCCGCACACATGCTTTCCTTCACTTTTATCTATGCTTCAGTCTGTCTTATAGGAGGTGTGTGAACTTATTTAGCATCTAATGGAAAAGTCAAATAGTATGTGAGGTCCACTTGAAAATTACTGGACAATGTCACACAAAGATTGTGAACAAACAAACATGAATGTGAGAGCTACATGATTAACAGATCAAGATCTGAATTTAAAGAGGTACACTTTATTTACTTTTATTTATAAAACCATCATGATTTTGGTATGTTTTTTTAAAACAACAGTGAACATTTAGATCTGTTAGTTAGTGTCATTAGTATCATTATTAGTACCATTAGTTGTGTTACAAAAAGATAGATAAATCACAGACATTTTGTAATAAAAGTTTAGAGATATATAAACTATAATGGAAGTTATACATTTATACACTCACTGGCCACTTTATTAGGTACACCTTATGCCTTCAGGTACCCCCTTTTGCCTTCAGAACTGCCTTAGTTGCTAGTAAATTGTCGGTTGCACATAAATAATGAGATTCCTCCCATTCCACCACATCCCAAAGGTGCTATTGGATTGAGATCTGGTTCAAGAAACCAGCCTGAGATGATTCACGCTTTATGCCATGTTATTCTGCTGGTAGTAGCCATCAGAAGATGGGTACACTGTGGTCATAAAGGGATGGACATGGACAATACTCAGGTAGGCTGTGGCGTTGACACGATGCTCAACTGGTACTAATGGGTCCCATTTTCTCTTTTTTGGACCATTCTCTGTAAACCCTAAAGATGGTTGTGCGTGAAAATGCCAGTAGATCAGCAGTTTCTGAAATACTCAGACCAGCCTGTCAGGCGCCAACAACCATGCTACGTTCAAAGTCACTTAAATGACCTTTCCTCCCGACTCTGAAGCTCGGTTTGAACTGTGGCAGATCATTTTGACCATAACTACATGCCCAAAATCATCGAGTTGTTGCCATGTGATTTGCTGATTAGAAATGTGTGCTAAAAAGCAGTTGGACAGGTGTACCTAATAAAGTGGCCAGTGAAAGTATATTTTCCAAGTGCGGTTCAAAGGAGAGAAAATGTGTTTTTAAATTGTAAAACATGAATGTTTTAATAACCATAATAAGATCTTTTTCTTTGTCATGATGACAGTACATACTATTTTACAAGATATTAGTACTCAACTTAGAGTGCAATTTAAAGGCTTTACTAAGTTAATTAAATTAACTATAGAGTTAATAGTTGTTTGACCGTAACAGCAGTTTTTAAAAAAAATTGTTTAAATTCCAGACAAATTAAAAGAGAATAATGCTTCTCCTGAATATTAATATCATTGGAAATACTACAAAAATAATTTAAATAAAAAAAATTATTATAATTTCTCATTTTATTGCTAATAATTTTGCCTTCAACTGTATGCATATGTCGTAGCGATTAAAAAAAGAAGTAAATTACATTTTTAAAAGTGTGCTTACACTTAGTTCTCTTGACATTTTTTGATCCGTAACCAAAACAGAAAATGATATGCTCAGTCCTGGTTTGATAAGCATTAAAGACCAAACCTAAAGACATTAAACAAACAAAAGAACCACATTTTCAGTAGTTTTGGTCTGCTTGGTTTAATCAACAGGTTTTCTTATGATTAATTCCAGGTCATGTTGTTTAATAGAAGTTCAGCAATTAAGATTTTGTCTAAACATCTAGCAAATGATCTGTTGTTTTGTTCAGTTTTTTATTCAGAACTATGATCTTTGTTTTTCATTGCAGTGCCGCTTTATGAAACATACAGTATATGTATTCAAATTAGCGCTGAACAATATATATATTCTGCAATGTGTGTATTTGCAATAGTCACATCGCTAGATTAGATTATTTATTAAAGATTTAAAGAAAAAGATATTATTTTGTTGTATATTTTTACAATTATTTAAAAAATGATATTCATATTGCAAAATATAATCGCAGCAAAACAAAATATCGCAATGTCAGATTTTTCCAATATCGTGCAGCCCTGACTGAAATGCACGTAAACACACCAAAATCAACTACACAGTACATTCGTCAGGGAGGGGTGTGTGTGTGTGTGAGCAGAAATGACTTTTCTGCTCACAGACACTCCCTGCATCACAGTGGCTGCAGCTGTTGCATGTCGCAGGACTTGGTGCAGTAAATGTTCACCACGGCTCCACACACACACACACACACACACACACACACACACACACACACACACACACACACACACACACACACACACACACACACACACACACACACACACACACACACACACACACACACACACACACTAATTCTAATTAAATTTCTAATCAGCCAATCCCATGGCAGCAACACAATGCATTTGGGCATGAAGACATGGTCAAGGCGATCTGCTGCAGTTCAAACAGAGCATCAGAATGGAGAAAAAAGGTGATTTTAGTGACTTGTGTGGATTGAATTTTACGCATAACTATCTCTAAAGTTTACAGAGAATGGTCCGAAAAAGAGAAAATATCCAAGGAGCGGGAGTTCTGTTGGGGTGCAAATGTCTTGTTGATGACAGAGGTCAGAGGAGAACGACCAGACTGGTTTGAGCTGATAGAAAGGCAACAGTTACTCAAATAACCACTCTTTACAACTGAGATTTGCAGAAGAGCATCTCTGAACGCACAACACGTGAAAACATAGGCTAAAGCAGCAGAAGTCCACACCGGGCGGGTGCCACTCCTGTCAGCTAAGAACAGGAAATTGAGGCTCAATAAAATTGGACTAAAGAAGATTGGAAAAACATTGCCTGGCCTGATGATTCTCGATTTCTGCTGCAACATTTGGATGGTAGGGTCAGAATTTTGCATCAACAAAATGAAAGCATGGACCCTCCTGCCTTGTATCAACGGTTCAGGCTGGTGGTGGTGGTGTAATGGTGTGAGGGATATTTTCCCCATTAGTACCAATTGAACATTGTGTCAACGCCACAGCCTACCTGAGTATTGTTGCTGACCATGTTCATCCCTTTATGACCACAGTGTACCCATCTTCTGATGGCTATTTCCAGCAGGATAACGCACCATGTCACAAAGCGTGAATCATCTCAGACTGGTTTCTTGAACATGATAATGAGCTCACTGTACTCAAATGGCCTCCACAGTCACCAGATCTCAATCTAATAGAGCACTTTTGGCATGTGGTACAACAGGAGATTCGCATCATGGATGTGCAGCCGACAAATTTGCAGCAACTGCGTGATGCTATCATGTCAATATGGACCAAAATCTCTGAGGAATATTTCCAGTACCTTGTTGAATCTATGCCACGAAGGATTAATGCAGTTCTGAAGGCAAAACAGGGTCCAACCCGGTACTTGTAAGGTGTACCTAATAAAGTGGCCAGTGATTGTACATATTTTGCATTCATGCTGCTCCATAACTGAGCATTGATAAGTAACTATAAGCTTCAAAAATGCTCAATTTAATAATAATGCTCTATTTTTTAAATACATATACAATTCATCCAGGACATAAAAACAGATATAAAATTAAACTAATGTCATTTTCATTCCAAATCTGTATGTGAGATTTTAAAGAATGTTGGCCAAACAGCTTACAGTATGTGATAATTAACTTTCATTGATTGACTTAGCTTGAATTTACCTTGAGGAATGCAAAACAAACAGGTATGGAATAACATAAGTAATATTTTTGGAGTAAACTATCATTTTAAAACAAGTTATATTAGTGTGAGGACAAAGACAAATTATAAGGCATCAATCCCTCATTTTTATTGTAAAGAAAAAGCAAATACCGAAGATGATAATAAATAAATAAAAGCACAGGTATGATTGCTTTAATAAGCAAAAAGCGAATGGAGAACCCCTACAGCAGGGCTATTCAATTGGCGCCCCGCGGGCCGAACCCGGCCCCCGAGGCAATTTGTTCTGGCCCTCCAAATAGTGTGACCAAGACATCAAGAACAAATTTAGTTCAGTCAAAAAACGGCCGCTATAGTTATGAACAGTGGCGGCTGGTCAATAGAGGGCGCTGGGGCGCCGCCCCCGTCAAGTTAGACTCCTTTAATATGTCAATATTTATTATCACAAATATTAACAAAATAAACTAATTTAATTATAACATTCTAACATTTATTGTAGTCATACTAACATTTATTGAAAAAAAAATGTATGAACAATATTTTTTCATATGTGTACGGGGCGCCGGACTAATGGGTGTCTATGTAGGTACACGAACTTTTGCAAAGCACGTGATATGAGGATAGGCTCTAATTGGCCGGTTTTAAATTGTCTTTGGGGTGCAGCGCTCTGCGCCCCGAACCCTCCCTTTTTTTGTTAGAACGAATCATATTTGTTTTTATATGATTGGCCTTATGTGATTGGACCATTCTCACTTACACCGTTCACTCAGCAGCAGCTCGTCAGTTAGCTGTGCTGAGTCTGCTGACCTTTATTCATATAGTGAAAGCAAGTGCAAGATGAAGGAAAATTCTGTTGTATCTTTGCAAAGATATCCGTTCACAAGGCGTTTGGATGAAGAAAAAAATAATAATATACAAGGAGCTTGGACCAGATCGACCTTCCTTGCAAAACTAATGAAAACAAATTTACCAGTAGTCAAGTGATCGCGAGTGGGCGTATATTCGGGGCTTTTCCAGCACTTGTCATGACAAACGGAGTTGGCTGGTAAGTTGAGATGCAAGTCATGCCTTTTACTGTTTTCCATGTTTGCTGTTTCAAACAGCATGACGCAAGAGAGGCTGAATGCATTGGCCATGCTGTCAATAGAAAAGAAACTGGTGACTGAGATGACTGACTTTCACCAAAAGCTCATTAAGAAATTTGCAAGCCAGAAAGAAAGAAGAGCAAAATTATTTTTTTAAGTAGTGCTACTGGCCAGTGATTAGGCAACATTTATGTGTGTGTGTGTGTGTGTGTTTACTGATTATCTTGATTACTTCATTACTGATAAACCCAAATTGAACTAAAATGAACTGATTTGTGATGCATTTATTGTATGCTTTAGTCAATTTTGTTTTTTGGTACATCACCTGAAAAATGGCTTTTAATGGCTTTTAAAATGCGCCCACCTTACATTTTTTAACACCAGCCGCCACTGGTTATGAAGTGACGTGCGTCTGTTCAATACAGCACGAGCTGCGCAAAGCGTGAGTCAACTGACTGCGAGTGGAGAGAGCAGCCGAATATGTTTGTAGAAATGGTCTTTTGTACAATGCACTGATATCGTTATTAGGGATGCAACGATTAACCGATTTCACTATTAACTGCGCTTTAATTCGTCATGGTTAATTAATCGTAAAGGCTTCTCTAAGCCGCATTTCTGCATTTCTGTTCTGCCGCATGAAACGAAACTGCTGAACAAAGTTAAGCCAAGTTGCGAACTGTGCGCTATTGTAAAGTTTCGAGCTTGTCCACCGAAGCTAATACACACGCACACTGTAATAACTATAGCCGCGGGCCGTTCCCATATCACGTCTTTCCCGCGCGCAAGTTTGTTATGTCATAAGAATATATGCCAATATGCGGGCGCAAGTGGAGCAACGTGCTCGCGGCAGTCTGGGCGCATGCAGTAGAAAACATCTCATGCTGTAGCGGTGAGAGTTGTGCTTAGCTTTCAGTGCAATGTAAACAAAAGACATGTTGGACGATCTATTATTAAAATGATTATGTATGTATGAACGCAGATGATAACAACAGTTAATCTAAATATTGGCGCCGACCTTCACAACAATTATTATTATATTATTTTCTCCCGTTCCTCTCTATAAACACACACATAATTAAATTGTGTAGCCCTATAAGCACAGAAAAACCTTCAGCATAAAAACTATTACTAATGAAAATGCCTTTTAAAGGTTTTTTAATATTAGTTAGGGATGTCCAGATCTAAATCTAGCTAATATAAAGCTTAAATTTACATTAGACGTGATAACTGTGAAACCCTGATTATTCTTCACACTATATAATCGTACAACCAAAATCTATAATTGTTGCATCCATAATTGTTATGGTTCAAAACATAACATATGAACATATCTGAATGTAGAAGAAGCCTACTTCTGCAATACACTGATTTTGTTGTGCTGTGAAATACAACATTTGAATGTTTGTTAAAAAAAACTTATTGTACAATGCAGTGATATTATATAGTTTCAAAATACAATATATTAACATTTTAATGTAGACAAATACAACGTGGGTGTCTTAAGGAGCAAAAATACAACATATGGGCTCTTATATGCAGTTGTGTCATCACTTATATTGCAAGTCATGTCTCTCCCTTCCTTCGTTTGGGAAGCTTTTCATGAACTGGCCCCCGTGACAAACTAACTGAATAGCCCTGCCCTACAGTGTTAACTTTATCGTAGTGGTCTTGATAATCTTCCATCTCATGTCATTACAGCGATTAAAGCGCTCATTTTGCATGCCTGGCCGTGCTTTAGCAACGACAGCAGTAATGCCATGGAAATACACAGGCAGAACGGACAATCCTGCTTCTGATTGAATCAGTTAGGCAGGGAGTCTTTCATCTGCGGCACATTAATAAAGCACACATCCAGCACCAGCAGAGAGAAGCTGAAACTCCTCTGAATAAAAGAAAAGGACAGACTTGCTAACTTGGCATGAGTCAGTGCTACTGGCTTCCTCTCTCAGCTCTGTGAGTGTGTGATGCTTTGAGTTCACTCAGTCAGTGCGTGCGAGCGGTGTGATTGTGGCCTGGAGTTGTGTGAACCGTTAACTTCAGGATAAGGTCAAAAAAAGGATGGCCTTCCAAGAGATGATTCAATAGCTGAGCAAAACTAATTTGAGGCACAGCGCATTCTTTCACTCATGCAGGATAAGAGACTAGACGTCCACCAATCTGATTAGTGAGTTCCTGCATCTAGCTGTTGTTTTAGCTTTATTGTTTAAAGTGCTTCAAGTGTTTCGAAACTTTTCTCCGAGCAATCCAAGAGTGCTGACAATGTTACGCTTTAGCATGTTGTTATACTGTCAGCATGGTACACTCTCTCAAAGAAGTTGTCTTAATTTATCCCCTTTAAAGCAGCGCTGCCACCTCCTTTAAAGTACTGTTTGTGAAACATACACACTGCCTTCTACATTAATAAATGGCTTGGAGACAATTACCGTCGTACTTCAAATTGCCTGCTGTGAACGACCTTAAGCAAAATCTGTATGTACTTTTCAAACAAAACTAATAACAAAATCAAGCATATCTTACTCAACTAGTTGTTTCTGTATATTAAGCTTTTATTAAACAATATATTGCAATAAAATAAAAATTTGCTCTATTTTTAAATGAATTTTATTGATATTCTTTGTGAACAATAAATACAGTATATGTACAGTTCTTTCTCTTGATTTACCTTGCAGTTGCACCTTATTGGAAATATGTGCCTCAGCCTACAGTTGTGTAAAACCTGAAATCCATTCCTCTGGGTATGTTCTGTTGCACTTTCAGATGACAAATCCACTAGTGGCCGATACATATTTGGAAATCTGAAATAAGTTGCTTGGGATACACTTTGTTGTGCGTTTCAGATACACGTCCCTCATTTATAAGTCCATGAGAAGGTGGCATTTGTCGCACAGATCACCTACAGTAGAGCAGGGATGCCCAAACTGTTCAGCTCGCGACCCCCAAAATAACAACGCTAGTGACTCGTGACCACCAACATCCTCGGAGATGGTTATAAATATACAAACATTGCGCACACAACAGTAGGCCTATATAAGCATGAGCATATGTCTGTCTAACAACCATAGTCATTTATTAATTTATAGAATTTAATATTAAACTCAACTAATGAGACCGGCGGGCACTATGCATTCAGCACAAGTCTATTATTGGTTTAATTTTAAAGACAGACACTCAGAGATCATCCTAAATGTTCAGTTGTGGCCTGTATTTATTTGTAATGTATTTGATTGCCATAAAGGTGTCAGAAAGTTAACTTTGTGCTATAAAATCAATCTGCTGCAGCTGATGCTATTTCTGTGTTTTTAATCTAATATAAACACCAATCCTAAGAAACAAAATTGAAAGGTTGATGGCTTTTTATTTGCAAATTGTTGTTTTTTATGTAACTATTATTAACTACTATTTTTATCTTTTGTGGGTTATGGATAAAATATGGTAATTCTAATAGTTCCATAAGATTTATTAGACTTTTGGAAATCACCAAGCGACCCCTGTGCTTGTCCTGTGACCCCCACTTTGGGAACCCAACTAATAGTGTTTTTTAAAATGGAAACATGAGAGAAAAGTGTACTGTGACTGTGTCATTTTAACCATGATTTCACATTACTCTTACCTCTTTTGCACAACTGCGCTTCAACAGACTTAAACCCGAGCAATCTGCATCACAAGTACAACACCGTACACAGTGAGCTGTGGAACAAACTGTCCATATCAAAAAAGTTGTCTATGTGGAGATTGAATGACTTTGCCTCACCTGTCTATTACAAATCATGGAAAATGTTAAGGTGTTGTGCTATTATTTGGTGTTAAAATAATCTTTTATTTGTCAATAAAGGCTGATTTATACTTCTGCGTCAAGTGATCAACGTGAACCATGCCTTGCCATGCCTAAATGCCTTGCGCTTAGTCGTGCATTTCTACTTCTGCTTGCTGTTTGTGTTGCTTTGCAATAACACTTCTGAAACGCTACAGGATTTTATGCTCCTCTGTGCCAAGTTTCTTCATGGGAGTTTTGTTTTTTGTAAATGCTACTTTATTCTATAAGTAGCTAAAACAGGCCAATTTAGAGTAGAGCTTAGATCAGGCCCAAAAAATGAAACCCGACCCTACCTAAACCCATGCACCTTGACCCGGTCCAGCACAGACTATATTTTAATATGTGGGCCATTATAACAGGTTTTCTCAACTACAATTCTGAATTGCTTGAACTACAGAAATTAGTTTGGATTGATCTTTATGAGTAATGCAACAAGAACGAAGCATTTAAACTGCATTGTTTGTTTATTCAGAATGGATCGTAACAAAAGAGGACATTGAAGGCTGACTATCATCCTATTTTTCTGCCATGGCAAGCCTGCTTCTTGAAATGTGTCGTTCATCCTGGAAGTCCCTGTTTTTACGCCTCTTTCAAAGCAATCGCAGACCTTGCGCTACACGCATCATTGCAGCGTTTAGTTGCATTTTTTTAGAGGTGTGCGTCAGCCACGGTGAGGTGTATACGACTGAGCGAAGGTTGCACCGGACCATACGCGTACGCTCGATGCAGAAGTATAAATCAGTCCCTGTAAATATCATTAGTGTGAAAAGAAACTAAAATTGTTGCTGTCATATACAGTCCCGTAGTGTTCATTTTAGAAACTGCAGTGAAATATATGTTAAAGTACTTTTTTGCGCTTTCACAAAAATGTATGTTGTGACAGGTATCATCAGTGAGCTTGTAATGGGTATTAAATAGCATTTTCAATTTGTTCATGAGTAGATGATGCCAAATACAGGTGCAAATGGGGTCTAAAATGTTTAGAGTTTGTCTACTTTTGACCACGTCTAGAGGTTGTTTAAAAAAAAAGAAAAAATTAGATCGGATTGCTTTCATAGTGTAAAAGCTCATGTGGCTGAATGTGTTCGAACTAGGGTTGCCACGATACTGGAATCAATACCAATCGATACTGAAATTTTAAATATGTCCATTTCCACAAGCAATCTGCTGATGAATCGCAGCTTTAAAACGCTCCAGTGTCTCAGTATCTGTGGTTACACGCAGTAAACACCGGTGAGTTCTGTCATTTGCGTTGAGCACGTGAACACAATGGCGAATCAGTTATTTAAAAATGTGCTTCACAGCGCAGGAAATTGACATTTAAAAATTCAGTACCGATTGGTATCGAATTCCAGTATCATGACAACCCTAGTTCAAACAGCTACAAAAGACCACCTACTCTCAATACACGTGTACTGTTGTTTTTAATGGTGGTTACCATCCAAATAATTTTCATTAGCATGCTTTCTTGCTTGCTCAAAAGCCATGTAATGTGGGTTCATTAATACAGTATTAATCATCTGTAACGTGACTTGGAGGGAAAAAAAAACAAATCTTGACCAAATCCGACAACAAGTGGTCATGAGAGACTCATCTAAACTCATGTTAATCCCAGATGGAAATGCTAATGCGGCTTGGCTGATCACTTCTGACTGGGTCACTGAAAATGCTCACAAATACCAGGTAGAAACAACACTTTTGAATACATACTGTACTAAAAAAACTCTTCAAATATTTCATCTAAAACTCTATTAATCTATTGCTCATAGTTCTGAATCCATCCATTAAAAAAATGAAGGACAAAACCAGTGTTTCTTTCTGTTCAATAATTCATTTCACTCTGATGTACATTATAATATGAAAGGGGAAAAAAAATCTTTAATCCCATGATGACTAGAACATCAGAGAATAATTAATTCAGACAAGCACACTACATCAACTACGACTGCTCTTTTACATCCCAAACCCTCATACAAGTGGTTTCAGTTCAAAAACTCTTTTCTTTGACTGATTACAAAGTTCAATTGCACACTTTTGTGAAGAGGCATGGAATGAGAGCCGTCCAACCACCAGCAGCACCATTGTCATCAGCAGCTCACGCTCTGCCATTCATCCACCCACTGAGAAGATAAAAAGCCCGCTCTCATCTACAAGATAAAAATGTGTTTTTTTAGGAAGGGTGTGTATGTGTGCTTTGAGCAAGTTTATAGACTTGATAAAAGGCAAACATTCAGTGTAGGATAGTAAAAGGAATCAAACCAATTCGCAATAAGACAGCGCTCAAGAGCATATGTAAAACCTCAACCCACAGCAATTGCATAAAAAAAAGCCCACAGCAGTTATTTCTTCATTAAGTTTAAAACCTAAAACACTCTAAACAAACACTGGCTAACGGAAACAATGTTTACAAAATATGCAAACGCTCAGCCCTTCAGCTCAACTCTTTCTAGGAAGGATAAGCGCGGCTACTCGTTGTAAAGTGGAGGACGTCCGGGTTTGTACACTGACGTGCTTGTGTGTGAGTGTGAGCTTAAGCCGCGCGTCTGTCCCACACCAGACCATCTGCTGATCCAGGGTGTCACTGCGTCTCCCCCTCGATCCGTCAGGGATTATCCTGTTACGTGCTTTAGACGCCTGCAGATTCCCAGCAGTTAAAACAAAGCAGGTAGGACAAATCCCTATATGACCACTGCTTGACAGAGCGAGGGAATAAAGGATGGCCTTGATAACTCTCAGTTCTGCTAGGGTCAAGTGTTAACTACTGATTTCACTATCCCACTGTAGCCTATCAAACTGCCATTTTCAATTTTATTAGATCTGAAGAATTATAGAAAGATTATTTCAGTGTGATAATGCAAATGCTTATTCTGACGTGCATGTAAATATATGTAAATAAATACTGTATACATGCATAAGGGCCAGGACACACAAAGTCAACAATCAGCCATTGGGCTTTATTGGTCCGGATAGTTGGTTTGGTGTGTTCTACACGGCACCACTTGTCATGTTAATGTCGAAGCTTGTTGGCCCGATTCAGCATGTAGAATGGGTGTCAGAGCAGGGTTTCTGCAGGTTTTACCAAGGTAAATTTAAGACTTTAAGACCATTATGAATGAAATTTTAGACTCATTTTTTCAAATGGTGCAGATGGAAAAGATTTTTATTTGCCCTATCAAAAAAATAATAGTTAAGTACATTTTATAATACAATAATAATTTTATAATAAAAAATTTAAATATTTGAGATATTTCTTAGCAAAATTCATTCATTCATTTTTTTTTTTTCGGCTTAGTCCCTTTATTAATCAGGTGTCGCCATGCACAGCAGAATGAACCGCCAACTTATCCAGCATATGTTTTCATGCAGCGGATGCCCTTCCAACTGCAACCCAGTACTGGGAAACACCCATACACACACTTTCACACACATATACTACGGCCAATTTAGCTTATTCGATTCACCTGTAGCGCATGTCTTTGGAACCGGAGCACCAGGAGGAAACCCACGCCAACACAGGTAGAACATGTAAACTCCACGCAGAAATGCCAACTGACCCAGCCGGGGCTCAAACCAGCAACCTTCTTGTTGTGACGCGATCGTGCTACCCACTGCAACACTGTGATGCCTTAGCTAAATATTTAAAATGTAAAAACAAGCAAGCTCTACTTACATCAATACACCTTTTTTTCCAACATAAACTTCATTTAAAATAAATAGTTAAACAAATGTTTTAAGAACTATAATAAACTAAATCTATGCACAACAATCTGTCCAGGTCGGTGTCCTCAGCAGTAAGTAGAAAGCAAAGTCCTCTTGCGCAGATGTAATTTGACGCGAGGCAACAACACAGTTGGGTTTTGTTGATGCTAGTTGTTTGGCGTCCGCCCTAATAGTAAATCTTTTATTTTCAATGATTTTTGTGTCTTTCAAAATCTGTAAAATCTTGTCGGTTGGAGGATACTAACAATTTCTAAAGGTTAAAAGTAACAATTAATTAGTATTTTAGGACTGCATGATCTTCAAATGTGTCTTCTCAGTAGGGCTGCATGATATTGTAAAAAAAATCTGATATTGCGATATTTAATTTTCCTGCGATAAATATTGCGATATGCATACAGTTTCACAAGATTGAATATTTCAATTTGTCAGTTTTCTGGAAAGTGCAAAACAGGTTTCAGGTACAGAAATTGAATACAATGAAATCACAATTAAATAGTCCAAATATCAAAACATTCCTAGAACAAGTAAAAATATTTTTTAGTTTTCACCGTCAGAACAAATAAGTCAAAATTAAGAGTTTTCCCTTAAAACAAGCAACATTATCTGCCAGTGGGGTAAGTAAAACTATCTTGTTTTTGCTTTGAAATGTAGATATTTGGACTAGAAACAAGACAAAATTTCTAATTAAGAAAAATATTTTTGCATAAATCGTATAAATTCCACATAAATACAGTGATTAAATACAATTCAGTTGTTCCTGGTCAATAATTCAGATTCAACATTGCATATCATTGCGATGTGACTACAGTGGATGCGCACATTGTGATATCAATGCTGAAACCATACTGCGCAGCCTTACTTTTCAGTATAATACTGTACTTCTCAGCACTTCAAAAAGTGTTGTTTTTTTATTCAGGAAATAGTTATTACACTAATTACATTTTAGAGGGTTTTATGGTAATTTATGTTAAGAATGTATAATAAAGACCACATTCTAGCGTATGAAGAATAAATTAAATATTTAAAGCTGTATTACACCATTTTAAGTTTCAGGAACTAATACAAGGTTTCCGCTACATTCATTCATCTGTGGCGGGCCGCCACGCCAAAATTCATCCCGCCACGGCTACATTACAACTTCTCATTAAACATTTAGTCGTGTTTTGTATAGCGGATTATAATCGCACTAAAACATATTAGAGGTAAACAGCGCAAACTTTTCTGCAACCGTAGTAGTGCTGTGCGCTATTTGTTCAACCCTTTAAGGTGACATGCTGGCTCTCTGACAGACTGACTGACAGGTGCGTGAGTCTAGCAAACACCGCGTAGCTTTCAGTTTAAGATGAACATAGTTTCCATAAGTATATTTTATTGATAAATGTCAATGGCTCTGCATACAATGACTTTATCTTGCTGGAGTTTCACTTTACTTCAGGACGCATTAATGTCGGAAAACGCACAAAAACACACTAAATCGCGCTTCAGCAGCGCTTACTGGAGAGCGCACGAGAAGATCTGCACTTGAACGTGTAAATTTGAGTGCGTGCAAAAAGTTCTGTGCACGAAGAGGAAATCGGCGCGCAAGCAAAGAGATTCGCATGCTCGTATTACATGAATGCTATCTCGACTTGCAATAATGCGTGTAATATTTGTCTTTGAAATAGTTGGCAGATCTGTGTAAAAAAAAAAAGTCCTGCCGCCACTGCTGGAAAAAATCCTAGAGGAAACACTGTAATAGGCAATAATATTTCACTCAATTCAACAGCAACATTAGTTGTTATTAGGGTTGTCACGATATCATAAATTTAGGCCACGATACTATACCAACTAAAGTATCACGATACCAAGTAGTATCACGATACTTTATCACAGTGGTGGGCAAACTTTTTAGACCCGAAGGCCACATCAAGTTTTGCAAACCCAGTGAAGGGCCACATGTCAACTTTTATTTATAGTGGCAGTACACTGTAAACCCGGATTTTGTGCTAATTAAACATTTTAAGTTATCATTACTAATTATTTATTGTTCTTTAAGAAATTGTGTCATTACTAAATCAATTTAGCTATTTGCACTAATCAGAAGAAAAAATGAGTGTACTGATCATGTTAAGCAGAGACAACTCCGTTCCTTATGTTTTTGTTAGGGAGGGGAGGGGCCTTGATTGGCTGAGGTGACGTGAGCAAAACGCTCAGTGAGTGCCTGCAGCTTTTAGGATGCTGGGTTACCGCGGATTTTTGAAATCAACATGAAACGGTAAGTGTGCAAAGAACCTTTTATCAGTTTATATGTTCCTCTGACAAAAATTATAACTGAAAATCCACACTGATGCTGAATTCAAAATTTGAGAATGAATATGTCAGTTAGCGCTATTTTCCCTGTCACTTCACAGTTAGTTTATACTATTATCATATACATTTGCCTTTTCTGTCTAGTCACCGTTTATAAAGTTAACGTTATCTACTGTTACTCTGTATGTTCACTGTTTAAAGCATGTTCCCTGTAAACCGTGATCGGCTAATTATTACACGTCGTGTTGGTTCATAGCACGAGCACATGCTAGCGGCTAACGCTAAATATAATAAATCTTTAATAACGCTGAAAGTTTCACATGAGTGATTTTTTTTGTGTAAGGGGCGAGTTTACATTGCTACTTAAACTGTGTAGAAGTTGAGGTGACAAACGCTAGCAAAATTGATTTACTTTCACAGTAAAGGTACAATTATATTTGCAGCTTTTTCTGAACTTTTTTTTCTTAAACTTTCTTATTTGCCGTTTAAAGATGGACCTTATGTGTGCACTTAGAAAAAAGAAGTGGTGGAGTCTTAGCCTGCAATAAGCCTGATCCTGCTACGCTGACCTGCACTTTATACAGTAGATCAGGTATGTTTAAGAATGTAATAACATTTATCTATTACTTTATCTCACTGTTAAGTGTTGCTTACAGTCTTTTGTGTCACTTTATTATTTCACATACTTATGGGACAACAAAGCTGTGCAAAACATGACCTATTTTTTATTTATTTGAAGTATCATTTTTTGCTATTAAGTGATTTAGTTTAGAAATATTAATATTCTGTATTTTCTCTTGTTTTGCAGGTGTTCTTAAAGTTCAGCAGAATAATGGAAAATAACCTCAAGCGGGAATTTGGTAACACTTTATAATAATTACACACTATGAACCATTTACTAAGCAATAGCAAATAATGAATTTATTATCTGTTAAGCATTAACTCTACATTAATAGATGTTAGTAAGCAGTTTATAACTGCAGCTACAAATGCTCTATTCTTGACTTATAAACACATTTATAATGTGCTTAATAATTGTACTTCCATACATCGTAGTGATTTATTTTTCAATACTAAATTAAGTATTGCATTATTTACAAAAGTTATTTTTATTTTTTAAGATAATTCAGAATGAGTTAGTAAATGATTAATAAACTATTGAAATTAACATTTATAATTCTTATTATTCAGGCATAATAGTTAATTTGTATGTTAATAAATGCTTTATTAACTCAACTTTATCCAGTTTTGTGACCTAATCTAAAGTGAGGACTATTTATGCTTTATAAATCCCATTATAAATGACAATTACAGGCTCAGTTATATTCTAAACATGAAAAAAGTACAGAAACAATATTATTTATTCTATTCGTTTGAACATACATAAATGATACTGTACTTCAAATGAAAAAGTTGCATTAGTAAAGCATTTATTAACATGCATAGTAACCATTACTACATGCCTGAATAATAAGATATATAAACGGTGATTTCAATAGTTTATTAATCATTTACTAACTCATTCTGAATTATCTTAAAAACCACCAACCACTCTTAAATAACTGGTTTGTAAATAATTTAATACTTAATTTAGTAATGAAATTTTGTTTTTTAACAAAGTATGAAAGTACAAGTATTAAGCAGATTATAAATGTGGTTGTAAGTCAAGAATACAGCAGCATTTGCAGCTGTATTTATAAACTGCTTACTAACGTTTATTAATGTAGAGTTAATGCCTAACAAATAATAAATTCATTATTTGCTAATGCTTAGTAAATGATTCATAGTGTGTAGTTATTATAAAGTGTTACTGGAATGTTTGATCGACACAGTCTGTTTATTTGAGATCTTTCAATCAAAGAGGAGGAATGTTGGAGAGCTGTTGTCAGATCTTTTACAGCAAATCAAGGTTGGTTCATGTCCATTATACATTTGCATTCTTTTTTAAAAGTTAAATTATTGAAAATTTCCCAAGTGTTACTATATCGTTTGTCTAATACAATTGTTCAACTTTATTTATTTATTCATTTATTTATTAACAGACTCAAGAGCCTACGGATATTAGGTCCTAAAAGTGCTTTTGATTCTCCTGGAGGACAAGCCTGCAGACTTCTTTAAACCATGCTTTGTAAGTAACTTATTGTCTTAAAGGATATATTAAAGGACCACGAAAAATTCTTTGCATTAATGCATGGTCCTTATATTTTATGAAAGGTTCACACTTAGTTTAAAACTTTGAAACTTAAGAGTAGCAAAACATCTTTCCAAACTCTCTAACATGTCATCATATATTCAACCCACAACATTGTTTATCTTCAGAACACAGTTTAAGTTATTTTTAATGATACCTGTGATTTTTGTGATTTTTAATGAACTTCAATTTAAAGATAAATTGGCTTTGTGACTTTTAATTGAGGGAAAGTCTGATAGTTAAATTGGGAATGAGGGTCAATAATTAAATGCTAAATTTAAAATTGTAGAATGAAATAAACATTTTGCAGTGTAACTAAAGCAAACCAATTCACATATTGTCTTTTGTGTCTCTGTCATTGAAAAGTTATTTGTTTAACATTATTAATGATTATGTAATGAGAAACATAACTGTTCTTCTCTGTTGGTAGGACTCTGATGATCCAGTCATTCCACCACCTTGAAATCCTACTTATCGCGGAAGAAGCCTCAGTTAAGATGATCATTGAGGGACAACTTGTGATGGACAGCATCAAAGACTTGCCAAAAGCTGTGCATTCTCTTTGGACTACTACAGTGGAATGAACCGCCAACTTATCCAGCATATGTTTTACGCAGCGGATGCGCTCCCAGCTGCAACCCATCACTGGGAAACACCCATACAAACTCATTCACACACATACACTACGGACAATTTTAGCTCACCCAATTCACCTATAGCACATGTCTTTGGACTGTGGGGGAAACCGGAGTACCCGGAGGAAACCCACATGAACACGGGGAGAACATGCAAACTCCACACAGAAATGCCAACTGACCAACCCGAGGCTCGAACCAGCGACTTTCTTGCTGTGAGGCAACAGCACTACCTACTGCGACATCGCGTTGCCATCTGTAGAACTTCAACAAAAATAAAAATTAAAAAAATTGAAAAGTTGTTTGATTCTTTGTGCTTAAAATTGTAAAATTTCAGTGGTATTATTTTTAATTATAATAGATTACCTAAATATAACAATTATCATTGCATAAAAGCATTTTTTTTTATTAATATGATGTGTTCAATTTAATAGTCATTTTACAAAACATATTCTCTATAAAATTAGTAATGTGAACTAATGATTTTTAGTAAAGACTACTAATCCACGTTTGATTTGTCTTCTACACCCACTAAAGATTTTCTTTTAATACAGCTTAACCTGTTTAGTTGAATATATGTAAAAACTAAACTTATTTCGTGCAACGGGTTTCCACGCAACAATCTAGTAAAGTCAACTAATCCGGGTTTAAAGTGTACGCATCGAACATGTAATATCGGACAGAAACATGTCACATTTACACAAAATTCACAAGTCAAAATTTACAAGTCAAATTAATTTGCACTGCTATTTATATTTACTTATCATCATCATCATAAAACAATAAAATAATCCCTTATAAAATATAATAATAATAATGTAATAATTTTTACAGTGGAGAATAGAAAGGGTATTGTCTAATAGAAAAAATCTCATATTAACACATTAAAAATAATTCTTAAAGTTTACTATTCAGTCAAATTTATAATAATCTCATTTGCACTGCTTTTAGAATATAGAGATCAATCATCATAAAACTTGATGAAACCACAAATCTTTGATAAAAGAACTTTAAGTGGATGTGTGCATGGAAAATATATTCTATGACAAAAATGAACACGCTTAACCAGCAATTATTATACAATTTGAGTCAAATTCACAACAATCTCCTTTCATCCCATACTGGTTGCGCTAACTGTACCGATGTGCAATACTGCCATCAAATGGCGTTCACTTGTATTGCATTATTAATTTACTAATTCTGAAACCAAACCGTTACTCAGAAGCAGCATTTTAAAATGTGTGAAAGTGTTCAGCGGGCCGCATATGGCCCGCGACCCGTAGTTTGCCCACCTCTGCTTTATCAAGTCATAACTCAAATCTACAAAATAATGCAAATTGTCCGAAATACTATAATACTTTCTATATAATCCTAATTCTCTGTTTTATTTGTATATACTGTAATTGTTTTGTTGTTATTGCAATAAATCAATAAATCATTGATCACACCATATGATCTGTCAAGACTGATTCTACACAGTTTTGCAGCCTTAATGCAGACTGTTCAAGTTAAAATAAAATAAATGGTTTATTGATGGTCTATTGATTATTTGCCGGCACAAATGTGTAATCAATTTAGTGATTTTTCCACATGCAACACCCTATTTTAGAACCCCTAAAGACGATACTATCATTTACAAACTACAGAGGCACCGCCAGTATTTCGGAGCCACAGTATCACGGTGCTGCTGAAGTACCGGTAAACCGTGCAACCCTAGTTATTATATTAAAAAAACAATCACATATTCAATTAATACTGAGCCCAAGATGAGATTTAAACACAATTCTACCATCAAATACAAATGTTTCAAACTTCCCTAATTCACAACTATTCCTCTCTCTTTTTTAAAGATGTGATTTGTAGAATAATAAAACAAAACTGTCCATAACAGAAAAAGATAAATGCTTTATACATTTCTGACATTCTCACTCACAACCCTAAGGTTTTGGTCTATCTTCATAATTCTTCAGCTCTCCCTCAACACAGCTTGGCAATGGTGACTCTAGCCTAAAATACGGATCAATTATTTAGGGCCTTGCAAACAATGAGTCAGCCACCTGAATAATGGTGTTCATCTAAGTCAATGTTTGTACAGTGTGCCACATGGTCCAGTCATATGCATATCACAGAATACATTATGCCCTTACAAAATACAGAGTAAATTGGTTTGAAATGAACAGAGCCTGCGGTGTAAATAGTAAAGAGGTAGGTTGACTTTTATGTTGATTTAAATTGTGCAATATAAATGCCTTGTTACTTTTGGTGGTTTAATCCATCATATAAAAACACACATAACTTTTAGAGACCAGAGAGTTACAAGAGCATCTAGTCAAATCTATTTGTTGCAAAAGTAGTCATGGAAATTTTATGAATATCAGGAGTCAATATAAAAATAAGAATATTTTTTTCTGAGATTATGTCAGAAGATGATTGTTAAAAGTTTTTAGTTTGGAGTATTTAATTTCACAACTAATTAAATGGCAAAGTTAAGTTTAAGTCTTTTGCTTTTGAGGAAAATAGCTTTTTGTTCTTGGAGAAAGACATCAAACTTCAGAGTAGAATATTATGATGGCTTCCACATGTGCTCAGCTGCTAAGAAATATAAGAGAAGCCACAAGAATGTTACAGTGAAATGATTTGCCATGCTGTTGGATCCAATTTCAATCCAATTCAGTTTTTCAAAATATCAAATCAAACATTTCCTGCTCAGTTTTTCTCTTCTGCAATCTAAACAAACCAGCATAAAACTCACCAAGAACAAAAGTGCACCCACCTAGACCATGCTTTAATGAAACTGACAAGAAAACAGTCTCTTAACAACACATTTAAAATTGACCTCATACTCTCAATTAAGGCTGCACAATATATTGTTTCAGCATCGATATCGCCATGTGTGCATTCACAATAGTCATATTGCATAGATCTGCAATGCTGAGTTGACATTGCAGTATCATTTTTACATTTACATATGCAAAACTATAAAGGATGCACTGTTTATTTCACTTTTATCTTTGCTTTATTGCATTTATCTATGCTTGTAATTTGTTTATTACATGAAATGCATGATTCACTGCATCTCGATCAACCCAAATTAATCCCTTTGGTAACACTTTAAGGACCAATTCTCATTATTATTTAGTTGTTAGTAGGGGTGTAATGGATCACAACCCACGGTTTGGAACACGTGACCCGCAGATTAATACTTTTTTTTACTTGCTTAATCCTAAATTTGTACCGATCACAGAGAGATCACCTCTCGCATTATTCAAATCACATGTATGAAAGCATTTAGGCTTTCTAGTAAAATATAAGAATGACAGAAGAAGTTGTGGATGTGTCGGGTTTCTTAGAATGTGATGGTTATTAATTTGTGGGTTATTAAAGGCATTTTCTGTCACTAGTTGTTTAGCCTGCATTAATGCATTCAGTGTAAGCTGCACAATTAATCATTAAAATATCGGGATCTCAACACCCACGCAACAAATTATAAATGATGGTGATTTGAATATGTTTATTAATCCTTCGACTCGCTCCATTCAAATATGTGTTTGAAAAATGCAGAAATCAAAAAAGAGATTCAGTCTTTTGAGTTAGTTATGAAGTTTACAAACATTCAAATAACACATAAGTACTGAGATAACAGTTTATAGTTTAGATTAAACCACTGATGTTTATGGTAAAGATTCAAATCACCATTATACGCATTTAACTTGACACTGAAAAATGAAAGTTGTAGGCAGCAATTACATTATTTAATTAATAGGTGGTGACAACCAGCCATCAAAAATATGCCACTGAATAATTCTTCAAAAATGACACATCTAGTAATGAAACATGAAGATTTATGAGTGAATAACTGAATCATTTATTGAGAAGACACTAAAAAAAAAATGAATCGTACAAATTATAATGTTAGATTTATACTTTTAGCGTCATCAGCAACAGTAGTAGTAACTGTGAATTGTTTTTCACAGTACTGAATATTTTACAATTTATTTTTGTTTAGCTGATTATTTCTTCATATTATTTTTAATATGATTTTGTAATAAATGGAAAGCAAATGACATTTGTCTCCTTCCCTTTTTGACTGATCTGAAAAATGGTCCAATCCGTGACAAAAAAATTAATAATAATGTGATCCGTTACACCACTAGTTGCTAGGTTATTGAGATATTGGCTGCTTATTAGGACTTATAAAGCATGTATTCTGTATGATTTTATTCTACATACCTAATCCTACCCAATACCTAAACTACCTTAATAAGGAGCAAATTATAGTTTATTGAAGCGCGAGTATTGAACCTTAAAACACTTTCCAAATAGTGCTCTTCAATCATTTGCTGGAATTGTATAGATACGGTATATCGCAATATACAGTTAAAGTCAGAATTATTAGCCCCCCTGAATTATTAGCGCCCCTGTTTATTTTTTTCCCCAATTTCTGTTTAACGGAGAGAAGATTTATTCAACACATTTCTAAACATAATAGTTTTAATAACTCATTTCTAATAACTGATTTTTTTTTATCTTTGCCATGATGACAGAAAATAATATTTTACTAGATATTTTTCAAGATACTTCTATACAGCTTAAAGTGACATTTAAAGGCTTAATTAGGTCATTTAGGCAGGTTAGGGTAATTTATTGTATAATGATGTTTTGTTCTGTAAACTATCGAAAAAAAGGTAACTTAAAGGGGATAATAATTTTGACCTTAAAATGGGTTTTAAAAACTTTAAAACTGCTTTTATTCTAGCCAAAATAAAACAAATAAGACTTTCTCCAGAATAAAAAAATATTATCAGACATACTGTGAAAATTAAAAAAATAAATAAATCAAAGGGGGGCTAATATAAGTATGACTTCAACTGTATATTGCAGAAAAACAAAATATTGCAATGTCAGATTTTTCCAACATCGTGCAGACCTACTCTCAATTAAAGCTGTAATATTCACTCAGAAATTAAAATCTTCTAAAAATCAGCCGCCCCCACTCCCTTCGGTATGTTACAAGCTAAAACTGAACTTCAACCACAAAGTGTGTCAGCTTTAGATTTATCAGTCTCCATGGATCTAACAGCATTCTTTAGAATCGGTCTACAAGTGGTCAAGGCCAGCAAACATTCATTGTGACTAATGATACTGATGAACTGAGCAACGCTGTTGATGGGAAATCCTGTTTAATCAAGGTTGCAAGTTATACTGAGCAAATGAGAGCAATCACTAGCCGTCCGATCTAGTGAAACAAATGAAAGCAGCTTTCCTTTCAAATACCCCTTTGGAAGCAACTGTAATTAAACATTAGCTATGAGTTCATCTAAGGTTACAGGAACACGGTGACACCATTGAAGCAGAACTCAAGGCATCTGAGCAGAGTGTGACAGGAAAGGTGAATCTCATTGAATGTCGTGGTAATCAGGAACCAGATGCCCACAGCAAGGACAGTATGTTGAGACATTGATTATGTATGTAGTAAGTAGACTTGCTCTTCATCAGAGAACATTTAGAGCTTCTCCTCTTAAATGTTATACTCAGTCTAAAGATATACAATAAATACAGTCCAAAATCAGAGACAACTAGTGAAAATTTGGGGTGGAGAATAATGAGCTGTTTAATGGCTGATATTGGTAATTCAAATAAATATTAGTAGGGCTGGGCCGATAAACGATATAATATCGAATCGCAATACAATTGATGTCAATAACAATGATAAGCTCTGGGCTTTTTTACTCTATGTTGATCTAAGAGCCAATCACACAGCAGAAATGTGCAACAATGGCATTCTAAAAGTGTGTTGATAAAATGTACCGAATTTTCGCCACTGAAAATTTATCGACTGAAAATGTTATTTGTCATTTAGTGGAACCTTTAATTTTTGTGGATTCAGTCATTGTTGAGTTACTCTTTTATATCTGGAAGCATCAACAACTTATCGAAATATCATTATCGTTCAATATGGAAAATAATTATCAAGATTGCATTTTTGCCATATCGCCCAGCCCTAAATATATTCAATAGCACAATTGTTTTCAACATTTTAACACTATTAAAAACTATAATGTTAAGCACCAGTCAAAAAAATTTATAAAAATAAAGTTGTTATCAGAAACAATCTGTATTTTAAGATATTTAACAATAGAAAACAAGTAACTTACTAAAAAAAATTGACTATTAAATGCACTCTGTTTTACTATATTTAGATCAAATAAATAGACTTTGAGCATAAGAAACTTATGAACAGTAGTTTATGCAGTGCTAAGTGAACACTGGACACTTTACATTATTTACCAGTACCAATGATAAAAAAAAAAAGGCCAAATATTAGCCAACATGAAGCAGAGAGCTGTTGTACAGTATAAAACTGAGAGGCTTGATTTGTGAAAATAACCAGTTGGGTGTACGTTATACTGCTTATTTCACAATTACTTGCCACTAAATTAAACAGTTAGACACAAACATTTATCTGAGCTTTAATAATTTACTAGCTACTAATAGGGATGCGGCGATACCGAGTACCGATTCCTTGTCATGGTGATCAGCCAAAACAGAGAACAGATTCTGATGTTTCAAGCTTTATAATGCATTAAGCACATTTTCTCTCCAAGTATGAACCTTAAGAGAAGATCTTGCCTTACCTAAGAGAATAAATTAAGGATGCTGCAGATAACACCTTAAACATGTCTCTTATAACCATTAAGGTGTAAAAAATGTCACGGCCAGATGCAGCTTTACAGAAAACAATTCATTCATTCATTTTACTTTGGCTTATGCTAATATAACGGAGCACTTGTGCGTCTTCCTCTGCTTGTAAACTCATAAACAAACACCTGCTTTCAGTCCATGAGATCGGCCAGATTGGAGAGAACCGATCGATTTATATATATATAAAATAGTAAATGGCATATCATGAGCCTCAAACACCATTGATTCCTCCTTATAGAAATCTCATTTGAGAAAAGACCACAGAAAAATATGTGAATCTGAAGACAACACTGACTGTTACATAACACTCTGGAACATTAATATGCATGCCAGTGTTGGATTGGCCACAACATTTCCTAATGAGATTACAACAATGATAAAAATGTTTCCTTATGTTCTCAGCTTAACACAGCTTATCATGTTTCTTATGTACATGGGACTCTTATTTTGAACACAGAACAGGAGTTTTGGGTAAAGTTAATGCAACAGGCATCTAGTAATGGGCGATATAAACGATATGCGATATAAACGATACAAAATTGGCCTACGATATTCTAATTCTATTGCACTTTCGCGATAATGCATGTTTGATGACGCAATCTACCCGCGAAATTAAGAGCAACGAGCTGCAGCCGGCTGAATAAACATGGCTGAAAGCGTCAGCGAAACAGAGGAGCACGTGAAAAAGACTGGTGCAACATCTGTTATTTGGACGTGGTTTGGCTTTCAGCCGTCCGACGAACAGCAGCAAAATATACTCTGTAGAGTGTGTGGGGCAAAAGTTCCAGCTAAGAGAGGTAACACGACTAATCTGTTCTACCACCATAAAAACTAAACATGTTGTCGAATACCAGCATTGCCAGGCAATGCAGCCAAGCGCAAAATCCAGTACGAAGAATACAGGACAGAGAAAAAACAGGATCTGATCCAAACCTCAATCCAACAGTCATTTTCAAAAGGTACTCATTATTAGGAAGAGCCCACGATGGATTGAAATTACTAGGGCCATAACTGTTTACATGTGTAAGGACATGGTCCCTTTTCAAACGGTAGAGAGACGCGGCTTTAAAGCCATGATCAGAGCTATTGATCCACGATATGAGGTGCCAAGCCGCAAATACTTCACAGAAACAGAGATGCCAAAATTGTATGCGGAGCTTCGCGAAAATGTTTAAAAAGAGCTGTGTGACTTGAAATACTTTGCTACTACAACGGACCTGTGGTCGAGCCGTACCATGGAGCCTTTCCTCAGTCTGACTATTCACTTTATAACGGATGATTGGAATCTTGGCAGCCGGTGTTTGCAGACGTCGTACTTCCCCGCTGAACATACGGCCGAGGAGATCGCACAAGGACTCAAGGAAGCGCTTGAGTCATGGGGTTTTAAAGAAGAACGCCAAGTTTGCATTACTACTGATAAGGGAACGAACGTGGTCAAGGCAGCGTCTCTGAATGATTGGACCAGGCTGCAATGTTTTGGACACAGGCTGCACCTTGCCATCGGTAGGTTAAAACATTTTGTGCTTATGCATAATATTAATATTTTAATAAATATTTATATATATAAACCCACTTGGTATTATATGAATATTACATGAATTATTTTTGTTATATATATTTTGTTATTTATATTTTGTTTATTTATCTGCAACATTCTGTTGTTTAATTACAATTTTGCTTTTGCACAATAAATGTTCTCAAAACGACATGCAACGTTTCTTTATTTCTTAAAAGCAGTTTGGCTTTCCTAAGGGTCTATGTAACCTGTTCTGAAATGGTTCTATTATAATTTATATATCACAATATATATCGTTATCGCAAGATTTTAGCCCATATCGCCCATCCCTACAGGCATCTTATCATAACCAATAACCCAGAACACAAAGTATGGTTTATTATATTGGATTGAAAGGATATATATATATTGCAAGTTTATTCAGCTGGATAACTGAAAATAACAAACCTTGGAATGTTATGACTGACCAATCAGAATCAAGCATTCCAGAGAGCCAAATAATGACAGCCGATAGCATAAAGGATGGCTATACAGTGTGTCTGAACATTAAACATCCTATCATGTGTAAAAGTATAGTAAAGTAAAGATAGTAGAGCTATACTATATGATGATATGCAAGCAGAGGTTTTCATTACAAACTATATCATCCTTATTTATTATTACAAATGCCTCATTACTTTGTTCACACTCATTTATTGCAAAATTTGATTGATGAGATTGATCCAAAAAGCCTATTATGGAATCATACACAAACCCAACGCATGTACTAACATTACCAACAAGCACACAGCCATCTCTCCATACCTTTTACACCTCTGGCCCTCGCTGGAACTTACACAAACATTACAAACATGCACACAGTGGTGTCTTTCCTTTAAATATGTCCCAATAAACACCCACACTTTTCCCTTTGGTGCACACATGCACACACACACACACGCACACGCACACGCGCACACACACACACACACACACCATTTGGCTGGTGTTCATTAAAAATTCACAGTTTGTTCCATTAAAGATTCACCACAGCAGTGCTGTTGCGTTTATCAGGCCTCTGCCAGTCGCCCTCCAGCGAGCAGCGAGGAAGCTTTCCAGGGCCCTGATAATACGGCAAGGCTGCGATGCTGCAGCTGATCTGAGGGAGGTCAGAATAAGCGAGAGGGATGTGCACAGGCAGAAAGTGCTGAAGGTCCTAGCCTCTTTTTCCATTTAGAGCTACAGCAGGCTGCGCGCCTCAATAATTCAGCAGTGTTTCACGCGCCTCCTGACATCACCGCTGCATGCTCGTGATGCCGACGCTTCAGCCACAGGCTTCACGCTGCCCTGGATTGAACCACTGACCACCATCACACACAAGTTCAGCCAAACCTCATATGGCCAGGAGACTGTACAGGAATATATTATCATAAAGGTTTCCAACAGGGGTACTGAGGGGGACATAGACTCAAAAAATGATTTGTGCTGCTTGTTCAAAGTACTTATTTAAAATGAGTTGAAACCACATAATGCCTTCAGGTTTTTTGGGATGACTTAATTGTTTTGTTCAATCCACTTCAATTTGTACAACCAATTACGTTAACTTAATCATGAAGTATAATTAAAAAAAAGCTATAAAATAATTAAATTAATATAAAATAATTTTAACTAAGGCAAGACGAAAACGGGTGATTTACATGCACACTTGAAATACTCCTCTTTGTTCAGTCTGCACTATTTCTTTCTAGAATTTAGGAGCAGTAGAATGGTCTTGAACGCAAACACAGGCATTTATTGCGTTTCAGTAGTTTGTTGTTGTTCATGTTCTCTCTATGGTGTTCTCCTCCTGCTTTTTTACAGTGAAACATCAGGTCCATTTCTTTGACACCTTAAGGAACTACATAGTTCAAAAACAATTTAAGTGCGTACTCACACTAGGTACAGTTGCGTTGAATCGTGCCGAAGTGCGCTTGTCCCCCATCCCCTCTGCCCCCAACGGCCTGCACTCACACTGCATCTTTACCTTTCGAGCCGGAGCACGCTTCGTCATCGATGATGCGACTGTTTAGTTTAACAGGAAGAGAAGTGCTCTCGCTCAGCACAGTGGACATTGCTTTAGTTATATCGTTTTGCAGCGGTTTTATTAATCTTTGTATACCTAAAGTTCGCATTTCATTTGGTCGCTATTTTTTTCAGTTTTCTGCTGCTGATGCTTGGAATCATCTGCAGCAGACCTTAAAGCTTAACACTTTTATTCCAATATCATACTTTAAAAATTTAATCCAGTTAATAGTACAAGATCACTGTGCATGTTTTTAGTTTTTCCTTTGTTTTATATGTTATTATCTGCATTTGTGGAATTGTTATTGTATTACTGCTGCTTCACATATCTGTTTTTTATGTTGCCTCTTGGCCAATTCATCATTGTAAATGAGAACTGGTTCTCAATTGACTTACCTGGCTAAATAAAGCTTGATATTGTATTATTTTTAGTCGTTTGAGATGCAGCGACACACAGTCAAATATTTTGCGAAACAGATCCACAACTTTTGATGCTCATAAATTACCATAAAAGTCCTTGTGCTGCACGTATTAGGAGGTTTGCTGAAGGTGCAGCGAGGGGTTTGTGTCTTTAATAAACTATGACAGTTTGCGTTCACTGAAAAGTTAGAATGATTAATAAATCCATATATCCCTTAAAAATGATGTTGCATCTTCAGTTTCTCGCTCAGGCGCACTTTGCACGCACACTACAAGCATACCAAGCCAAAGCCTAACCGAACCGCGCTTTGGCACACCTCTTCCAACCGGAGCAAGTCCGGCCAACTGTATCACACCCGGGTCCAATTCAGAGCACTCACACTTGTCAAACAAACCAAGACACGTGCCTGGGCACAGTACGGATAGCATAGTGTGAGTAAACCCTAAAGGAAATGTGTGACCTGCACACGCACACTCAAATGTATTATTATACAGATGATGTTAACATTATTTAAAATTTAATTGATGTAAATTTGTTTTAAAATCAACTGTTTCTATATCAACTTTATATGGCCTTGTACATCCAATAATAATTCATATTTCAAAAGTTAATATTGCATTATATGTACAAAGGCTGCATGATACTGGAAAAATCTGACATTGCAATATTTTGTTTTTCTGCGATTATATATTGCAATATGAATATCATTTTCACCAGATGATTTGAAAAGCTCTACTTGAAAAGATTTCATTAATTTAGATGGACTGGGCTGATCAAGTCTTTTACTATGCAGTGCATCAGCAAAAAATATAAAAAAAAATTCCAAGCATTTATAAACACAACAGAGCAAAAGTTAAATAAACAGTGCTCTATGATTTAATGAGGAGTCTAACAGTATTCAAATATAGAAATCAAACAATCAAATGTAACATGGTCATCATTGTAGAAATAATTTTATGCAAGAATATAAAAGAATATGGGGCGGTGCGGTGGCCCAGTGGGTAGCAATGTCGCCTCACAGCGAGAAGGTCGCTGGTTCGAGCCTCGGCTGGGTCAGTTGGCATTTCTGTGTGGAGTTTGCTTGTTCTCCCCGTGTTTGCGTGGGTTTCCTCCAGGTGCTCCGGTTTCCCCCACAAGTTCAAAGACATGCTGTATAGGTGAATTGGGTAAGCTTAATTGTCCGTAGTGTATGTGTGTGTATTTAATTATATCTTTATACTTTAATCTTTATTAAATAATCTATCCTGCGATGTGACTATTGCAGATACACACATTGCAAAATCAATGCTCTAACAATATAATGTACAGCCCTAATATGTACGGTATGTTATTAATATGTACTTTAAGTATGTTATTAAAATACTTGGGGGGGGGGGGGGGGGGGGGGTAAAAGGTTCTGTTAGTTTAAAAAAAAAAAAATTACATTTTGTAATTCTTAAGTTTCTAAAAGTAATGACTGGATCAGTTGATCAATGTTTTTATTTTAATTTTGAGCTCATATTTTCGAATCAAAATACCACCATCAAATATCAACTTGAAGTTTCATTCATTCATTTTCTTGTCGGCTTTGTCCCTTGCGGGGTCGCCACAGCGGAATGAACCGCCAACTTATCCAGCATGATTTTACGCAGCGGATGCCCTTCCAGCCGCAACCCATCTCTGGGAAACATCCACACACACATTCACACTCATACACTATGGACAATTTTAGCTTACCCAATTCACCTGTACTGCATGTCTTTGGACTGTGGGGGAAACCGGAGCACCCGGAGGAAACCCACGCAAACGCAGGGAGAACATGCAAACTCCACACAGAAACGCCAACTGACCCAGCCTAGCCGAGGTTCGAACCTGCGACCCAGCGACGTTCTTGCTGTGAGGCAACAGCACTACCTACTGCGCCACTGCGTTGCCCCACTTGAAGTTTCAGTAAAACCACATTACTGTTTGAGTTCACATTACTTGTTTTAAGTTTGTGCGTTCTAGGTTTACATATTTTTATCTTTACATTTCATTGGATTAATCTGAATTATGCAAAACGAGTACTAAGGAAACCGAAGCACCACATAAAATAAACTCAATGCAGTACACATCCGCAATGAAACCTTAAACTGGAAAAATAAGAACATAACAATGAAAGTCTGACACACCAATTGGAGCACTGCCATTAAACAAACACAAGAATGTGGCACACTCAACATACTGCACTCTATATACTACAACCTATAAACAACGTTTGACTGAGTAATTGCAGTCCTGGCCTTTGCGAGATGACTCAAGAGATGATAATAGCTTATGTGTGTCCGTTAACAGGCTGGCATGTCGAGAGATCTCTCTAGGCTTTGATGAAGGCCAAGGGAATGGGGAGATTTCGCGGGAGGGGGCTTTGGCACTTGTGTGGGCCCCACCGGATGAATAGCACTGTTGCTTTTTAATGCAGTGCCAGCCAGCGTGATGAAGAGTTTTAAGAAAAACAGTTGCCAGGTTCCTTGAAAAGAAGCCTAAGAGAGTCGCCAAACTATGCTGATCTAATTACCTGCTGTTTTTTTTTTTGTCCAAGGATCTTTTAAATAAACCTATTGTTTACTGGCCATCCATGGGGACCATGACGTACATACACAATGCACACAACAAGAAGAGGATCTGTTGTTATTCAGCCTGAACGCATACAGACAGCGCAATCATTTCTCCAGTTTGGGCTATTGCTATGTCCATATGTCCACACATGTTCACACATGCTGCTTTTCAAATAGGATAAATCTGCCTCCAAAGGGCAATTTGGAGTGATAACACTACTGAAGGCTCGATCCAAACCAAAGTGTGCAAACGTGCCCCTCAGGGTGCAAATGCTGCAAATTCACTCCCATGATTCATTTCACATGACTAATTTGTGGTATATATGATACAGGAGTGTGCACTGATATGTTCAAGCAGAAACTATGTTTGATCCAGTCCAAAACGTGTCAATGTGTCCAGCATCCTGGAACAGCCAATGTGTCATCAATCAAGGTTAAATTTTTCTTTGCCATTTTCTTTGCCATTCCAGATGACTTTATTAATAAGTTATTGGAGTCACTGCAGAGATGTATGGATGCAGTTCTTCAAGCTGATGGGAGTCATACACATTATTAATTCTTTTTCCACTGCACCATGACTTTATATTCTAGACTGTGCATTATTTCTGTTAAGTGACAAGACTTTTGTCTAAACAAAGTCAGACCTTTCTGTCTTAATTAAATAAATAATAAATCAAGGCATGATCATATTTTATTTTGGTAAAATAAGAGTAATCTAGATCTTCATATAAGCCACTTTTGATACCAAATGTTCAACTAGAAGTCAAGTTATTATTTGTTGTTCCTAAAACTTAGATAAGCGACAAGACAAAAATAGCCAACCAAAAAATGATAATTACCTCATTATTTGTGCTCCCTCGTGCATTTTTAAACCTTCTTTCTTCTGTTGAACACAAAAAATATATATTCTGAAGAATGCTGGTGTCTTGGACATCATCGACTTCCATAGTAGGAAAAACAGAAATACTATGGAATTCAATGGGTGTCAGCAACCAGCATTCTTCCAAATATATTTTGGGTGACACTTAACTTGAAAGGGTGTTTATAAGACTGTCATGAAGCCTTTATAATCATGATTTGTCCTGTTTTTGTCTTTATCATGACAACTTGACATTACTAAGACAACAAAACTTGTCATAAATCTATCATAACCATGATAAGTGCTTGAACTATCTCTTAACAGGTTTATAAAAATAGCAATATTATAGGCTGCTTGTTTATACACACTGTAGACACACATCAGTGTTCAAACCCCATGTAAAAGTGAATTTTGTATAATAGACCACTTTAAAATCCAACAAATTATGTTGTATTGTGTTGTATTAGGTTTACGTTTAGCAAATCATTTGCTTAAGTCTATTGAATACATAGATATTCACACATGCATATATACAGTTGCAAGTAAATTAAGTACAGTCAACTTGCTCTTAAGCACTCATGAACCAGCTATGATCATGGCTGATGGCATATATATAACAGGCTACAGAAACTCTCCATCCCTTGAAAGTTCTCACTCTGGAGGTTCTTTGTTCTTTGTAAGTGATTAAAGTTATTTGTTCTTACTAAGTTTTTTTTGTAGGGATTAAAGCTTGCAGATTTACATTACGTCACAAGGTACCACCTAAAGTCACACCATAAGCATAATCAAAAAAGCCCCATATTCGAATGTCTGCACAGTTATTGGATGTTGGTTTGTGTGACATGTTCACACGAAGTTAACACAATTACTGCGTTATCATGATCAAGCATGCCCACACCTAGATAGCAATCCAAAAGAGTAATTTAATTAAAATCCATCTCATTTATTCAACCAAAGACAGCCCAACCTGATACAGGTACACAAAGTGTTTGTTCCCCGAAATAGATCTGCTGCTTTTGTTTTGCGATGCAGCAGAAATGGTGACTGGGGCTCATATATCCTGACCGGCTTCACCAACAGCATAATTAGCACTGATGATACTGACAGTGATTAGTGACTCAACTAAGAAAGAGAACCAATGAAGGAAAGTAGTAGCATCAACAGGTTCTCTGCATTAGCTGTAATGTTTGAGAGCACAGAACAGATCTGTCCACAGAGAAGAAATTACCAATATCGTTCAGTCTGCTTGATGCAGAATGGAAGAACGAATATCATTAGATCTCTGCTCTTCCTGTTAAGCGTTTGAGGTAGGTTGAGACGCCTTAAAATGGCATGTGCTCATAGTACAGTCTCTTCTGTTCAAAAAAGGAGAGTCATGTCATATGCAACCAGTTCTGCTAGTGGTGGATACACCAATAACGAAGATCTATGGTGTATTCCAATGACCAAAGACTATAGAATACACAAGACATGCATGCCGCTCGTATAGTTTTGAATGAAAAAAGTATAATCAGGTCAATGTGGCTGCTTTAGCGAATGAACTTCCAGCTTCAAGTAATGGAGCCAATCATCGATCTCTAAAGACCGGTGATCCTCCTGGAGCAGTGCTTGGTCCAGATGTATGATTTTATGACAGCTTGCAGATTTGTTATTATAAACCCTCTTGGGTTCATCGTCAGCAAACACACTGAAATCTCAGCGAATACTTGCCTCACAGACATGAGAAACATGTACATAAAGCTTGAAATCTCTACATTTAAATGAACTAACACTTGGTAATAAATGTTTTCTAGTTTCGTAAGCTGTAAGAAATTAACAGGTAAACTCTGTCACATCTGACTTCATGAATTCCCACCTCAGCCATTCAAACTCAAATCACATGATGAAAACCATTTGAACACCCACGAATACAAAGAGATCGTTGTAATTTTTGGGATGAGATTTGCCATCCGGATTAAGTTGGAAATAACTGCAGAAGACCTGCATGATTGAAACTAAGAGGATGATATTTTGTAACATGGAAGTTTTTGATTCTTATGGTAGTTATGGATTGATTGACAATATAATATCTGATTAAAGACTCGTACACAGCGGGACGCTTTTCGTTTGCGTTTATCAAGACATTTGTCTGGATTCAAACCCAAGTGATTTTCACAGGCGTCGAGTAGAAGAGTATGCAAAATCAATCCTTGACGTTCATATCACCTCTGGGCATCTTCTTCAGTGTGCGCTCGCATTGACAGTTTTGCGCTTGAGCACCTCCGAGTGCCGTTTACTGTAACTTCAGCAACTCCGTGCATGTGAACAAAAGCGCCAACCTGATTGGTGGAGAAGGTTTTGACGCAACAAAAAAACAGGCATGAGCCGTTTTTTTTAAAATGATGATTTTGCGCCTGCCGTTTTGCGCGTTGGTGTGCGCGATCACATTGGCGCTCTTTATTTAGTCACGAGGCGTTAAACGTCGACGTAAAACGCGAGCAAAAAACATCTCGGTGTGCACGGGCCTTAACTCGGTAAAGTCTAGATCGTATACGCGGCCGGCCGGAAGTGTGATATGCACATTAATATAGCGGCATTTTTTTTATGACACTGTATAACAATAATGAATATTTTTACAGAACTATGACGGTTGGGTTTAGGGTTGGGGTGGAGGTAGGGGTTAAATAATACAATTTATTGGGTAGTTTATTAGATAAGATAAATAAAACTCGGTACAACTACTGTTTTTACGCTTCTGTGACGGTTGGGTTTAGGGTTGGGGTGGGAGTAGACAATAAAAAAATACAATAAATCAGAAATTTCATAAATAACTTAAATAATTCTCGTTAACTTCCGGCCGCAAACGTATCCGATCTAGCAACAACCCCTTAACTCTGTCAGAAACAGCCATAAAGGAGGTTAGTGTCGTGATCTTGTTCTCTTTGAATGTGTATGAGCATTAGCTTAAGCAATCTGAAAAAAAAAAAACTGGTTTTGTAATGATTCTAATGTTTAGAATTAAAATTTAGAAGACAGCTGTTGTTAAATTAAACTGGTGCTTCCAAATATTAAATTTAATCCTAAGATTAAAGAGATTCAACCACAGGTGAATCACACTGCGAGAGACATGGTACATAAACACAAAAAAGAAAAAGGTCATTTTAAAGGTGATGGTGTATTATTGACACACATTGATTTAGAAATTCTATGAAGACTCTGCACAAGATCAAATCCAGGAGCCAAAAGCAAAACCTTACCTCTTGCTGACAACTTTTTTGTGTTGATGATCTTAGCAGCATATTCCTGGCCGGTTGATTTCTTTACACATCGCCGAACAACAGAGAAGGCACCCCTGTTTACAAGAAACACAACAAATCAAAATCAACAATCAAACAACAGATCTGGACTTCAACTCAAGGAAAACACTAAATGGTCAGTCATCATGTTATACAAAGCGAAGCATGAAGAATTGATAATCCACTTTAAAATATAACATAACAAAATATCAATTTCATTCATATTTGGGGACTTTTTTGGGAAGTCTTCATTTGAGACAAACTAGCAAGCATTAAACATTAAAACCTTTGATTTTGGGATATGTTCGGAACTAAATCCTCCTAGGACTAAAATCAAAGTTTTTGATGTTTAATGCTTGTTAGTTTGTGTCATGTTGGTGTCGTAATTATATATAAATTATAAAAAGACAAAAAGTATTAAGTGTGCGTTAAAGAGACTTAATGAGGGTGAGACCTACATGAGGGTGAGATCCCCATTCCCTGAAGCACTACAAACAAAAGAATTTAAACAATGGAAACCTTACACTACTGATTTAAACATGTTGATATATATATATATATATATATATAGAGCGATGTCATTTTACCTATATAACATATTGTGCAAACAGACAGTTATGCATAGTGAGAGTGTGGAAATGCTAAAAACAGTGATTCATGGGAATGGGTGGAAGTGAAAATGCTCTTTTGACTTAAGTTGAATCGTTATAGAGATTTCTATGCAGAAACACGAGATCATAATGATATAACAATGTAATATTTCAACATGAATTCCAATCTTAAACCTCTTCTACAGGATTTACTTCTGAAATCTGAATGTTGAACAAAATCAAGAAAGAATGTGTTAACGCTTGAAGTGGCGTGCCGTAACATACTGGTGATTTCCTGGCAAAACTCTAGCGGTTTTTCTAATAAGTTTTGCATTGTACTGTATTCCAATAATCTTTCAAATTATAATCTTTCAAACAATAAACACAACTGTGGCTGCATGTGATGGCAACCTGAGACCATTATAGCTGCTTTTAATGATTTCTGCTCAGCATAACCACATCTTTGCTTATAGGCAACAATCATGAGCAGCAACACAAATGAAACACAAAAAGGAAAGGATTTCAGGCATTTAACAGCTCTTAGAAAAAATTATTCAGGCACTTGTAAACCACTGTCTCCACTTTCATTAAACCTTTTCTATTTAAACATTGAAATAAGCGCTTGGTCAGCACACATGGCTACTTCTGAATGGGGAAAGATGCTTTTTGGCAGCAGAATGGTGTAGGTATGGCAATGAACAGCAGGGGCTACATGAGTCATTCTAAATGTTCAAACCATTAGACATCATCATGCGCTCACACTTACATAGCTTGAAGTTGAACCATTATAGGCTATAGAGTAGGGCTGCACGATAGTAGGAAAATGTGTGTTATTGTTGCGGAGTGTTGCGATAACAATATTTCGTAAGATATATCTTTAAAAAAAAAGCCTATTTACCAGCAATTCAAAAAAAATCTTTTACTTAATAATTTCATTATTTAAATGTAATAATAATAATAATTCCTTACATTTATATAGCACTTTTCTGGACACTCAAAAGCACTTTACATATTGGGGGGAATCTCCTCATACACAAACAGTGTGCAGCATCCACCTGGATGACGCAACGGCTGCCATATTGCGCCAGCCCGCACACCACACCAGCTGATTGGTGGAGAGAAGACAGTGATGAAGCCAAATATGGTAGTTAGGAGGCCATGACAGACAAAGGCCAGTGGGCAGATTTGACCAAGATGCCGGGGTTAAACCCCTACTCTTTTCGACCACAAAGTTTAACGTCATCACTGAGCAGTATAAAGTCCTTGTCACAATACTTGGAAATAAAGACCCACACAGAACACAGGTTGGGCGCCCCCTGCTGGTCTCACTAACAGCAATTCCGGCAGCAACCTAGCTTTCCCATGTGGTCTCGCATACTGACCGGGCACAGTCCTGCTTAGATTCAGTGGCCGACTGTGTGAGAGTTGCAAAGAGCTAGCTACCGGCGAATGATATTTATTTAATATGAATGCCAGTAATGATAATTAACATTTAGACTTTAAACATCACAAATGACTGAAAACCTCAGCAGATATTCTGATTTGTATTGGTTGTTGTCATTTTCCTCTCTAGTCTCCCAGCATTAGTGTTTATTTTCAGCTCTAGGTTTCCCTAACAGCACCTAGTGGAGAGGTGGGCATGAAGATTGATAGTATTTCATTGGTCAGATCTGAATAAAAAACCTATGCATGCAGCACACAAATGTTTGGCACGTAAAATGAATGTAGAATTTCTCTGCAATATGGACATTGCATACTATTATCATGATCATTTTTTGGATATATTGTGCAACCCTACCACAGTCACTGTGGTTTTAATTTATAGTAAGCTCTGTTTAAGCAAAGTCTCTTTAAGGCAAGTCATTTCACTCGGTAGCCATCTTTGTAACTCCTCTCGGGCAGTACACTCAGGCATTCTGTTTGAATAGGGAAGCATCAAATACTCCAAAACTTTTTTCCAATCTTACGATTAAATTTCACATTAGGAATCACCAATAAAATTAAACAAGAACTGTGCCTTTAGTTTCATTTTTACACGTTCAAATCACATAAAATCTGCAGAAACCCACGTCTGGTCCTCCCCCAGAATCATCAGTCTGTTAGCGATTGCTGACTGGCTCCTGTACTAGTAAGTGGGGCTTCATTCGCTATATGACCGTTTCGCTTTTCCCCATTCAAAACTATACAAGTGACACGTCTTGTGTATCCTTCTATAGTCTTTGGTTCAAGCTAGTCACTGTTTTAGTCACTAAAACCACTGGCATGGAGTTGTCTCCAACTTGTCTGATTGTCTACAGGCATGTGAAACTTTGTTTACCTGTTTACAGAGACAAATGCGATTTCTCATAATACCCACTTTAGGGATAAAATGAAAAACAGCAGCTTTATTATCCATTAATTAGAAGCTTCAGGAACAGGACCTGCATGCCAAGAGCTAGATTGAACAGTTTACAAACAAGGCAATTACCATGTTATCATATGCACTGTCTTTTGGCATGCTGATGTATTTGGCAGCAGCTCAACAAGATACCACTAATGATGGTGAGATATTTAATGCTCAAAAACGGGGGAAATATGAATTATGTTTTTTTTTTAAAGTTTGAGGGTTTTTTTTTTTTTTTTTTTAATTAAAAAAAAAAATCATAATTCAGTGGGATCTTACGTTTTTAAACAGATCCCAAAATTCGGCATGCTAATTAAAATTAGTTATAGTTTCTGTTACAACCATTTCTTAAAGCATGTTGACAAACATTCTAACCGCAATGTTTGCATTTAATTTGTAACATCTGCTATTTGATGTGGACTCTCTGGTTCTCAAATCAAATATTGCTGGTCAGTTTGGATGAAAGAAAAGGTGACTTTTGTCTTTGATCTATTTTAGTGGTCCTTGAGTCAATAACTCAGTTTGGTATATACAGATTCAATAAGCTCATCTGACTCAACAGAATGATTTGATCATGACTTGTACACATCTAATTAACAAGTTTATATGAATATGTTTAGTTAGGAACTGAAATGACTGGCCTATGTAATATTCCAAAACAGTGACAGAAAATTAGAGCAATTTCCACAGATCTGTACTTTCTAATAGAACAGGTTAAAAATATGATTCAGTAGGTCAGCACCTCCAACACCCACACCCACTACTATGTTTACTATCAATTATGCAGTATACAACGCATGTTCTCAATTTAAAACATCTCAACAGTTTGAGGTAGATTATGCTTTTTTGAAAACAACAATAAAATTACTGTTTGTTTCAGTTACAGCTATTCCAAAATACAGTAACAATTTATGAAGAATTTCTCTGCTACTTGGTTATTGATTTTTTAAAGATAAGCTATTGATTTGTGAATCTATTAAACAAATTTAATTCACAAATGATCATTCTGAATAAAAAAGTTCTACCAGTTCATTTAAATCATCTTATTCAACAGAACAATTTGTTGAATCTTGACAAAGATGATCACATACTGTAAAAAATATATAACAACTCAGAAATACATGCTGATGTTTTGGTTGCTAATACACATAACAACAACTGATATAAGCTATATGCTATGCTATAAGTCTAAACATACTGATGGGAAATCTGATAACTTCTACAGATCATTCCTGTCTAATAGTTTGTTTAAAAATGATTCAGCACCCCACACCCCACAACATGGCATTTTACATATTGGAAAACATTCACATTTTTATCTATATGTAGGCCGTCTGTTGATTGGTGTTATTTTATTAAAGTTGTTTATAAACAAAGTTTACAGTGACATCACTGCTATAAGGTTATTAAAGTTATTTAAATGAGCAGTTGACTCGAGAACCTCTCAAGCAGATTCAACTCAACAATCGTTCCACATTCAGGTTCAACCAGTTCATTTAAACGATTCGACTCAACGGAACGATTCGTTCACGATTCTGACAACGCTAATTCACTTCCTTCATTTTCGCGGTGATGTTTTTGGCGGCTGGACAAACACTGACAACAAACGTAACGGAGCGCCCAATAACGGCGCGACACACGATGACCAAAACAGCAGCATTTTCCGTAACTCTCGTTACACAAGTCTGCAGCAAACCGTATTATCAGCCAGCGCGGCGGCGGCAGTCATCGGTGATACTGATCAATGCTACTGCTGAATGCTGTAAAAGTTTGGGTGTGCATACAAAACACAGACGCAGATCACAAATCCCAACACTCCTCCTTATAGTGGAGGATTTCCCTTTCTAACGAACGTCGATAAACTGTCGATAAAGTATCACACCTTGCATCACGACGACACGCAGGCTCCGAAAGCACCCTGTAGCGCGCGAGCACGATGTTAGGAAACGCATCTAAAGATAAACAAAGAAACGAGCTCCGTGACCGCCGAGGATTTATAATACACCGAACTGCTCAAATCGACCCAATCGGGCTTTCTTGTAGCGGCTGCGCTGGCTTTTTGACATGCAAAAGCGCGACGCCTCTGCGCGTGAAGGCTGCTGTCAACACAGCGAACTAGACACAGGACACACACGATCAGACACAATGCAGAGAGAGAAGTGTGTATGTGTGGAGCGCAAATGCAGCGGTGCGGTCGCTTACTTTCCGAGCTCTTCGTACAGCTGATATTCGTCTGTGAACCTGGTGCAGGTTACAATTGTAGCCATGTTGCGCTTTACGAGGATTTCGCCTCTGTGGTGTCTCCGGGAGCGCCTCGCTCAGGTTTCGGGAGATCTCTCGCTCACTCAGAGGAAAAGAGAGAGAGAGAGAGAAAGGAGGAGGTGGGGGAGAAGGAAGAGAGAGGTGCTGGTAAGTGGTGTGTGTTGGTGGAGGTGGAGAGAGAGAGAGAGAAAGAAAACGCAGCCAGCCACGCGAGATTTTCTCCATCCACGTCGAGAAGTGACATACACAAGCTGAAGCACGCGACGCGACAGGATTAGGACGACGACGTCGCGCTCTTGACTGCTGCGGTGTTTTTCCACGTTGTGGTGTGAATGCTGTTCGATCTCATTATTAAGTCGACTAAATTCGTTCGCAAATCTTATTTATAAGTTTATAACGCGCGATGAACAGATAGATGGATATTAAAGCATTAGCAGTTAATCATTTATAACAGATTGAAAAAAGGAAAAGAAGATAAAGCGATTTCAATTTATGAAATATATTTTAAAATATGTAATTTTCCGTGAAGGCTTCTGATGCATGAGCTGCTACTGAAATTACTATGCGGAATTATTTTAACCTATGCTACAAACAAGATTATTATGTTAACATGGTTATCTGTGAATAAAGCTACATGCTGGACATGTGAAAGGACGATAAAATGGCCGTGTTGACTTAAGTTAAAAATAAGGAGCATTTTATTAAAGTTCACGCAGTAAAAATTCAATGGTGTCTGGCTGCAGACTTGACCGTGCCAACAGAGCAAGTGACGTCACTGAGCAAATTATGACAATTTTAATTTTGGGGTGAACAGTCACTTTAAAATATTCAGACCTTTAAAGTGCCATGAAACCCCCCTCTTTCAGTTCGAGTCTACCTCAGATTTTTTTTTTTTAAATGCTTCATGATGGGCGTGGAGCGCTGCGAGCAGAAAGAGGATTGGGCGTGGCCAGCAGGGGAGAAAGAGGGGAGTGATCAACTGTTGTCAATTGGCTCACAAAGTGAGACACAAACCGTGAGGAGATGCATGATTTTATAGTTTACAAAGTTAAATGCAAAGAAATAAACAATAATTCATACTCAAGTCCTTGGGTCCCACAGCTTGGCAGGTCTGCCTTGCCTTCGGAAAGCACATGCAGTCATGAATAATTAAGAAGCAGGGGCTTCTGATAGGATAAGAAATTTCCGCTATGAATAATAATGAGAAACCGACGCGTCATCACTGCACTAGCAGATTCGCGGTACGTCACCGATTTTGATCCTGCCCCAATAATCATTTTAAACTCGGAAGATGAAATTAGCTGACAACTCCAAATGATCCAGTTTTCCCCACAATTAAAGCTGACAGGTGCTAACATTGTCTTAACTGATGCTCAACACACAAATCTGTTAAAATCTCAATAAAAGTACTCAAGGGTGTCTTTAATCTTTAATGGAAATTGACAGTTTAAACTAAAAATCCCAAACAGTCTGCTTTCTCGCCATTCATTTACAAAGCAATGGTGTTTTAGGGGCCCAAAAAGCCATTTTTAAAAATGTGTTTTAAAGTGCAGATTTGTAAAAGATGATGCTGTTCTAATGTTACTGTACACCATAAAGAGCTATCGGCATGTGCAAGTACTTTACAACTAAAACAACAATATGGCGGACTTCAGTGCTGTATGTGCACAGACAACTGTTTCTTTACAAAGTGACACTGCCAATGGCTGAAATGAATAAAACAGTGGATTTTACGGTGGTTTTGGGGGATCTATGTGAACATCATTTTAACATTGCTGTTGTCCATACTTGAAACCTTTTGAAAAACACAAAGGAAAAGCTGTAAGTGCATCTCCTGACATGTAAACGTACCTGTAGTATTGTTCAGTGTAAATGACTCTTTGTTTTGTCTTTTATGCGCTGCATTGGCACCACCTGCTCGGTTATTTTTCTCTGACATATGTTTGACTGAAAGCGGAATCATTGAAATGTCAATTTTACAGTCCCCCTAGCTCAAATATTGAAAATAAATATTCAATATTTAGCTGGATAAAGCACACTCCACTGGCAATCTGCATTTTAAGTTTCACCCAGTGCCCGTGCATTGTTCTTGACAGATATTACAATCTCACAAACTAATCCCTGGAAAACGAGACCCGCTCCTTGGAAGAAACTGAAAGCAAAACAGCTTTTGCTTCATTGTGGATTATGAAAGGAGCCCATTGTGTAGAAATCTAAAAATACTCTCTGTGCGTACATACAAGCTCATCAAGCTCATTTACAATTTACAGGTGTGAACTACGCAAGTTGATGTTTTGTTATTGTAGCTGTTAATGAACTCTTATTTAAGCCCACCGGCAACTAGTTGCCGAAGTTCATAGTTGCCATTTTCCTTTTACGAGTAATTTTCTACATGTTATCCATGTTTAATTACTCAATGACATGCAAGCAAACAACCAAATAAAAGATTTCAAGAAAGAAAAAAAGGTATTGATTTACTTCCTGTCACATGAGGCCTTCAACGTCTTACCCTAACCTAATTTCACGATGAAAATGGAGGCAAACCCTCCCAAATAAAGGCAATTTACATTCAATTATTTTTGTGCACAAATGTATATCAACACAATCATGAAGGTCTCTAGATTCATCCAAACAAGGTTATTGCTCTTGTTTAATGATTTTTGCCTTCATAATAACCATCTAAACATAACTTTCACCACTTAACTGATATCTTAACTTTAAAGTAGACTTTTTTGATACACAGCAAAATCCTCAGAGTAAAATAAACATCTCCCACTGGTCCCACTCCTACAAAGAGTTAAAATAACACTGGAGCAGAGTTAAAGTGCTGAGTGAACAGAGAATAATGAACTCCTGCTGTTAAAAAGCAGAATCATTAAAGAAAAACACAAAACTACAACCAAATTCAGTCGCAGCCTTAAGCCCTGCTGTCCACACAAACATGGCTATTGTCCAAATTGCAGCTTTTTTTTTTTTTTACACAAAAACAGTATCAGGTCGCTGTAACCCATTTTTGAAAACTCTTGTCAGGGTGAAGCACCAGGGTCTGTGTTTTAAGAAAATTGATTAAAAAAAAAAAACATTTTTGTTTACAAAAATCCCTGTGTACGTGTGGTCTTACGAACTCATTAAATCTCAGCTCATCAGGATCATTAGACAACTCCTCAAACACAATCAGCAGCTTTACCTATTACTAAGCTGTTTGATTATTTCTGTCAGATTTCCACACAAGTCTGTCACCATTGTAGTGTGTATTTACTTGTGTGTATTTACTTTACTTTTTTCTATGACTGCTGTAGTGTGGGACCAAATGCTCTCTACTCTTAGGATTTTGCTGTGTAGGGTAGGGAATAAGACAGGGGTGTCCAAACTCGGTCCTGGAGGGCTGATGTCCTTCATAGTTTAGCTCCAACTTCCTTCAACACACCCGCCTGGAAGTCTAGTATGCCAAGAAAGAGCTTGATTAGCTGATTCAGGTGTGTTTAATTGGGGTTGGAACTAAAATATGCAGGACACCACTGGAATAAGACATTAAAGCTGTAGAATTACTTTTTATATATTAATATTTGTAATAATTATATATTATAATTATATATTTTATATATATATATATGAAGAGTTCAGAAGCAAAAACCTCTAAATGCCGTCTGAAATTTACTCCTAAAATGAGCATTTTTATCAGGATCCTAGGTTTAGTAATTTCCCTTTCTTTTCATGGTCTTCAAAGTGAAATAACTCAACATAAACACATTTTCTATGGAGATTTCAGATGGCACTTAAAGGTTTTTGCATCAGAACTATATATGTGTGTGTGTGTGTGTGTGTGTGTGTGTGTGTGTGTGTGTGTGTGTGTGTGTGTGTTTAATCAATTAAAGACCAATGAATTACAGTAGTTCTTTGTGTTTTCATGTTCAATAAATTATGATAGATCATTTTCGGGGGTTCATATTAAATGGTTTTCTAATTTTAAAGCAGTTCTCCTCCTATTCAAATTTTACATTGTCGGGTACTACGATATATTTGCTCACCGGCAACTGTAGCTGCTGCATATTCTAATAAAATTTTCTTGAAAAAAAAAAATCAAAAACCTGGAGAAAATAAATGCAAAACATGTTCATATAGGCCACTAGTAACAAGGATACATGCATAAAACCACTTAAAAAAATGTGGGCACAAATAGGTTAATAGCGCAGATTCAGTCCTACGCTAAAAAGTACATAAATAACTACAAATGCCAATCACTGATGAATCAACATTCAATCTTTTATTTATTACTCCAAAACGTATTATTATTATACGTACCATACTTGTTTATTACATTAAAACAGCAGATTAAAACATCTTTATACATAGGATACAAGCCCATTATACAGACTTTTATCACTAAATGTAGAAATTCACTGTCTCACATTGGTAAATGCTCTGTCTGCTTTCATGGTCAACCTTGTGGAGCCAAACAGTCAGATTAGAAATGAATGCATAAGAAGTGCAGGGACTGTAATTACACAGAGGCAGGTTGATATGAAAGCTTAATTAGAGCGGAGTAGATGTGGGTGGTTATTAATTGCGGTGTTCCTGTAGTGCTGTTACTGTGTGTTAGAATGTGTCCTCGCATGCTGGGAAAAGCCACATTTTGGTATACAGAGTCCTCCTCATATGCTCAGCAGCAGAAGGTGGATGGCTTTCTGCCAGATAGCATCTATTTCTCAAGAAAACGCAGCGCTTTAAGGATTACAGGCCATATTTCTTGATCAAACTGTCATTATTTGCAAGATTCATAGCGCAGCATAATCAGATTGTTAGTGTTTGAGGTTCATTTTACATTTCAAATTGAACTACAGTTATTAGCACTGTCATGCTAACCACACTGACCACATTATCGCTTCATCTGTGTCACTGAAGATCAACTGAAGCATCAACAGCAAACAGGCCAACATATCAAGAGCGGATTTGTTGGGCATAATGTAAATGTATTGTAATACACTTGATGTCTTTACACTGGCACAATCACCATCTTAACCCTTATGTGTCGTTGAGGATGTTTTCATCCACTCTGGGGTGGTTTTGAGTCATAATTTGGCCATAACTATTTCTGTGTTTCAGCTAGTGGAATGGTTTTTGGTGGCAAATCTTATTTTGACACATATTTTAAGAAAATGCTTTGACATTTTTTTTTAAAACTCAAAACTTGTTTAAATCTTTTTTTGCATAATTCAACCTCAGTCCTGATCAATACTACTGAATTAATTAGAAAATTACAGGATTTTAACTCTTTAAATGCCAAATTCATGAATGATGTCACTGATTTGTTAAAAAATTTGTATTTTCAGTATAAAAGTAGTTGTGGACTGGATTTATTTGATCTTTTATCAAAGTCTTGGACATGTGAAACAAAATTGCCTTTGATGCATTGTTTTTGATGGATTTTCATTTCCCCCCTAATTTACTGTTGGTGGCTGTTTTTGCCCCATTGACTTCCATTATAACCACATTTTTTGATTACAAAACTATGACATCATATAATCATGCATTTTTGTTTGTTGGTGGTTTTTTCCTGTTGGAAAGAATTAAAATGTGTAATTTTTACTGTTGATCATCAGTTGGCAGCATTAAGTCTTTAGATAGGCCTGTGCAAAACAAAAGTGGTTTCTGGATTTTAAATGGAGTATAACAGCTAATTAAAGCGTGTGTATGTGTGTGTGTGACCTTTGCGCACTTACCTTGATGTGTCTGAGAGAATCAGAATATGCATCTCAGCTCTCAAAACTACATGGAGTAAACAAAAACAAAGACAATGGTGTATTTATACACCATCAAACGAGGTTATAATGGAAGTCAATGAGGCAAAAACAGGGAAACAGTAAATTAGGGAGAAAATATGAAAATCTAACAATGCATCAAAGCCAATGTTGTTACTAATCATTCACATGTCCAAGACTGTGATAAAAGATAAAATAAATCCAGTCCACAATTACTTTTTAAATAAAAAAAAAACGTCATTTTGAGTGTTTTTGTCACCAAATCAGTGACATCTTTTGTGAACTTGCCAATTAAAGAGTTATAATCCTGTTGTTTTGATCAGGACTGAGGTTGATTAACAGATTTATGCTAAAGAAAAAAAAATATCTGATGCATTTTTACAGCAGTTTTCATCCTGAACATAACAAAAGGGTAGTACATTTGAACAGTGCACATTGGCTAAAAATCATAACTTGCCTTTAATGAGTTCCCTGCTGTCCCTTGTAGCGATGATTGTGTTGTCGCATTATGCTGCTTTATTGATGTGCAATTCACTATTGCTTTTAGCGTGACCATTAAACAAGGATGTATTTAAGACTCTGCAAGCAATTTCAGTCATTTTGCTTACTGTGAATTAGGCCAGCCATAATTCTCTAACATCTCCCTTCTAAGATCTGCTTGTTTGGTCTTCACAAGAGCTCAGATTTTAGGCAATGTTCACACTTTCAAATGAACTTCAAAAACAGAGCAAGCACACCAGAGATTATTTTAATTGAACCAAACATACCGAGTGTGAACACACCCTAATTGTTTATTGTACTATTCTGTGGCTGTTCTGTACTTACAGTAAATATATGCCACAAGCAAACAACACAAGTCAATTGGCCAATAAACAAGTCAGTTATTATTATTATATTATATTTTTATATTATATTATATATGAATATAATATTCGGTCCCAATGAAATATGTGATTTAAGTCAAGCCATTACTTCTTATTACTTACTGGATAGGAATCGCTGATAATGTGGAAATGAATTGAACACTTAGAGTGACTTACACTTACAAGTGTGCGATGTTTGCATTAGACATGAATGGTTGTTGATGCACAAATAAAATAGAAGTGTAAGGAATAATAATTAAAAAAAAAAAGTATTATTCTAAAAATACAAAAGAAAGATTATACAAACATGGAGTTATTAGTATGGCTCAATTGTAAAGTTGTTATTGTTATTTTAGCAGAGTTAGGCTCGATTATAAGGTTGAATCGATTCAGGAGAGCTTTGTTTGAGAATAGGACCGTAGGCGTGTGGCATATTGGAATCATAAACAATGCAACATCTGACTTTTAATTCAGCAGGCAAAATATTCTTATAAAACAAACTGACATTTATGTGGCACAAATGCGTTATCTTCAGAGTGATGGAATCAAATCTAAATACAGCCTGAAAAATATCATACTTGAAGATAAAGAAAGGTATATAGTTTTATTTGGTTTGAAGGTTAAGAAAGATGCACTCAATAACACTTATTTCCTATAATACACATTCTAGCAGTTTACAGTCTTCTGCAAATGTGCACCCCCCCCCCCCCCCCCCCCCCCCATTGGTTTATTAACCACTCCAACAGAATCTGAGCACAGATTCAGCATTCAAAGCAACTACCTGTGTTAAATAGTTCTCTAATTTGGCGGCTGAAACATAATTTCACCCCTAAATATTTCATTGTTGGAGTTCTAGTCCTTTTTTTGTAGTCTGAAGGGCTGTATCTGTCAGGTAGTAAGGATGTTTTGTGCGTGGTATTTCATAAACAAATCGTTCACAGCACCTTTAAGAGATGCCAAACTCAGCATGTGTTCATGATGAGTCATACACAGTGAGGGAGTTATTCGGATCTCTCTCTCTCTCTCTCTAGGCCAGCCCATTGTGCATTCTTACCACAGTTGAAGCCTTTCCAAAGTGGGTTGATGTGGTTTTGAATTGTTTTCAGAGATAACCGAGAAGAGGAAATGTCTTTTGTCCTTCATATGAAGGAAAACTGTTATGTTCTAATACTTCATCCAGGTACATCTCTGAATTTTCGTCACTTCTTGTGAATGACTTTATATAAACAGGAAATAAAAATGACCTCTGGACTATGACCTGAGATAAGTATAGAGCAGATTTACATCAGAGATTGTAAAGGTGTGGTCACGATAGACTTTGTGTTGCCAAACTCCTGTTCAAGCCTGAAGTCATTTTTGTTTTTACAAATTTCACAATAATATGCCTTCTTAAAGGGACAGTTCACCTCAAAATAAAATTCATGTTATTCCAAACCTGTATGACTTGCTTTCTTCTGAATTCCATAGAAAATCTTTAATCTCACTTTCCAAAGAAATAAAATCATACCGCTTTAGAATGACATAAGACCAAGTTAATGCTGACCAAGGTTAGAATAGTTTTGGATTTTTCATTAGTTTTAGTTTTTATTTTGTTTAGACTTTTTTTTTTTTTTTTTGCTTTGTTCTCAAATTCAGTTAGTTTGAATTAGTTTTAGAGGAAGATTTACTAGTTTTTATAGTGTTTATATTTTCAAATGATTAAGTTTTAGTTTTTATTAGTTTCAGTATTAGTTTTAGTTTTTTTTGTTTGTTGTTTTTTTGTAAATTTTTTAGGTGCAAGATTCAAAATCATCAGAATAAATATTGTATAATAAAAACTCAACCAAAGATAGGCTACATTTTTTTTGACACAAGAACACTACCATCTACCACTACCATCTACCCATCCTCAAACTCAAATACAACAGCCCACAAAATAGCAGCCTTAAGTACAATATGTTTGCAAGGCTGCTTCTGAGGTTAGATACACAGTAGTGTAGTAATTCACTTATTTAAATTACATTACGACTTTCTGTTATGAAAGAAACTTCCGTTTCGCCAGATCCTCTCATTTAAGCCCTTGGTTTACCCGCGCTGCAGTTGTTCAAGTTTAGTTCAGTCATAGCAGGCTGTCATGTACTGTTTGTGTTCGGTTCACCCAGGGCCGGAGCAAGCTGAACTGCCGCTCTAGGCAAAGGACTATCAGGCCGCCCTCAACCCGAAAGCAAAAACAAAAGTGACCGGTTTATGAAGTAAAGGGGTTTGATGTTCCCGCGGGATAAAAGTGGGGACCGGAGGGGAGGTTTGTCGCGGATGAGGCGTTTGCTGCCCTCACTATTATGCCGCCCTAGGCGGTCGCCTAGGTCGCCTCTATGGACGCGCCGGCCCTGGGTTCATCTGCTGCATCAGGCATGAGCAGTATTATCAGTTCACCGGTTCTCAAATCTGATCTCTGTGTACTGTTCTAATAACTGAATAACTCTGGAAATGGTTTATTTCGAGTGAGAGGGGGTATTAGGCAGTGCTTCATTTGTGAATTGCGAGGTCCCAGAACAGATCGGGGTAACGGATCCGGCATGTTACCCGAGGATGTAGACGTGTCGCGGATGAAAGTGAAGAGGGTTGGGGAGTTGCGGAAGAAAGTGAAAGTGTACAGAGGACGGGGGAGGAGGGCGGTTGAGGAGGGGGATCCGTAAAATGAGGTGCTGGATCAGATTTCAGAGGATCTGGATCCGGCATGTTCCGGCACAAATTAAGCCCTGGTATTAGGCATCTTAAAAAAGTAAGTCGCTTGTGTATAAGTGCTTGACGTTACTGGAGATGCGAATCGTTTCAAATGATTCAGTTCGATTTGGTGAATTAGTTCCTCCAGTTCACTTAGAGGATCCGGTTAAAAAGAATGATTCGTTCACGATCAGGATCACTAATTTAGAAATAAACCTATTACTGAGCACAAATGTGTTAAATTAATACTTTTAAGTGTCTGCTCGGGTCGTATTTAATGTTGTCACTGTGCTGCTGTCATGTCCACTCATTGTTTTTGTCACGGGACAACAGGAGGACCGGCTTGATCTGGCCAATGGCAGCAGTATTACAGACTTCTGAGGTGTCGTACAGGTCAAACACCGGGCATCGCAAAGTAAATAGATTTACTTCTAAAAGGCTTACAGTATGTATTAATAGGGATGGGCGATATGGCAAAAATGCAATGTCGATAATTATTTTCCAACAATAACGATATATATTTCGATATCAGTTGTTGATGCTTCCAGATTTAAAAGAGTAACTCAACAATGACTAAAGCCACAAAAATGAGAGGGTCCATTAAATGACATAACATTTTTGGTCGATAAATTTTTGGTGGACAAAAATTTAGTACATCTCTAATATCAATAAACTTTTAGATTCCTATTGTTGCATATTTCTGCTGTGTGATTGGCTCTTTTATCAACATAGAGTAAAATAGTCCAGAGCATATCATTATTATTGCCACAAATTTTATCACGATTCAATATAATATCGTTTATCGGTCCAGCATTATGTATTATATACATTTACAAAAACGAAAACAAAAGATGTTTTTGCTATAATTTAGTTAGTTTTGTATATACACAATACAGTTTTACTTAGTTAAATTTTTTAAAACTTGTTTTATCTTTATTTCAGGTAACAAAAATGTCTGTTCAATTCTAGTTTTAGTTTTCTTGATTGTTTTCGTTAACTATAATAACCTTGATGCTGACAGAATTACCATTTCTGTGTGAACTGTCCCTTTAAACAAGAACACAGAATTCGAATAATAGATGAAAACATTTTTAACAATCTCAAAAACATCAGTTACACATTAATTCTTCCTTTGTAGCACTTAAAGTAAATATTTGGTTTGCATTATCTTAACTATGTACTTTCATTATCTTTTACTTTGTATTGACTTTTACATTACTCTAGATCAGGGGTCACCAATCTCGGTTCTGGAGGGCCGGTACCCTGCAGGGTTTAGCTCCAACTTGCTTCAACACACCTGCCTGGATGTTTCAATTATACCTAGTAAGACCTCGATTAGCTTGTTCATGTGTGTTTGATTAGGGTTGGAGCTAAAATCTGCAGGACACCGGCCCTCCAGGAACAAGTTTGGTGACCCCTGCTCTAGATCAAGGGAGCTCAACCCTGTTCCTGGAGATCTACCTTCCTACAGAGTTCAGCTCCAACCCTGATCAAACACACATGAACCAATTTATTAGGACCTGAAGCAGCACTTGATAATTACCGGCAGGTGTGTTTGATATGGGTTGCAACTGAAATCTGTAGGAACGTAGATCTCCAAAAACAAGGTTGTGCACCCCTTCTCAAGATCCTGTGGTAGTGTTTGTTACAGTAGGACATAAGAAAACATTTCCCTTGTGTAATTACTTCATATAAATAGTATTTAAAACAGGTCACTTCTTGATAGAGATTATTTTGTTTATTAGTTTAGGGTAATTCATATTAACCAGGCTGTGACTGTTAGAAAACATCTTTACGGTAGGACTGCTATTGTGAATAGATCAGAAGGATTGATTATATCAGAGTAAAAGCATCTACATAAAAGATAATTTGAGCAAAAGCATTGCATTGAATATAGAGCCCATTTCATCACACGTCTTGTGAATTGTGTTAAAGTCTTTTGAAACCAAAAGATGAACAGACCAAGAATGTTTCGTATGAAGGCACACAGCCTTCATACCCAAGAGTGATCATCCTCCTCCTCAAATAACTCTCGCTTTACATAAAATAACGTACTTTATAGCCGTTTTGCTTGCTGACCTTATCTACTCAAACTAAGGAAAGCAAGAGGACGAGAAACAGGTGGAGGAGAAAGAGCAGAAACAATGAAGAATCGTGTGTTATTCTGGTACTGGTGGGCAATGTCACAGCGGATTTGGATAGAGCACAAGCATTAAAGCTTAAGGTAGGAGAATGAGAGAGGCGTGAGGAGGAGTGCAAGGCAGAGGCATGTCAGAGAAAGAACACATAGATGAGAGAAATTGAAATGGGCTGGATAAGAGAACGCTGGTCCACGAATAAGTGAAGAACAATATAAGTGCAGTATTGTTTCCTATCTAATCAATGCCACTACCTACATCCATTTCTGTGGTTAAATACTGGGATCATCTAATAAAGATCCAGTGATATCTACGCTAAGAGCTTGTGGAGTCATGTCAGACTGCTCCTGCCTGGATCCCATTAACACTAGGTGAGCGGAACTTTTCTGACAAATCCATTGCATCATACAAATGGGAAATTCTGCCTAAGACACGTACTGTTTGCCTGGTAAGTGCAAACTATTGTGTAGAAATCCTATTTCACAATGCAGGCACGGCATCAAGCATTTCTGAAGTCAACATCTGTGGACAAGTCCATGCCAATGAATGGATAATAGCTTTGTGAATGCACAGCTACCTCTTTTGACTACAAGAATAAAGTGGCCCTTTGCATACGGGTACCGACCTTTTTGAACAAGGCCCTAAGTTTGCAGAGTCGGCAGGTACTCTTGGATCTGGCCTTTCTGTTGATGCTGTCTGGTTCCTCATTATCCCCTTCATCTCTATGCTCTTCCTGTCCTAGCCAGGGAGTCCAAACCCCTCCATAAAGTTGTGGGTCTGCCATTGGGTCATCAGGCGGATTGCGTGGAGACACAGCAGTCCGGTTGTACTCGGAAAGTCGGGTCAACAGAACCTTGACCACCTCAGGCCGTGCCTCTGCCAAATCTGCCCTCTCATAGGGATCAGCGGTGATGTTGAAGAGCCAGACAGACTTTCCTCGCTGATCTCGTCTCTTTTCCATGCCTTGCCACTGCTGCGGACCTCCAGGCATCGTCTGTGGAGGGAACCAGTCTCCATCACCGATGTTCCCGGTCAGAAGTTTCCAGTCACCAGCTCGAATGGCTGCACGCACTCCTGTATCCCAGATGCCAAAACCATTCAGAGTTAAGAGTTTTGGATTGACATCTCCATGTCTACGTGATACTGGATCAATGTTGAAGAGGATTTCAGTTCGTGGACAGGGCAGGTCACTGCTTATAGTTTCCCAAACATCTTGACCATCCAGATGGTTGGAATCAGACTCTCTGTATCCTGCAAGAGACAGCAAGGTTGGATACCAGTCGGAAATGTGAATCAGAGCATGACTCACCACCCCCTTCCTTTTCAAAAGTGGGCTGTGTACAAAGCCAACTGCTCGAACTCCACCTTCCCAGTAGGAGCCCTTGCCACCACGCAGGGGCCAATTACAACCCCCTGAGAGAGGCTGGCCCCCGTTGTCTGAGGAGTAGATGAGCACAGAGTTGTCGTAGTAGCCTCGCTCACGCAGTTCACTGACAATTTCCCCTACTGACTCATCTACACCGCTAACCATTGCAGCATAATGACGTCGAGGTCGGTTGCCAAGGGCCTGGTAGAGTCTGAGAAGATGCCCAGGAGCTTGTAAAGGTGTGTGAACTGCCTGAAGTGCCACATACAGAAACAAAGGCTTCCGGTGGTCATGACGTCTTAGGATGTCTTTCACTCTGCAAGAGACCAAATGACCACAAAAGCTTGCATGACTCAAGGCGAAGCAGTTTGTGGTTTACAAATGGATGCAGTCTCTCACCTCTCAGTGTAAAGCCTTGTTGAGTAATTTCCTCTCAGCTCCCAGGCCGGCCGGTCTCCATCATGCAGGTCGAACCCACAGGCCTCTGTTCCGTCACAGCTTTGGAAGCTAAAATGGTCTCCGCTGCCCGTCAGTGATCCAAGGAAGCTTTGAAAGCCACGGCTTGTTGGCAGACACTCGGGACGACAGAAACCCAGGTGCCATTTTCCTACCATGTGGGTGCTGTAGCCAGCCTCCTGGAGCCTCTCAGGGAGTGTTGGTGTGTCAGGGGGCAGGCAGAGGGGCTGACGTGCACGAATGATGGAGTGTTGAAGACCAGTATGGATCTGATACCTGAAGCAGAAGATAAGTGGTGTAATACACAAAGTTTATTCAAAAGATTGTCAAATCTACCCTGCAGTTTAGCTCGTACCCTGATCAAACTCAGCGACCTGTAATTTTCTATGACCTCCAATGATCTTGATTAGTTTAATTGGCTAATACATTCATTTGCATGTAACTTTTTATATATGCTCAGCTCAACCATGAATAAGTGCAAATGAATGAGTTCAACTTTAGGTTTAAAGTGTTTTGGATGAGGGTTGGAGCTAAACTCTGCAGTGTAATGGGGCACTCAAGGACCAGATAGAATTCTTGTCCATACCAATAAGATTTTAATCACAACATAACAACAAAGCAACAATCCTGCCAATATTGAACATGTGATAAAATATAAACACAATAGTATAACCCAATTAACATTATGGCCAGTAGCACGTCTCTTATTTCAAATTCATTTAAAAATACAAATGGATTAATGTTTTGTTTAACCAACTTGTGCTTTTATAACAACAAAAGTGGGTCTCTTACCGTCCAGTCATAAGCTGGCTGCGTGAGGGTGAACAGATGGGCTGAACATAGTAGTTTTCCAGCTTCACCCCATCGCCAGCCAGCTGGTCCAACACGGGTGTTTGGATCTCTGAGCCATGGTACCCGATGTCATTGTATCCTTGGTCATCCACCATCACGAAAACAATATGTGGGGGAACTCTACCCCGTTTGAGGACCTTTCCTTCCATAGTGTGTAATAGTCCTAGAAGCAAGCAGAATCCGAGGGCCAGCACGTCCATAATGTCAACGGCAATCCACCAGGTTGTTGGTCTATTAAATAACGACTTTTAATGTTGTAAATGTTGACTTTCAAATGAATCAAGCCAAATTAATAGAGAACACTTGCTGTTGTGATTCATCATGGTGCATAAAGTTGCTTTTTCCGCCCCAGTAAAAATGATAAATCTTACATGTAGTTTGTTCTTCTCGGTTTGTGAGGTTAGGATGGTATACTGTACGTCTGAGTAATATTATGAGCAGAGGCTGAACTGTTCAAGAGTAAACACTGCTGTCTTCTAACAGGACAATGTTACATTCCTCTAGCACTCACTCACTCACTCACTCACAGGATCAGGATTACAGACTAATAAATAAATGTGTTATACGTGTAAAAAGCAAAAATAAGCATTTCATTTCAAATTCAGACATTTACAGATTATTCTGTTAACATTACCATTAATTTAAGTTTTACTGTATGATGTGACTGTGTATTTGAGAGCTTCTTGTTAAGGGGAACCTTGGAAATGTTGGAATCATGAAGAAAATTCAGGGAATACATTGTTGACACCACCTGGACGGTAAGTGTATTACACCACAAGTAAAGCTGTGCTGGTGAGACAAAACCAACATACTGTTTCATTGATCCTCTAATTATCCCAAAACCACAGAATAACCTGATGAGTTCCCAGAACAGAGGCTGACTTCCCTGTATACAGGCTAAGTGAAGTTTGCTGTGAACGTGAAAGGCACTGATCTGTTGTACTGACACAAATGTGAATGTAGTCTATAAAGCACTGATTAGTTGCATATCAATTAAAGGGGTAGTTCACTTACAAATGAAATTCACTTGCACTCATGTTGGTCCAAACCTGTTTGACAAAACAATGTCATATTTTATGTATCATAATTAAGCTTTTTAAGACCATTTTCACTTTAGTAGATACAGGAACATTTGTTAGGTTGTTTGATTTACTAAAGAGTCAACTTATTTTCAATTGGGAACTGTAAAGTTTTTTTTTTTTTATAATTATTTTTTAGGGGTTTTCACCTTTATTTGATAGGACAGTAGAGAGTATTGACAGGAAGGAATGGGGAGCAGAGAGAGGGGAAGGATCGGCATAGGACCGCGAGGCGGAATCGAACTCGGGTCGCCGTGAACACCGGAGTGCATGTGTCGACGCACTAACCACTACACCACTGGCGCCGACGGGAACTGTAAAGTTGATTAAAATATGTTTTTATAATTATGAAAATAATTTATTTACTTCATATTGTTAAAGGGTTAGTTTACCCAAAGATGAAAAATGTTGGCTGCACAGTGGCACAGTGGGTAGCACGTTTGCCTCACGGCAAGAAGGCCGCTAATTTGAGCCTCGGCTGGGTCAGTTGGCGTTTCTGTGTGGAATTTGCATGTTCTCCCCGTGTTGGCGTGGGTTTCCCCCACAAGTCCAAAGACATGCGCTATAGGTGACTTGGGTAAGCTAAATTGTCCGTAGTGTATGAGTGTGAATGGATGTTTCCCAAAAAACCTGGCCTCGGCTTGTGTGCGCATTTAGAGTAAACGTGTCATGCTGTGAAACCTCCCAGTTCAACAAATCAAAGCAGAAGTTTGTGGCACTGTATCCACCAAAGCCATGGTTTAGCATAAATCATGTGACATTTGCAAACACAACAGCTATAACTGGATCCCCTACAGAGGAATGGAAAAGGCCACACCAGTCGACGAAGCTTGTGAAAATTAAAATGGGGGAAACAAACAACACACACTCTCTCTCTCTCTCCTCTATGAGATGAGAAGTGCGACACACATATCCGGCCCTCTGAAGGGCTATCGACCGCTCTCAGGTTTGCTCTGCCAGCGATGTCTTCGTATGTAGCAGAGAGGAAATCAATGCCACAAAATGAGTCAATTTCCTACATTAAGCCAAAACAGACGACAGTCTCACCCAAGTGGGAAATTTCACAGCCATTTCAGAGCAGGAGAGAAAATGGAGGCGGCAGTCAGAGGGAAAACATGCTCAAAACGAGCAGCATTGACTGTTTACCGTTTAGTGAGCAATTAATTGTTATTAAGGCCTTAGTGCAACTGGATTTGCTTCAGGAGACATGTTTTACTCTGGGCCTTGCTGCAAAACCAAAGTACTAAAATAATTTCTTTTGCATTAATGAGTAATTAATAAATGCTGAAATTAAACTGTTTTACTATGCGACTATACAGATGTTAAGTAGCACACCAAGTTAAAGGCACAGCTCACCCAAAACTCTCCCTTCACTTGTTCCAAATCGGTTTGTTTCTTTCATTCATTTTCTTTTCGGCTTAGTCCTTTTATTAATCTGGGGTCGCCACAGCGGAATGAACCGACAACTTATCCAGCATATGTTTTACGCAGCGGATGCCCTTCCAGCTGCAACCCATCACTGGGGAACACCCATACACACTCATTCACACACATACACTACGGAAAATTTTTAGCTTACCCAATTCACCTGTACCGCATGTCTTTGGACTTGTGGGGGAAACCGGAGCACCCGGAGGAAAGCCACGCGAGTGCGGGAAGAACGTGCAAACTCCACACAGAAATGCCAACTTACCCAGCAGAGGCTTGAACCAGCGACCTTCTTGCTGTGAGGCCACAGCACTACCTACTGTGCCACCGCTTCGCACGTTTCTTTCAGTGAACACAAAAGAAGATATTTTGAAGAAAGCTGGAAACCTGTAACCATAGTCTTATGTATATAGTATTTGTTTTTCCTACTATGGAAGTCAATGGTTACAGGTTTCCAGCTTTCTTCAAAATACAGTGCTCAGCATATAAGTACACCCCTCACAAATCTCTCTTTTAAATTCATATTATCAACAGAAAGCTATACATTATTATATTTGTGCATATACATTAGATTAGTCAATACTGAAGCCAAATCTGGAGCTTATCTAACAAAATAACTTACGATAGCGGTCCAAAATCTAGTACACCCCAATTTATATGTTATAGAAAAATATTAAATACAAACTTAAAAAAAAAAAAAAGAGGAAAAATCAAGAGAAAAAACATGAAAAAATTGTTGAAATTTTGTAGGTTGTATTTTTTTTTGCAATATTTTTCTTGAATTTAATTGTATTATCTTTCGATTTCTAAATATGTTTGGTGACTAAAAGGTAATTTTAATAAATATATCTGTTTAATAAATCTGTTTTGTTTAAATGCAACACAATACATTTCCTATATTCACTGAGAAATGGATACAAATGTTCATTTTCAAAATGTGGTGTACTCAATTATGCTGAGCTCTGTATCTTCTTTTGCATTCAACACAATAAGGAAACTCGGAGAGGTTTAAAACCACAGGAGAGAGAGAGTAATTAGTAGATACATTTTCTGCTAATCTATTGACCGAATATTCATATTTCACTGTATAAAATTGCAATATTTACGTTTTAGTCAGCTATTTTTTGGGTTCTGAAAGCATAGTGTGATTAAAAAATATGAAATGAATTAAAATGGTCTTTAATACAAAACAAAGTCTTTCCAATAAGTAGTTCAGGACAGCAGTATCTCCTTAAGCATGAGATTCTGACATGGTAACCTTGGATAAAAATATCACTGTTTTACGGTTTTGTGATTACTGCTTTAAAATCTAAACTTTTTTTTCCCTTTGAACACAAAATATTGTACTTTGTGAAACATTTAAAATATTTTTGAACAGTAAACATGACAGGCTAAATAATTTAAATGAATCATTGACTTCTGCTGTCTTCATTAGTTTCAAAAACACAGATTATTTTACCATTTAAAACAGCATCTTTGGATATCTTTTCTGCTGGAGATACTGTTGTCCTAAAAAACTTAAAACAAAATGTAAAAAACAAACAAACTTACAAATACCTTAAGAATGGTGGGGCAGAAATTTTTTTTAAAACCTTGACTTTTACAAACCACGGTATACCTAGAAAACGGTTATCGTTCCAATGCCTACTCTTTAACATAACTTAAACGTGAAAAATACACAAACACTCACTTGAACCAGCAACCTTCTTGCTTTGAGTCAACTATGCTAACCACTTAGCCACCCAAACACACCCAATGAAGGTGTAAATGCTTTTGTGGCCAAACAACCAGTGAGCAGCACATAAAGCATTAAAGCCCATGTGTTACTGACGGATGAGTGGAAATGTTTCAGGTGTGCAGTGTGTGTATGCATGCATTATGAGAGATGAAGAGAGTGTAGAGCCAAATTACTCAAGTCTACAGCTCCACTAAGTGGAGAGAAAAGGAATGACAAATGCAATATTTCTACCAAAACTGCTGCTTTCAAAAATAAAAACCAAGCGCAGTTATTTGTGCTTACACAGTACTAACAACACAGACTAATGGCAGCTGTGTAACAGGCTCTCATGCATGAAGTATTTAGGGAAACTCTTAGGAATAGTGTGTTTTAAAAGGGAAATGATCTCATTCAAGTTTATACTTTAACAGAAGTGTTTTCTCTCAGCAAAACTTCCACAGGAAGCACATTAAACAGCAGTGTGATCTGTGGTGTGAGAAATGTGGTTTGCTTCAAGGCACTGTGATGGAGGCTGAGCCACATAAATATGTAAGCATTCACTTTTAGACAGTATAAATGTTACACATTTGTTTGTCTGTTTATGAGTAGTCAATATAAAAACTTTAAAGCGCTCTGGACAGTAAAAACATCTCCTGTTGTTTAAAAGTTTGGGGTCAGTACAGTAAGTTGTTTTATTAGCAAAAGTAAACAAATCAAACTCCAGTTTTGTCATTCAAAATATGTGTGTTCTAAAATGTATATATTTATTATTATTACAAACATAATTCTTTAATATTCTTTTTTTAAATGGCATGGCTTATAATAATAATAATATAAATATTTCACAATATCCTCGAAATCTTCAAAAGTAGTGTAAAAATTATGTACAGTTGAAGTCAGAATTATTAGCCCCCCTAAACTATTAGCCCCAGTTTTATTTTTTATCGGCAATTTCTGTTTAACGGAGAGATTTTCTCAACACATTTCTAAACATAATAGTTTTAATAACTCATTTCTAATAACTAATTTATCTTTGCCATGATGACAGTAAATAATATTTAACTAGATATTTTTCAAGACACTTCTATACAGCTTAAAGTGACATTTAAAGGCTTAACCAGGTTAATGAAGTTATAGGTAATTAGGAAAGTTATTGTGTAATGATGGTTTGTTCTGTAGACTATCGAAAAAAAATATAGCTTAAAGGGGCTAATAATTTTGACCTTGAAATGTTTAAGAAATTAAAAACTGCTTTTATTCTAATCGAAATAAAACAAATAAGACTTTATCCAGAAGAAAAAATATTATCAGACACACTGCGAAAAATTCCTTGCTCTGTTAAGCATAAATATTTAAAAAAGAAATTCAAAGGGGGGCTAATAATTCTGACTTCAACTATGTGTGTGTATACTATATATATATATATATATAAAATAATCTGTATATAGTAGTCAATTTTGGATCAAATGAATGCTTTGATAAGAGAGCTTTGATAAGAAACACCCCAAAATTTTGAACAATAGTGTATATATAAATAAATAATGATAATAAATAGCACAATATATCGTTTCAGCATCGATATCGCAATGTGATTATTCACAATAGTCACATTGCAGGATTTGCAATGTTGTGTCTGTATTATATTGATTATTTTACATGCGTCTATAAAACAGAGATGCCCAAAGTAGGACCCGTGTGCTAAAGTTGGCCTATTCTAACCTTTGATTTGGCCCACCATCCCAACTCATAGGAGAGTGAGAATGCTCTTCAGTGTTTGGACTCTCAGTAGTGATTATTAAACCACACTGAACTGAGCTAAACTGAACTGAACTTAATCTCTGAAAACTGAACTGACTCTGTTTCAATTCACTATAATCTTCCATGTGAAGCTGCTTTGACACAAATCTACATTGTATAAGCGCTATACAAATAAAGATGAATTGAATTGAATTGAATGATGGAGAGGGTTGGGCAAATGCCTTTAAAAGAGATCGTCATTTCTAATTTGACGTACCCTTTTTTGTTTATTTTACTGCTGAGCTACAAAAAAGCAAACAGAAATTAAATGTTTTAATTAAACGTTAGAAATTTATCAAATTTTTAAAAAATGTAAATACGGTTACTCAACAGATAGAGGACTATGCAGAAGACATCGGCAAGCAAATCAAGGCAAAAACTAGTGTAATTCTATTATAAATGAGATCGTTTTGTTTTTAGTGTAACAAGTTAATTATGACATGTAAAAAATACTGTATTAGTTAACATAAAGCAATGTTTTCTAGTCATTTTTGAACATTAAATAAATTAAGAAATTACCCATGGTAATGATATTTACCTTTGGCCCACTAGCCTCAATCAAGTTTGGTTTTTGGCCCTTCATAAGAAAACGTTTGGGCACCCCTGCTCTAAAATGATTTTAAAAGCATTCAGGCATAAGAACTTGTACTGTTTGTAACTAATAAAGATTCATTTTATTGAACTATTTTTGTTTTTATTATTTAATTACTGTGAAGAAATACTGTTAGACTCGGAAAAAGAAAAAAAAAACAGTTTATTTCAATTGTATCTTTTTTTAATTGCATTTATCTATGCTTGTAGAATGTTTATTATATTTTATGCAGACGCACTGCCCTACAGAAGCATCCCAATCAATCTAAAATGATTGATTCTTTCCAAATAGACATTCAAGTCATCTGGTGAAATTGTAATTATATCACAGTATATCGCAGAATAACAATTTACTGCAATGTTACATTTACCCAATATCATGAAGCCCTAATAATAAACAAAATATAGTAAAACTTTATATTAACTACACACTACGAATCATTTATTAAGCATTAGCAAATAGTTCATTGATTATTTGTTAAGCATCAACTCTACGTTAATAGACATAAGCAGTTTATAATAACAGCTACAAATGCTGCATTCTTGACTTGAACACACATGTATGATTGTATTTTCATACTTTGTTAATGATAATTTTCCTCACTAAATTAAGTATTGCATCATTGACAAAGCAAGGATTTAAGGATATTTGGTGGTTTTATAAGATCATTCAGAATGCATAAGTAAATGATTAATAAACTATTCAAATTAATGTTTACATATCTTATTATTCAGGCATATATTAATAGTTAATTTGTATGTTAATAAATGCTTTATTAACTTAACTTTTGTGTGACCTTATCTAAAGTGAGGACTATGTATGCTTTACAAATGCCTAATAAATGACAAATAAAGGCTCAGTTATATTCTAAACAGGAAAAAAGATCAAATAAAGTACTTTATTCATTTCTATTCATTTGAAGATTTATAAATGAAACTGAATCAAATGAAAAATAAATCTTATCTAAAATAAAATTATGGTACAGTTTAAATGTCGCTAAATAACATTGAAATGCTGTATCATAAAATATTGTTAATTTGTTAAATTGTTGTTTTATCCAATTGTATGCTATATTTTGACACTCCTGTTATTCAACAATGTTTAATCTTTACAGTAATTTAATTTTTTTTTGATTTTGTTTTTGATACTAATCCTTTAATTGTCATTTATAAGTGATTATAAAGCATAAATAGTCCTCATTTTAGATTAGGTCACGAAACTGGATGAAGTTTAGTTAATAAAGCATTTATTAACATGCAAAATAACTATTATTATATGCCTGAATAATAAAATATAGAAACATTAATTTGTTTAGTTTATTAATCATTTACTTACTCATTCTGAACAATCAATTCTTAAATAACTAGTTTGTAAACGCTGCAAGATCTAATTTAGTGATGAAAAATGAACCATTAATGAAGTATGAAAAAACAATCATTAAGCACATTTTACATGTGCTTATAGTCAAGAATACAGCAGTTTTAGGTGTATTACTAAACTGCTTATTTCTATTAATGTGGAGTTGATGCTTAACTACAGTAATAATCAATTAACTATTTGCTAATGCTTCATTAAATGATTCATAGTGTGTAGTTAATATAAAGTGTTACCTCATTTTGTATATTATTAGGTATAATATTATTATTATAATACTATAGGTTTATTATATTGGTAAAATGCAACATTGCAGTAAATTGTTATTCTGCGATATACTGTGATATAAATACAATTTCACCAGATGACTTGAATGTCTATTTGGAAAGAATCAATCATTTTAGATTGATTGGGATGCTTCTGTAGGGGAGTGCGTCTGCATAAAATATAATAAACATTCTACACCCTGCTGAAAAATCCAGCTTCCATTTCTGGAAAAAATCCATTTCCAGCCTGGTCTTAGCTGGTCAGGCTGGGAGTTGACCAGCTAAAACCAGCTTGACCAGCCAAAACCAGCTATGTCCAGCTTAAACCAGGCTGGTCAAGCTGGTTTTAGCTGGTTTAAGCTGGTCATTTTCAAGCCTGACAAGCTAAGACCAGGCTGGAAATGGCTGGAAACCAGCCTGGAAATGGCCAAAACCCCTCTAAAACCAGGCTGGTCGACCAGCTAAAACCAGCCAACCAGCTTAGGCTGGTTTAAGCTGTTTTTTTCAGCAGGGCAAGCATAGATAAATGCAATTAAAAAAAGATACAATTGAAATAAACTGTTTTTTTTTTTCTTTTTTTAGAGTCTAACAGTATTTCGTCACAGTAATTAAATAATAAAAACAAAAATAGTTCAATAAAATTAATCTTTATTAAAGTTACAAACAGTACAAGTTCTTATGCCTGAATGCTTTTAAAATCATTTTAGAGCAGGGGTGCCCAAACGTTTATCTTATGAAGAGCCAAAAACCAAACTTGATTGAGGCTAGTGGGCCAAAGCTAAATATCGATGATTCATAATGTATTTATTATAAAGTGTTACCCAAAATACAGATCAAATGAGTGACACAAACATATCCAACCTCTCTAAGAGTTTATTAGAGATAATACAGCGTTGAGTTTTTTTAAAATACATTTTTTTTACAAAAAAAAAAAAAAAAAGGACAAAACAGATGTCTCTCCTTGTGTAGGACAGTTTACAAAGCCCAGCTTAGCCCTTCTCCTCTCCTGCTTTCACAGCTCCTGACATACAACACACATCTGCCACAGCGCCTGCATCGACTTCCACACATCAGTGTGTGTAGTGTAAAGGAAAGTGCATGGTTAGGATAAATACAGGGAAACACCTGATAAGACACTTGAATTAAAAGCTTTCCACTGGATTCAGACATGTACAGATGCTCCCTCGATTGCATATACGTTCTGACCGTTTGGTTTGTGATCCAGCTTTGTGCGTTTGTGCGTGCGGAGAGGAGAAGAGCCGTTGGGTTTCTCACGTCATCTTGACATCCTACTCAAACAGAGCTCTGGCTGTACACAAACGCAGTCTATTCTCGACAATCCCACCCGCCCGGACCCAAAATATACAACGCTTTTAAATGTACAATGTTTTACAATCATTCCTCAGACGAGATGAGCAAGGCTAGACTTTGTGTGTTTTAGTTTTAAGTCACCAGTAAATTCATGCTTGTCCACACCGCTAGTGCATTCTGGTCCTGATTCGCAGGTCTTGTCGTTAAGAGAAGAGGAGGAACTACATTTCATAGCATTCCCTCGTCTTCATCGTGTCATGTGAGCACCTCGGCAGCAGCGAGAGGCTGAGGTTTGCAGTCCAATCGTAGCTGTCAGTCATTTGTCTGCTACTATGGTTTTGAAGAGTGGTTTTGGTACCTCTGTAGTGAGCGGACAGTGTTTTTCAGCCGTTCAGATACTGGACGTCCTCTCAGCTCCAGCTGGTGCTCTGGAGCTCTTCTCTGAGCCAGGAGGGTAACGCCTGACCCAGTCGATTTAGCAGCCGCAGCAGCTCCAGGTTGTGCTCCCGGTAATACTCCGTCAGGAAGGCACGAGTCTGAAAGAGAGAGACACATACACACAACTGTTTGAGAAAGCCTGCAAACCAGAAAACATCACTGAGTGCCTTTGCCTTAATGCAGGGGTCTCAAACTGCTCCTCCGGCCCACAAGTGACGTCAAAAATAAAACGATTCAGGCCCACAAATACATATAGCCTATATATAGCCACTTGTGGTTTGACCCACTACTGAACTATGTATACAGTATAGTTTTACTTTCGGTTTCTCTCAGTGTACTTAAGGGTAACACACATGCGGTTGCTTTTTTCTGTGGCTGATTTAAATGTAGTACTCTTGAAAAAATGTGTTCATAAGTGCTCTACTTTTACGGAAGCTCTATTTTTGTAAATAATTAAGGGTCATTCGATTATTATCAGTTTAATACCGCATGTATTTTGTTGCACAAACACTTTTTCATGGCTTACACGCTACAAAAGCCACAGATATATTTCAGCAGCTGTGTGACGTGATTGAACGTGCTGATTTACCTTAGCACTAGCAACAGGTAATGCTTGAAATATAAACTTCATGTCTGTTGTCCTAAGATGCATCAATTACATCAGGTTTGCACTTTCTTCTTGTGCTTGAACGTTAAAATGGCCCTCCTACGAGTTGTCAGTCACTGCAATGGCCCCCCTGCCATTTTGAGTTTGATTATAATTCATAAAAATAGCTTTTTTAGAATTATATTAGTTTCTTAATTGGTAAAATTTTACTATCATATTATACTACATAATATTAATGTAGCTGACAAGATGGCGCAGTGGGTAGCACGATCGCCTCACAGCAAGAAGGTCACTCGTTCAAGTGCCGGCTGGGTCAGATGGCACATCTATGTAGAGTTTGCATGTTCTCCCTGTGTTCGCGTGGGTTTCCTCCGGGTGCTCCGGTTTCCCCCACAGTCCAAAGACATGCGGTATAGGTCAACTTAGACGTAGTGTATGTGTATGAGTGTTTCCCAGTGTTGGGTTGCAGCTGAAAGGACATCGCTGCGTAAAACATATGCTGGATAAGTTGGCGGCTCATTCCACTGTGGTGACCCCTGATTAGCAAAGGAACTAAGCCGCAAAGAAAATGAATGAATATTAATATAGTTTAAATAGTCCTGTTTTTCGTCTTAAATTATTATTCAGAAAATTATAATTGAATATGGTATATACAGAAGGAATTTTTTTATTTTCAGGAACCCAGTTAAAGCAATTCCGGTGAATTGTATGCCATTACATAATCATTGTGTTTAGGGTCTGTATTCTTTAAAAATCTGCTAACAACAAAATGAATGCTTAAGTCTATTAGATTGATTGTATTTTAATTACATTATAACATCGATGCTGTAAAAAAAAAATACATATAAAATTTATAAAAGTCACATTAACTGTTCACCGGAGGTTTATCAGTAGGGGAAAAAACACTACCTGTGCATATACCCTAATGAATTATGGTTCATAACGTCACACTTATCACTGCAGGCAGCTAAAATATTCATGGACTCAATGACAACCTGGTCACAGGCAAACAAATCAACACTAAAGCCTATAGAGTCACTATACAAACAGACAATTAAAATACTGGATAAAAAGCCTCTAAGACATCATCACTGTACTATTTATAAATACATATAAATACGTAAAAAACATAAACTGTTGAGCTGGAAAAATGTCATTAAGTATTCAAACATTTGTCTGATGTATAAAATCATTTATGGTCTGTCATCTCCACCTCTCAGTCAGTTTGTAAACACAAGGAACACCACACACAGAGCAACACAAGGGGCAGCCTGAGGAGACTTTATTGTCCCACTCCGGAAAAGTGCCATTGGTCAGGGTGCCTTTTCAGTTACAGCTGCACAGGAGTGAAACTCTATCCCTTGGAGCATTAGAGAAATAACTTCTTACAATATGTTCAAAAACATTTAAAAAGCTGGTTTATAGAACATCAGAAGTGTCATCATTCCCATTATAGCATGAACCTACCCAGTATGTTACCACGTGTGCCTGCCATCTTAATGATTTGTTGTTTAAATATGAAGAGTTCAGATGCAAAACCCTTTAAATCCATCAGACCTCTTTTCTTGTAAACGAGCATTTTCTATCAGGCTCCTATAATTAGGTTCTGAAGTTTCATTTTATATGTAAGGTTATTAACTAGTAAATAAAACACCATTTTTTTTTTTTTTTTAAATATTAGACAATTTTTTAGACAATATTTAGACAGTTCTTTGGTTTTTAACAAGGTAGATTTTCTTTTGCGTCAAAACCAGCTAAATCCACTTCTGCTTTTTATGCAAAACCCTCTAAATCCACCTATTGAAACAAGACAGTGTAATTAGTTGAAAATCAGTAAAGATGCCATTAGAAATTATTTTACCAAACATGAAACAACACAAACCACTTGAAATTTATAATAAATGTCAAGTGGCGGTTCATTCCGCTGTGATAAACCAGACAAAAAGCAGAAGGAAAATGAATGAATGAAATCTGTCAAGTAAGTGCAATAACATTAACAATTGACATAATTAAATCTGTTGTCATTTCTGTTATTTGGGATTTAGATTTAATGTAAGTAGAACAATGTAAACATCACAAACATTGTAAACTAAGCTTGTTAGATTCAAATAATGTAGTGTAAAAACATTGAGAAACATCCATATCTGTGCATTGTCCATTAATATAAAAAGCTTATCAGACGTATAGGTATTATGAAGTTATACAAATAATGTATAGTTTTATACATTATATTTATCTTTAAAAAAAAAAAAATCGCTTAAATTAGCAAATAAAACACAAGGTAGGCCTACTGGGTAAAAAGGGGATATCTCTCAGACAATTTTAGAAGCTGTCATTCATTCATTCATTCTCACTATACTTAAGGTCTTGGTCTCTTGTTTATCCTCATAGTTTCCACGTGGGATAAAAGAATGGCATCTTAACTCTGTCTTTCGTGAAACGGTGTTGCCGTTTAATGTATAGTAAATCGGACTCATTCAAAGTAGTGTCGCTGTGCAAAAAATCGTTATAAATGCATGCTACACTTCCGACTATACGTTGGGTTTTCTTTTTCTTATAATGCAGAGTTTTGAGTGAGGTAAGGGACGTTTTCATTTGCCATTCACTGAGAGTCGGACGGGCTCATCCAGTTCATCAAACTCCATCTTTTAAAATCGAAAGTGGAATAAAACAGTCTCCTCATAAAGCCGGCATATCAGTGCGCTGCTACATTGAAAACATATGATTCGATTCACACCTTCTGATTGGTTCTCAGGATATAGCAGCTATTGCTGTCAAAGGCAAGTGGCGTTTAGCGGCTTTTGCCAACAAACTGTTTTTTTTAATGTGCTGACGCTGAGATTTAGATGATTTGAAGCAAATCTATTTGTTGATGGTGTACTACGTGCCTAAAGCATTCACTCAATGTCATTATCTCATTTTTGGCGGAAGTGGCGTTTAGCGGCTTTTGCATCTGAACTCTTCATAGGTTTTAACTACTCTTATCTCTATTATATAATGTTGGTGTTTTTAGTTTAATTTTTACATATACATTTTTACTAAGATCTACGTAACTATGTTAGTTAAGTGCTTCTTAACTATGATTGACTGTATAATTTTTGTATTGTTTTTTAGGTTGACATCTGTCCAGGGACAACAGATGAAAAATAGCCTTCTGGCTAATTCCAGTGCATTTGCAGCAATGCTAATTAATGTACAATACACTGTCCCTGCCGAATAAACAAATAAATACTATTAATATCATATTATTATTTGTTATTATAATTATATGATTATGTTTCTACCATTAAAAATGATTAGTACTTTCTTATAAGAATCATATTATAATTAAATTATTATAATTTAAACAATGAGAAACTGTTAGGCTATTGTTATTATTAATAAAACTTTCATAAATGATTGAATTACTATAAATCATATAATAATAATAATAATTGCTGCTGCTGTTATTATTTTGGTTCATAAAATCACCAAGGATTCATGTAGAGGAATGAGCTAATCATTTTAACTGATGCTTTATGTGAATTTTTCTCCTTATTGTTATTTTTCCCCTTTTTCTTTTCACTGTGTTTTTTTTCACATTTTATTTGTTTCATGAAGTAACAAACCAAAACACGACACGGATCTACCTGTAATTGGCCAAGAGGTCATTCAGACAGGATGTGCTTTTTGTATTCCACTCAGCTATTTTCACTGTTGGCTATGCACCAGACAAAGTCAAAGTTTTGTGAAAAGCAGTAAAAACTGTTAACGTCATGACCGACCCTGTGTCGTTTCAATCTGTCGGCAACAAAAATAATGATTGTTATATTCCCCTAGTTGAAAGCTATCCAGTGATGTACAGCACACATGCCGATCTGATCAGTGTGAGGTCGAGCCCATCACTTCTCACACGTCTGTAACGGCATGTCCTTGCCACCGGCATCGCTCAGAACGACAGAGAGAGCATGCTTTATGAGAGAGGAGAGACGAGATGAGCCTATCATCTACCTCAGGGGCCATTTCAGGATATTTTCTGCCTTTACTCTTCCCCAGACACTTCGGACGTCCACCTTCCAGCTTCTGACACCAGAATCCTTTACCCTCATCAAATCTGCAACACAGGTTTATACGAGAGACAGAGAGAGAAAAAGAAACATTTTTCAGATGATTTTTAAATCTACATACAATAATAAAGGTTCAATTATAGAGCAAGAAGATGAGCAACAGCGGGACTCACACAAGGGCCTGTGTGTAGTTGAAGATTGGGGTGATCCCCAAAAAGCGCTGGATGCCGTCCATCACCAAAACAGGGTTGGAGCGTAGCAGGGTGCCATCGACTATGTGGAGCTGATGTGCAGAAAACCAACAATGACAATTAAATTTTTTGGATCAAAATTGTTTTTGTCTCAAACTCAATTCCTGGAGGGCCCCAGCTCTGCATAGTTTAGCTCCAAACACCTCCAACTCATACCTGCTTAATTGTCTCTAGTAGTCTTAAACACCTTCACTGTTTCTCAATTCCAAGAACGCAAAGAACAGACTTGCATTCTTGTGGAGACTGGTCTTGCCAACCGCGAGAACAGAGAACGCGTCCTGTGAGAAATGAGATGCTGCGTTCTTCCCTGGTTCTTTCTGATGGTCACATGACCTTCACGTGTTTTTGATTGGAAAATTATTTAAACATTACCAGCATTCATACAACGATTTATTGTTTTTTCCCCTTTTCAATATATATACTATGCATAAAGACCTTACCAAAATACGTTGCACAATACAAATAAAACAAATTTTTATAGGAATTTCAGCAAATAAACACCCTTAATGTGTTTATGCCTTTGTAAAGATTTTCATGTAAATTTTTACTTTCACAGTCTCATTTAGGGAAACTCTTGAGATTAATAAGTTATATCTCTGAACTTTAACAAAAGAATCTATGTAAAATCCTGCACTTCCCACCTCCTTTATTCAGCCGCAATGACTTATCGAGCGGGTTTTACACTCAAGTCTGCATCAACGCATCCTCAATATCAAGAACACATCCGGGAACTGAACTTTGGCAGTAGATGATGATTTTACACGAGGACGCAAGAACGCTGAAGAAGCATATTGAGAAACAGGCCTTGATTAGTTGGCTCAACTGTGTTTTATTAGAGCTAGAGCAAATCTGTACAGAGCTGTGGCCCTCCAAGAATTGAGTTTAAGACCTATGTTTTAAGGTGTCCTTGTTACACATGTGCCATGTACTTACAATTAATTACAATTAAAGATGCATTATAATTATGTAGATTATGTACTAAGTAGTTAAATTTAGTTACACTGTAACACAACACCCTAAAATTAAAAGTGCAAGCAAATGGACACAAATGCAATAGGCAGTGCTGGTTAGTAACTGATTCCATGTTATCTGGATTGCATGATCAGATACCAAACATTCTGTCCTTATAATTAGAATATAACACCTTTTAAAATGCTCTTAATCAAAATGTTTGTAGATTGCATGATTATAAATCACACAATGGAAGTATAGTATTCATCATTTATTGATTCACATCCCTATTTTATCTTTCTAACAACTTTTACTAACAGCTTTATAATAGTGTATAGTTTAGCTTTGAATATACACGCAACATAATTGACCTTGTATGGCTCATATAAATTAATTTGCAACATGTGCTTTTACCTTTTAGGCCTGAAAAAAACCACACAGAAAAAGAAAAAAAAGCCAAGTCAAAAGTAATTTAAAACAAATCCAAGAGCATTCAGAATAATATTGCCTAAAATTACAAATCTAGACTGATGCAGACCACAATTCTCATCGTGCAATTTGTAATTAGTAAAATATTATATTTGTAAGTAATCTACATAGTGCAGACAAAATAAATGTCATTTCTGCTTATTACCATGTAAAGCAAAGTGTAAACCACATTTAAAGCTACCTATTTCAAATCCGAATAAAATACCATGAGTCACTCAATACTTTCAAAATTAGATATAAAATAACCAGACAAGAAACAGCAGGGTATATATATATATATATATATATATATTAAGAGGTGTGAACCTACACTGGTCTCACGGTTCAGTTCGGATTATCATGCCATCGGTTCAGTTTGATTTCTCGGTGCATTGACGATGCTTTCCATATACAATTTTAGATTTTACTTTACAGCACAAGAATTCTTGTATTAAAATGTATAAATATATTTATATTCTATTTGTTATACCATTTTGTCCTTTAATACTAAGCAGTTAGATAACTAAAAAGCAGTCAGATATATGAACGGTAAAATCAAGTACATGTACAGAACAACATTAGCATTTATAGCAAATGAACAAATGTAAATATCCTGCTCGCTTCCTAAGAATTGATGAGTGAGTTCTTACACCCCTATAATTGATATATATAAAACAGACTTCATTTCAGCTAGATGCTTAAATAATTATAACTGAATCTAAAATGAACTAAAAAAACAAATTGCCATATTTGATAAACTATGATATTAAAATGAAAACAAAATATAAAACTAAAATCGAAATCAAACTAACAAAACCTCCAATGGCTACTCAACAAAATGAAAACCCCACAGATATCAGCACTACCTGTCTGGCCTGGAAGTGCACGAGCCAGTGCTCTAGATGTGTGGCGTAAGTCCCGGGTTTAAGGCTGCGGTTCTGAAGGGTCAGCAGCTCTTTAGATGCAGAGGGACCTGCTGTTACCACCTCATGGAAAGTGTGGTTTATAGCAGCGGGGTCCTGGTGTGCTCGCTGATGCTGACAAGACATAAAACACACACCATGTCATCAGTTCCATGGTGAAAGAGAAGAGTGGATGCAGATTCACGGTCAAGATAAACTCTAGAAAGCTTGCAAAAAAATAAAAACTACTTCCTTCTGCACTTTTATAGTTACAGCATTCATGCACAAAATAACTGACAGAAAAGAAAGTGAAGCAAAAATCTACGGCTGCCACAAAGACATGTAATTCAGTGCTTTGTGTCAGATAATGGGGATATTTTCTGAGTGCCACTTCATTCAAAAAAATAGCTAACAACAGGACCTTTAAATGATTGCAATGCTAGACTATTACACCAATCACGGCTCAAAGTGAGAGAAAGCTGTTGTGGAGTACCTGATACCACGAGTAAGCTCTGTCGGCTGGGTTGATGAGCACTGCTATGATCTTGGCTCTGGGCAGTAAGGCGGCAGCTCTATTTGGAGCCACCTCTGAGTCAAAGTAGTTGGCACTTTTCTCAAACATGAAGTCTGTGCTGACATTTGAGGGGAAGGGAAAGAATTCCATGTACCTGCAAGAGATTAAGACACTCTGTAACTGCAAATATGCTTCAGAACAGTTTTACTTTCAAATAAACTGGGATTAGTTTTCCATTACAAGATACTATAAATGATGTCTCGCTATTAAAATGTCCTGTAGCTAAGTAATGGATCTATTAGGACTTCGATATGAAACTTAGACAGTGTTAAAGATATAATAAAGTGGAGTGGTGAAACAAATTTATTATGAGTAATGGTTTGTCTGCTTCATTGTCTGGGAGAGAAAAAGCTGTGCGGTGTGTATTACCAGTCAATGCCGTTGTGGTAATTGGGCCCGTTGAAGAACTGGATCTCCTCAAAGGTGACTGGACTGGGGAAGTTGCTGGTGATGGCGGGGTGAAGGGTCAGGAAGGAGTGCAAAGCTGTGGTACCTGTGTGGGAGAAAAAAGCTTTCTGGTTGGTAATAGGGACCAAGCAATTTCTTATTTGTTTAATCAATAAAGATTTTAGTCTTTGATGAAATGGTAAGACTGACCTGTTTTCTGTGGGCCAACAACCAGAAATTTGGGTAGCCGATCACAGGTCTTCTCTTTGGACCAGATGTCTTTATGTCTCTTGTCGTGACAGGGGTTCTGAATGAATGAAAAGATGAAGAAAACATTCACGACGGTTTGATCAGTACATTTAGATTTATTCATTATTATGTTTAAATGATCATTAGTTCATATATATATATACAGTTGAAGTCAGAATTATTAGCCCCCCTGAAATATTAGCCCCCGTTTATTTTTTTCCCCAATTTCTGTTTAACGGAGAGAAGATTTTTTTCAACACATTTCTAAACATAATAGTTTTAATAACTCATCTCTAATAACTGATTAATTTTATCTTTGCCATGATGACAGTAAATAATATTTTACTAGATATTTTTCAAGACACTTCTATACAGCTTAAAGTGACATTTAAAGGCTTAACTAGGTTAATTAGGTTAACTAGGCAGGTTAGGGTAATTAGGCAAGTTATTGTATAATGATGGTTTGTTCTGTAGATGGTCGAAAAAAAAATAGCTAAAAGAGGCTAATAATTTTGACCTTAAAATGGTTCATAAAAAATTTTAAACTGCTTTTATTCTAGCCCAAATAAAAGAAATAAGACTTTCTCCAGAAGAAAAAAATATTATCAGACATACTGTGAAAATTTCCTTGCTCTGTTAAACATCATTTGAGAAATATTTAAAAAAAAAATTCAAAGGGGGGCTAATAATTCTGACTTCAACTGTACTGTATATATATATATATATATATATATATATATATATATATATATATATATATATATATATATATATATATATATATATATATATATATATATATATATATATATATATATATGTTGTTTATTATTGTTTAAATATCTTAAAGAAATAATTCACATGTATTGCAAGACAGAAATATAATAATCTTTAAACATTTTTCAGGGGACATACTAAAGACAATATCACATAAAAAGACACAGATCAGCATATTTTATTATCCGGAAAAAAAAAGGAAAACTATATTTTATAAATACCATAATGGATTCAAAAGTTTTAGAAGCTTTTTTGCTCAAAGGTTTTCACATATTTAAAAAAAAAAAAAATGTGACGAGCAAATTCAAAATCAATTGAGAATATTCTAACGTTACATTTACAATGAATGGTTCTGGCTTTATGAAGGTGAAATTTACTCAGAAGACAAAGCAATACAGTATGTTCAAGAATAACCTAATGTATTTAGAATGAAAATCTAAAACAAAAACGATAGATTACGTAATTTTTATCATCTTGTTAAAGCATGAATAAATCCAAATGGTCCCTGTCCATCTATCATCTTGTTACAGTATAAATAAATCAAAACGGTCCCTGTCCATCTTTTTTGCTACAAATAATTTTTGTTTTTTTACAAAAATGTGTTGCTAATTAATTTTTTATAGGCCTAATATATGAATTATAATTATTTATACCTTCTATTATATAATACATTTATTTTAACTTGTCAATTATTATTATGAATGCCTTAACAGTAATATTACCAATGCCTTTAAACTAATGTTTACATATAAACATTAACACATTATTTAATTTTAATTCATAAAGTTTTTAAATTACTGTGTTACGAGCTGTTTGTTAACCTACATTGTTAAAAGAAATTGATTTGCATTGATATAATAATAATTTCCTTATAAGTCGTCTTCTCAACTGGCATTAGCAATGATTATTTCTGCCTTGGAGTGTATGTGTTTAAATTCTTTATAATTCTGATTATGATATCATTATGATAATTTTCAACAGAACAGTGAATTGTGCTGACTCTCTTGTGAGAACTGACTAAAACTGACTCTCTTGTGTGTTGTTTGATTGGCTGTTTAGTGGTCAGAAGTCAGAGAAATTTTATTCAAACCAAACCAAAATGCATTTTAATTATAGGTGTAAACTGAACTGATACTACTTTAAGCACAAATGAGACGTGTTGAAGAGTTGATTTGACAGGAAAATAAAGATCAACAGTGATCCTCTCTTACCTGCCAGAGTGGGTCCATCTCCTCTGGAAAGATCTGGAAGTATTTCTCGGCTAGTTCCATTGGAGGCAGAGTCTGTAGCCGTAAGTTTGTCCAGCACTGCACAAACTTCACCAGAGACTCAAAGGTGTAGAGGCCGAGCCGATCATTTCCATAGTTAGACAGGTGAGTCATAAAGATGCTGATCTGAGAGAGGAAACATGGTTATTTTACATTTAAGCTAATGTTGATGTTTTTAAAGAAAAGCTGCAGAAACGGCTACTAGTTTCACTATGAAGATCATAATCTAGTTTATGTTTCCAGCTGCTGCTCTAGCAAACACTTGAGGCGATAAGGCTGAACACAAACAAGTGCAAGGCCAGGACTCTGTCACCAGTTAAGGGTTCGGGACATATAAACAAACACACACACAAAGAATAATATACTCACTCCCATTCACTAAACACACACACACACACAAGCACAAACACTGAGGGGAAAGAGCATAAGTGCAACTCACAGGGTTTAGGAGGACAGTGAGGAACAGTTCTCCTCCACGAATGCTCTTGTCCAGCTCTCGCGAACCTCCTGGGTACTCATTATAGAAGATGGTGTGAGTAAAAAGGCCACATGTCTGCCTGGGCAACACCTGCAGACAGAAGACGGTTAGAAACTTGTACAGACAGCACTCAATTCTGCTTCAGCCATTGTACAGACATACTCCAGAAACTGCTCCAAAAAAAGGAAGGAGCGAAACAGATATTAGTCATTTCATCTGATGAAGGTGGGTACAGTTTAAGCTCAGGCTACAATAACTGGGATTAAGTCATAAACCCTGGGATTCATTCATGAAATACAAACCTTTAAATTCTTTGGAATTCATCATTATTAGATAAACCGCTGCATTTAATTGAATAATGCAAGACTAAAATCAAGAAAAATGCACAGTAAAAACAAATCACAGTACTGTTCAAAGGTTTGAGATTAGTAGGATTTTATTTCTCAACATGGATGCAATAAACTGATCAAATATGACAGTAAAAGCATTTTAATGACAATAGAATTTTAATTGCAAAATTAACTTTCTATTCATTAAAAATGATTCCATTATAATTTTCACAAAAATATTAAGCAGTAGAACAATTGTCAACACTGATAATAATAAAAATGTGGTTTGGCACTAGGCTATTTGCGCCATGGAATATTCATCTTTGCCATTACTGCAATAAATGTTAATATTAAAAATCGCTGCTTTTTAAAAAATATATATTTTAATAATATTTCAAAATATTACTGTTTTACTGGGTTTTCGAACAACATTTTTGACTTTGTGAGCAAGAATCTTCTAAATTACCTAAATATAAAAAAATCAAAATCAAAATATTGAATAAATAAATTGCGGATGCTCATAATAACCGTTTCACCGTTAACCGAAAGGGTGCGTTTTTAACCAATTAATGGTATTAATGATTAAAAAAAATACTTTTACTTATTTTTTTTTTAAATTGGCTGCATAAATGTGCAACATAACTGTTAACCCATGAGATGAAAACACATGCAACCACATGTGCCTACAGACATATTTTGCCAAAGAAGCTAAATGAAAGAAGAATATTGCTGGTCACAGTTTGACATAGATGAGTTGATGCCAAACCAGTGCTGATGCTGATTGCCTCGGTCCTGGATCCATGTCATAAACACCTCTGTTTATTTGCACAATTGCAGAAAGAAGCCGCAAAACAAAACTTTATAAAATGTGTGCTGCTTTGGAAATAAGCCAGCCCCAGGTCAAAGCGTCAGGATTATATATATTATCTCTATCAGAGCGCGCTCATAAACACAACAAATAGGCTATAGTTGTGATGATTTAGTGTACAACCAACAAACCAACCTTTTTCAATTTGGAAAATTACAGTTATTAATAGTTCTTATGAAATATCCATTTTTAAAATAGCCTACATATACATCTAATCTACGAATCAAACAAATCCAAAGATTTTCTTGATTTTTGCATAATGATAACTCCGCACCAAACTGAGACTTTTATTTTATAACTTATAAAACATATATGCAAATGAATACAATATCATATGCAAACAGCAAAATTGTTATATGCTATAAGTAGTCTATACTTTACAAAAAGTCAACATACAGTATGAGCCTTGTCATTGTTCTTCATTACACACAGCACACGCACATGAACCGCGAGTGAGAGAGGAAATAAAAGCTCGCAAGCTCTAAGGTAAAATCTGATGCTCAAGACATCATTTTTAAAATAATGTCTTCTATTAAAAATGTTGACAGAGGTTTGTGATATAAGAATAACGGCGGAGCATTCATTGCATATTTTCTGTAGAGCAATTGAGTTGAGGTACAGTAGCCTGATATTTTTAAGAAAAAGAAACATACGATGGGGAAAAAAACAGCCTATGTTGGTTCATAAAGTCAGCGTTTTCATTTTGTTATTTAAATTTGTCATTTAAGTGAAAAATATCTAGAACAGCACTATTTGTTTTATTCTTTTTATTTAATTTATTCTTTTTTTTTATGCTGTTGGAAACGCTGCATGTGCGTGAAGATGTTCTGTTGTTTGTTTGCATGTTAAAATAAATCCATATTTTAAAATGCAACATTTAATGTGTCAGACACAAAATAGACACGACAATATTTTTTATTATTAAATAATAATGTAATACTAATCTGACCAGTTAACAATTAATATTCGGTTAACGAGCGGCGGTTGTCGGTTAGCAAAATGAACCGAAATGAGCATCCCTAAAATAAATATATCATCATTTGACAGCCTTTGATTGTATTTTATAAAATAGGAATTTAATGGTATATGACTGTTAAGAGATTCTGTGATACTAAAAACAGGATACTGTGAATGAATACAAAATGTGAACAATGATTAACTCTTCCTTTGCTTTATACACTAGTTTATTGGGTTTACAATGAAGTGGCATGCTTTACCTTTATATCACGATGTATGAAGCCCCTGCGATGGCGTGCCGGTCTCAGGTGTGGATACTCTTCTGTGCTGGTCACCGTGATCCCCCATATATTCTTCCAGGCCTCATAAAGCTGACTGTGTACAGGATACACCCCTGAATGGTGTGGCGCAACAGCGTAGCCCATGTCAGTGGGTATACCATGCTCCTGAAAGACCAAGAGACAAACAAACGCTCAAGATGATCAATCAAAAAGTCACTTGCCACATGGAATTCACTCACAATTGCACTGCCAAGACTTATAAGGCAGCAGGAGTAGAAGAGAAGAGAAAAGTCAATACGAGATGCATTAGAGACGCCGCTAACAAGATGTGTCATCAGGGCGTACATGAGTGAGAAGCTTTTGATTATGCTTCTCTGCGGTAGAAAAATCTTAACTCGGTGTGTCAAGAGGCGTAGTTATTTCGAAAGCCACAGGAGGGTGGCAGAAAAACACATTCTCAAATGAGCAGGGGGCTTTACTTCAAGTCCAAGGTGCCACTTTAAGAGTTCCACACGTGTGTTCTTTCCCGCTTGTGTGTGTGTGTGTGTGTGTGAGCACAAACTGAGAGATCCATAAGCCCCGGCTAAGGACGGCCCTTTGCAGGCTCATTAAACCTTGATGAAGGAGCGGTGTCTTCTCCATTGAGCGGAGAGCAGGAGAAGGCATATGTCAGTGTCGGCTCTAAAGACAGGATGTGACAGAGGGATTAGCGAGATGAGGAAAGGGCTGGTTAGTATTCACAACGCGCTCCTTCTCTCTCTGTCTGTCTGCCTGCGGTCCATATCCCACTCCAATGACCATCATTACACCGGGGTGGGCTCGTATCAACAGGCCAAATTCACAATCTTCTCAGCGGATGCACACCGAGTCAAGGTCAAAGAGAATCCTACCGATCCAATGAAAAAGTGCTAATACAGATCTATAATGAAATACCAACATGAGATAAAGCTGGCGGGGCAGGGGATCGATACCCACACCTCTGCGACAGCAGCAATAATGGCTGTAAATAGTAACACAATGATGAAGGAACAAAGCGTGCTTCCATGTAGGAAGAAAATAAATGAGAAAAAGAACTAATACCGAAAAGTTTGAAGAAACTCATTTATTGTCTATCTAAGCTTAATATTTTAATCTTTTGTAGATGAAAAGGTCACATCCTTTCACGACATTTAATTAAAAGAGCACCATTAGAAACAATCACCTGTTTGCCCAAATAATGCTCGACTCTGGGATACCTTTTTGTTAACATTAGGATTGTAATTCCATTCGGCACTGTTAGTGGCATTTCAATCAATAGTAGCAACTAACCTGTGCAAACTGCATGTTGAGTCTCATTTGCTCTGCCAACACGCTGACATTGTGAAAGAGGTGAGGCTGCATGTGACTCCACATGTGTGGAAACCACCAGAACTCATGCCGGTGCTGCAGCAGCATGTCATCCCCTTCATCCTCCTCTTCTGTACCTGCAAATACACAGGTGCATTTTGTTGAAGTTTAACAGTAAATATATTTGGGTCTAAAAAAGCTTTATAAAGTCTGTTTGTTTGATTTTATCAATGCATTTTAGATGGGTTACATTTTGCTGAATGATTAGAAAAGAAAATGTACTAAATACTTTGTAGGAGGGTTAAAATGTATTGTTTTTACTTAATACCATTCAAACATCTGGGGTCAGTAGATTTTTATTTTAATCAAAGTTTTATTAAAAAAAGCCTTATTAAATTAAAGAATAAAGTAAAGAGTAAAGAGATTAGTATTTCAACATAAAACTGCTCTTTTTTTTCTTTCTATTCATTAGAGCAAGAATTCTCAAAGAGTGGGCCTCAGCGATCCTGCAGGTGGGCCGCAAGATTATAAAATTAACTCCCAATATTATACTATAATTTTTGAATTTCATTATTAATATGCTATATAAAATGATTGAAATAATGCCCTCTCATGTTCTCTGATTGATTACTTCAAACTTGCCGAAAAAACAGCCTTATGATCGCGTCTGCAACTAGTACAACTTTACTGTATTTTACATTTGTCTGTATATTTTTGAATAGTAGATATTTAATAGTAGATAGTTTTAATATATAATATAGATTTAGTTTTTTATATAAATGTATTTAAATAAAATTATATATTTCTTATAAAATGCTGATAGTAGAAAATAATAAAAGGCACAACATATATATATATATATATATATATATATATATATATATATATATATATATATATATATATATATATATATATATATATATATATATACACACACACACACAGGGGGGAGTGCAGAATTATTAGGCAAGTTGTATTTTTGAGGATTAATTTTATTATTGAACAACAACCATGTTCTTAATGAACCCAAAAAACTCATTAATATCAAAGCTGACTATTTTTGGAAGTAGTTTTTAGTTTGTTTTTAGTTTTAGCTATTTTAGGAGGATATCTGTGTGTGCAGGTGACTATTACTGTGCATAATTATTAGGCAACTTAACAAAAAACAAATATATACCCATTTCAATTATTTATTTTCACCAGTGAAACCAATATAACATCTCAACATTCACAAATATACATTTCTGACATTCAAAAACAAAACAAAAACAAATCAGTGACCAATATAGCCACCTTTCTTTGCAAGGACACTCAAAAGCCTGCCATCCATGGATTCTGTCAGTGTTTTGATCTGTTCACCATCAACATTGCATGCAGCAGCAACCACAGCCTCCCAGACACTGTTCAGAGAGGTGTACTGTTTTCCCTCCTTGTAAATCTCACATTTGATGATGGACCACAGGTTCTCTATGGGGTTCAGATCAGGTAAACAAGGAGTCCATGTCATTCGTCTTTCTTCTTTTAGACCCTTTCTTGCCAGCCACGCTGTGGAGTACTTGGACGCGTGTGATGGAGCATTGTCCTGCATGAAAATCATGTTTTTCTTGAAGGATGCAGACTACTTCCTGTACCACTGTTTGAAGAAGGTGTCTTCCAGAAACTGGCAGTAGGACTGGGAGTTGAGCTTGACTCCATCCTCAACCCGAAAAGGCCCCACAAGCTCATCTTTGATGATACCAGCTCAAACCAGTACTCCACCTCCACCTTGCTGGTGTCTGAGTCGGACTGGAGCTCTCTGCCCTTTACTGATCCAGCCACGGGCCCATCAAGACTCACTCTCATTTCATCAGTCCATAAAACCTTAGAAAAATCAGTCTTGAGATATTTCTTGGCCCAGTCTTGATGTTTCAGCTTGTGTGTCTTGTTCAGTGGTGGTCGTTTTTCAGCCTTTCTTACCCTGGCCATGTCTTTGAGTATTGCACACCTTGTGCTTTTGAGCACTCCAGTGATGTTGCAGCTCTGAAATATGGCAAAACTGGTGGCAAGTGGCATCTTGACATCTTGGCAGCTGCACGCTTGACTTTTCTCAGTTCATGGGCAGTTATTTTGCGCCTTGGTTTTTCCACACGCTTCTTGCGACCCTGTTGACTATTTTGAATGAAACGCTTGATTGTTCGATGATCACGCTTCAGAAGCTTGGCAATTTTAAGAGTGCTGCATCCCTCTGCAAGACATCTCACTATTTTTGACTTTTCGGAGTCTGTCAAGTCCTTCTTTTGACCCATTTTGCCAAAGGAAAGGAAGTTGCCTAATAATTATGCACACCTGATATAGGGTGTTGATGTCATTAGACCACACCCCTTCTCATTACAGAGATGCACATCACCTAATATGCTTAATTGGTAGTAGGCTTTCGAGCCTATACAGCTTGGAGTAAGACAACATGCATAAAGAGGATGATGTGGTCAAAATACTCATTTGCCTAATAATTCTGCACTCCCTGTATATGTTTTTTGTTAAGTTGCCTAATAATTATGCACAGTAATAGTCACCTGCACACACAGATATCCTCCTAAAATAGCTAAAACTAAAAACAAACTAAAAACTACTTCCAAAAATATTCAGCTTTTATATTAATGAGTTTTTTTGGGTTCATTGAGAACATGGTTGTTGTTCAATAATAAAATTATTCCTCAAAAATACAACTTGCCTAATAATTCTGCACTCCCTGTATATATACATTTTAGAGAGAATGTCAGACAAGTAGGCCTTCAAAAATTGATTGGAGAAAGAAGTGGGCCACAAAGTGAAAAAGGTTGAGAACCCCTGCTTTAGAGAATTTTGAAAAAATGCATTGTAAAACAAATCAAATTGATTAAATTACTGCTTTCAAAATTGATAATAATGAAAAACATTCATTGAGTATAAAGCGTTTTAGAATGAATCCTAAATCATCAAATGGCATTGATGACTAGAGTAATGACTGATGAAATATTTGCTTTGCCATCACAGAAATAAATGACTTTAAACAGAACAGTTTTTTTTCTAAATGCAACAATATTTCATTACACTAAAAAGTGACTTAGTCCTTTTTGTTGCTCCTATTAAGAATTGGCCAAAAGTGAAATGCTAAATAAAGAAATAAATCTGAAAAAAGTACATTAAAAATAAAAATGTAATGATATAAATAAAATGTAAAGAACTATAAAAAGACAACACCAGAAACAATAAGAGAGAGAGAGAGAGAGAGAGAGAGAGAGAGAGAGAGAGAGAGAGAGAGAGAGAGAGAGAGAGAGAGAGAGAGAGAGAGAAATTACAGCATGTACCTGCATGGTAGAACTTCCCAGAGAAGCCAAGATTGAAGGTGAAGTTGGGAACCAGTGTTCGTAGTTTATTCTGTGTGTTGAGCAAAGCCTTGAAAAGGAAGAATTATCACTTCAATAAAACGCTATCAAAGAACTGCCCAAAATCTGGGGAAAAAGATTAGTACTTTGCCAAGAACTACAACAACAATATTTGACTTTACTTTGAGCTACGCTTGAAGGCAAACACATCAACAGTGGTATTAACCGAAGCTCTACTTTTTACCTTAGACATTGACATTAACAAGCGCATTCGCTAAAGTCACCAATAGAGGGCAGTGCTGTGCCAATTTAGCCTCGTGAAGAAAAGGAGAACTTTCAGGCCCTTGGCCAGATCGACAGACTGAGTGGGATGTGAAATATACATTTGTATTCAAATCTCCTCAACCCACGGGCAGGTCAGACGTGCCGTATGAAACCGCAGCCTTAACATCAATCTAAACTCATCCTTGCGAAATGAACACATTTCATAACTTAGCATCACTGCGCACATCTAGCTAATGACGGCGCTGTGAGGCTTGAAATACAGAATGATCCTGCCATCAAGCCCTTCAAACCCAGAGAGTGATACGGGGGTATAAGCGAATTACAGCACTGTTCCAGCACAAATCAGACAGCAGAGAGAGATAGTGTCGTTTGCCGCACAAATCCAACACAAAGCAGAGGCTGATAGTTGCGGCAATATCACAAATCAAGCCCTGCTGCCGGGGAGAGAAGGCTGCAGCTTCGCAATGAAAAGATGGCATCTTGGGCTGATTTAAGAGCTGCCAGTGTCCCTGAGTATGAGTGTATCCAATATTTGTTCTGCCTTGAGTGTGTTTGCTCAGCATGTCGTCATAATCCTGCTGTTTTTATCAGCGAGCCATCCAAGATTGCTGATGTCCAGGACGAACGGATTCGGTAAGTGTGAATCAACTTTGACAGGAAATGAAACGTTGGGCTGAAAATAAAATGACCTTGCCTAATTTAAAAAAAGAAAATACGGTTTTCCTTTTATGATCAATAACTTTGCTCGGTCAGCCAGGCTTGGACAGAAAGGCTAGGGGGTCAAATCCTATTTCGTTACCACTAATCAATGCTATCACAATAGACTGCAGCCTCGCAACTAGAATTTTCTTCCATCCATTTTCTTCCCATAGCCAGTCGGGCCATCTCTAAACCCAACTAACTAGTGCTCAAGACAGGATTCGGCTACTGCAGTGTGACCCAGTGTGACTGGCCATGCCAGTCAAATGTCACATTGAGCAAAAGGATCACATTTGGACAGCGGACATGAGTAAAAAAAAGTCATTCCCTGACACATCAGCTCTTCTGCTAGCACAGCTGACAACATTCTAGTGTACTGCATATACTACACAATGTTGTATATGCTGTACAATGTTGGAAAAATCAAATATTGCGATATTTTATTTTTATGCAATAAACATTGTAATATGAATACAGTTTAAGAAGATGGTTTTAGAATAGATGGCAGTATTTGACGTTTTTCTGGGGAGTCTAACAATATACAGGTACAGAAATTAAATAATCAAAATGCAAAAAATAATGCTTTTCTTAATTTGAGTCTTGTTTTTTGTACAAATATCAAAAAAATTCTTAGACCAAGTAAAAATATTGTTTAGTTTTCACCGTCAGAAGAAATAAGTCAAAATTTATAGTTTTTTCTTGTTTTAAGAAAATGATCTGCCAGTAGGGTAAGTGAATAATCTTGTTTTGCTTTGAAATGTAGATATTTGGGCTAGAAACAAGACAAAAATTCTCAGTAAGCAATGATTTTTGTATAAATCATATAAATTCCATATAAATACAGTGATTAGATACAATTCTGTAGCTCCTGGTTAACTATAATTCAAATCTTTGCGATGTGACTATTGAGGATGCGCACATTGCGATATAGGTGCTAAAATAATATATTGCGCAACCCTAGCATATACATCACAACTACTGGTACAAAAAACTCATCTTGTATAGCAGTATTCATGGTCTAAACTTTTGAAAGTAAAACTGACTGAAAGTAAATGCATAAAGAAAATTTCTTTAACGATTGGAGATTTGAATGTTGTGTAATGATAAGTTCCAATTAGTAAAACCGTTTAGTCTATTTTAATATGTATTTTTATGTATATTTATTTCTAAACATAAAAAGTACCTTTAATATTCAGTAAAACCATAACATATTCAACATACCAATAACAGTTTCTTCTTATTTTTAAGCGACATTTCATATTTCACATCTTAAAACATCTAGGATTTGCATTCAGCAGTCTATTTAGACTATATAAAGCTTACTCCCCTCACCAAACACTGGCTGACCTTGTACAAGACGCTATGCGCTGAAATTTACTGAAAAAATACGTCATAAGAAGTAATCAAATATGAAAATGAAAAATGAGAAAGCTAAAAACACATTTGCTGTTCATTTATCAACCCTTGGGCCAAGATGACTTTTTTTCTTCTTCAGTAGAACGTTAAAGAAGATTTTCAGATGAAACCTTGGTCCTTGGGGATTCATAATGCAAGTCACAAAAACTGAGAACACAAACAGCCAAAACAAGATGATTAATCATGGCTTTTGACAGTACAATGAGGTCTTGAAGCAAAACAACCAATCTCTGCAACTTAAATCCCTGCAAATGTTCTAAGCATATTCATGACAGTCTGAAGCATGAGATTCCTTTTCCTATGAAAAGTCTCAATATGATTGTTAATTAATGTTCAGTATTTTCCACAGAGCAAAGGTTTGGCTTCATAAGACCTCATTTTATCATCATAAATATTTTCGCTTTGGCTGTTTATGTTGTCGAAGTGTCAGATTAATTGAATTTGCATTTTATCAATCTCTAAAGAGCAGTTTCAGCTTGTTCGTCTGAAGAATCAAAAACTCTCCTAAATGGAACGCCCTAAGGCAAATTAAATAAATTAGCAGCAAATTTTCAATTTTGCATGTGGCAGGTAGAGCAAGTAAAATTTGGAACCAAGCTAATTATGCACAAGAAGGGGACCTGGAAACATATGTGTACATATGAATCCAACATATACAGTATGCATGTGCAGTAGGTGGAAATAAGCTTTAGTGCTTAAAAACATACAGAGTAAGAACAGATGTGATCAGGCCACCATTAGGCACAGTTGGTTTGAGTTTCCTATGCAGCACCACTGGCTGAGGTGATTACAGCCCACTTGTTCAGCTTGAGGCCAGGTGGCATGGCATACATCACCATCCAAATCCATCAATCAAAAAAAAAAACAACAACATAAACACAGTTCTGTGGGTGGATAATCTGTCTGTTACATACATATTACGCCAATCTACTCAGGATATTGCTGGAAAAATAGAACAACGTGCATGGAATGAAAAGCATATCCTTGCTCCAAGGCACTGCCCTTAATAACCAGGATGATTAAAATGACTATATGAGGAAAATATATGGAAATGAGACGATACAATGCTACACATTCTTTCAGCAGTAAATAAAAATAGCAGCAGCTGTGTAACAGGCTGGGTTTTAAGGGATGTTCAGGGCTAAACACAACTTAAGCTCCATCGACAGCATCTGTGGCATGCTGTCAATTACCACAGAAAGTAACTGACTCATCCTTCAAAATGTCTTGACAAAACACGCTCTCAAAAGAAGTGAATGGAGCAAACATTTAACATTTCACCCACAGAACTTCACTCCAAGCGCATAGATGCTATTGATAGAGTCTAAGTTGTATGCAGTGGTCTTTATACTCAGCTACAGATTAGATTCTAGACAAATTTAAATTACAAAGCAAAGATGCTCCGATCAGCAATTTTGGGGCCGATCACCGATCACCAAAATCATGATCTGCCGATTGCCGATCACAAAATGGCAGGGGAATGGCCATTCAAAAAAGTCAATGGCTCAATAAAGTGTGCCATCTTTCAAAATAAGGCAGAGTAACTTAAAATTATTCCAAACAAAGAGGGGTCAGGCAAACAAATCAGATCAGCTTAATGGGATGTAGCCTCTAAATACACTGATTACATTTTATTATTGGCAGCAAAATGTGAAACTTGTTACACCAAAACTGGCAAATGCCACAAAAGGACAATATGGCAAGTGTTTTTGTCAGTTATTATTATGAACGTCTGATGTAGTTGAGGAACCAACTACATCAGATCCAAAAAATAAAATAATGTAGTAAGCTACTGTAAGCCAATGCCGTCCTTCCTAAATAACAAGGCAGAGAAACAAGGAGGAACAACCAGATGAACTAGTATCCAATGAATAAGTACATTAAATAGATACTAGTTAGTATCTAACGATTAAGAACTAGTACCTAATGAATAAGTATTAGTATCTAATGTTTAAGTACTATTATCTATTAATTAGGTACAAGTATCTAATTAATAAGTATCAGTATTTGATGATTAACTAGCAGTACATACTAGTCAAAACTGAACAGTTGATATCTCAATAACAGATCCCATAGAAATCAATGGAAAAAAACTACAATTTGCTACTAGTAACAACAGAATAGTTACTAGTCACTATTACAATAAGTATTAGTATCTAATAAATAAAAACTAGTATCTATTTAACAATTACTATCTAATGAATAAGTACTAGTATCTAATAAAATAAACTAGTGTCTAATGAGTAAGCACTAGTATATTTAAAAAAAGCACTAGTATCTAATGAATAAGCACAAGTATTTAATGGAAAAGATACTAGTATCCAAAAAATAAGTACAAGTAACATGAAAATAGATACTAGTATGGGTTATAGATTAAATGTAAAAATGGCTTGCCATACATGCACAGCAAGCTGGAGAGTGTGCACGAGTAATTTACGTCAAGTGATCAGCTTTTTTGATCGGTGCTTTTGGGGTTAGCCGATCAAGCTATTTTTAGCCAATATTAGCCGATCGTGATCGGTGGCCGATCAATCGGAGCATCACTATTACAAAGATATTAAATATGTATTTTTTTTTATATTTGAAAACAAAATGCAAGAGCAAGACAAGAATCAAACAGATGTGCTAATTGTTTAGTAGGGCTGGGTACCGAAACCAACCGGTATGCACCAAACCGAATTAGGATATGAATTTCGGTGCCTAATTTCTGCGACAAGCATGTAAAAGCATCAATGGGTACATCAAAGGCACACATAGGTACGCGTTGTGTCACACCATCTCTAAACATTTCATTCTTAACAACTTTCAGGGATACGGACTAGAGCTGTGCAATTTGGGGAAAATATCTAACTGTGATTGCGATTTCGATTTGATTTGTGATTTAATTTTGTAGTCAAGCTTCAGCTCAATATTTTGTATTGTAGCGTCTTACTGCTAAAATGCAGTGAGTGTTAGTTAAAAAAAGGAACTGAAAAGATATTAACATACTCCAAAATTTGTTTTTTAATATTCAGAAATTAAACACTTATTTTTCTCTTGCGCAAACAGTAGTGAGTTATGGCATTAGTTATCTTTTGGTGCCTTCGTGATGTTTTTTCACATGGTGTAACAGGTGCAAACAACTCTAAAATTGTGCTTTGCTGTCACTGGCAATACTTTTATTTCACTTTGTAGCAAGATGTTCCTCATATAGCCATCTGTGAGGCTTTTTTTAGGTGCTGGTTGGTGTATTTCCTCGTGCTGTGGCAACAATTCTGCAACAGCTCTTGCAAATTACCTGTTTTTGTTCGGTGTCTGTGACTTGGAAACCAAAATATTCTTGCTATCATCCCACTTGTCCGCACTTTCCTGTTTGTTTGTTTTATTGTGGGTGTTCCGCATAGTTCAGTTGTGCAATTCTGATTGGGCAGAACAAAAGTGTGCTCACTCAATTGGTTAGTACGACTGTCACACAGATGGCAGTCACGTTTGCTCTGGTTGGGGAAATTTATATAATACATATATATTTCATATCGCATCCTCTTGCGATTTAATAAATCACAACGTTTCAAATCGCGATTGGATTTCGATTAATCGCACAGCCCTAATACGGACACCGTCTGCAATGTTAGCCATTTATTCTTGTTGCTTAGGGACAGCGCATCGGTTACAGTTATCAGATTAATCAACACGCATGATCGCATTCATCAAATTTGCTTAAACTAACCATTCTAAAGTATGGCTATATTTTACAAGCCAGGATTCTGACACAGCAACATGCAGCAGATACTTTAAAAAAGTTGCGTGTAAGGGGAACACGTCAAACTTAAGAAACATTTGAGGGAGCATGAAATCAACTTGAAGGCAGAGGAATGAACTGTCTTTGACAGTAAAATCATCTGGCACTTTCACAGAGTATGTTTACATGGACACCAATACTCCGACTTTAATATGATTAAGACAATACTCTGATTAAGAGTCTATCATGTAAACAGCGATTTTTGGTTATCTCAAAGACCCCCGGCGTCACGAAATGCAGAGTTTTTTATCTTTCTATTCGGCCTGCGGAATCTTGGGTAGCCTGGTGATGAATTGACGTTAATCAATCTATGTGCTATAACATGTAAAATAGGATCATGAAAGGAACAGTCAAAAAGCAACTCATGTAAACACCTTAATCATATTATAGTCTTATTCAGATTAATGCAAATAATTCAATCACTGATGTCCATGTAAACGTAGTCACAAGCCCCAACCCTAAAAAATAGGTGTTCCCTGATTTTGACGACAGCCTTTCCACAAGTTAGTAGTAAGCTAATGCAATGTTAATTGCATAATGCAAATCTTAATTTCATGCAACAAACAAATGATTAAAAGAAATATATTAATGCAATTTAATTTAAATATATAAAATATGAATTGATGCACACTTAAAAAAATGTTAATTATATTGTTCAATCAAAATGATTAAAATATATTTTTTGTAAAATCAAATATTTTTATGGAGTCATCCACCATAATTTTGTGGCTCAAAAGTATCGGTTCAGGCACCGTTTTAAAAGTATCGATTTAGCACCGGTATCGAAATAGCCCCAAACGATACCCAACCCTATACGCTTATTTCACGCGACCGCCTTTTTAAAACACGAAAGCGAGGCTGCGGTGGGAAGAAACCCGGAAATATAGGATCAGCACTGTAAACATTGCAACAACATGCTGTGTACTACAAACCTCCAGCTGTTGCCACAATTTCAAAATGCAGAAATGGTGTAAACATCACTTTAATACCACTCAGTTTAATTAAAACAATTAAAAGCATATTGGGCATCAAACAACATCACAATCTCTTTAAGAGTAATACACTTAAGTGTCCTCCTAGGCTTTAGTTCATGGCAGCAGGTAAACTCTGTGAGGAAGCTTCCCTGCTTCAGCCTATGTAACCCGGTGAGTGATAAAACAATGCAGTCATCTGTAGCACATCCTCGTGTTGTCTGTAATGCTGTTGTCCTTGTACTAAAGTTTTAAAAACGTCCATTTCCCGCTAACATTTAAGCACCGCTGAGCGCGCTCATAAACACCACTGATTTGCCATTGTATTCACCAGTCCTCATCAGAAATGACTGAGATTGACTGAGATCAGTTCACCGCTCTTCACAGATAGAAAACACACATAGACGGACATTGAATCGTCTTAAAGCCGTGAAGATCAGTCGATTCATCTGTCAACGCGGATCACTCGTCTGTTTTTGCACTCTGTAAACATCGGTGAAGTGTGGTGAACTGATGACCTTCACGGCCAATCACAGTCATTTTTTGTTGAGCACGTGAACACAATGGCAAATCAGCGGTATTTAAGAACGCCATCAACAATGCCTTAAATGTTAACGGGAAATGGAAGTTTTTTTTACATTTCAGTACCGAAATTTTGAATTTGACAGGTCTAATAATTATATACATTAGAAAGAATCAGTTCATTAACTTGAGTTTGATGAATGCCATCTAAAATGTGTGTTTGGGAAAGAAAATGTTAGATAACTAGTGCCATTTTCCTTAACTTAGCTGAAAATTAGGTCCAATATCCCTTTTTATTTTCACTATTCATTCAGATCGGACCTTCGGGTCACTCGGAAGGCAGTGAAATTTTAAATTTGTGTCACTTTCTCTACACTGATAAGATATACAGCCAGGTACACGACATTCCTGTGTGACTCAGGCGATACTTCTGGGTTTCTTTCCACAGCCGCAGCCGCGATTTCGCTGTTTAAAATGGCGGCTGCGTGAAATCAGTCTAATGTTTAGATGTTTTTTTTTTTCTGAGGATTGGTTTCAATACTTCCTCAGTTTGACCATAAGTCCCAAATGCAAGTTTGATAAATTGATTGACCTAGCAGTAAAATTTAAATTTTGACCACCATTCTACAATAAATCAAAAAGACTTTGAAAAACAGGCCACTTTTACTGTATATGATCATCTTGTAAAACAAAACAGCCAAAGTTCTTGCCATAGTTTACAAACTGATCTGTGTTGCGAAGTAGGCAATGATAAGGATTTGAAACAACATGAGGCATAAAATGATGAATTTGTATTCTTCCATAAACTATTCCTCTACAAGAGAAAAAGACAGACATTGACATTGAAACACACATAGATACATAGAAACATTTTAATGTCAACACCACAAAGTAAATTATTAAGAATTAGGTTGTGCTGACATCACATATATATATACACATTTACCATTATGGCACAACAAATTTAAAATAGTCAGACTTATCATCACCACATGTTTTCCACATCCTCTGCAAACACATCAAAATGGTGCTATCTTTGTCAAATGTAATTGATGGTGGGCTAATTTACTGCCTGACTGATTCAGTAAGAAGGCAGACAGACAAGTCAGATTTTAGCTGAAGAAACATCTTCATGTTGTCAGTGCAAATGGGACATTGATTGTCCTATTATTTCTTATTAGAGCTGTTCATTTTATTTGACTGGCTTCAAAAAGGACATCCTCCAGGGTGCTGTGTTTCTTTGCAAGTGTCTCCTGAGCATGAAGAACCCACAGGCTGCAGTGCAGTTTGCATATTTTGGAAAGCTGAAAGCTTCTACTCAACTCTATGATGAGAACTGGGAGTGTTTCATAAGTCTATGTAATCAGCCCCTCTGGCAAAGACACTAATAAATAGGAGGTTAATAGGCATATTGTCCAAACAGAGCAATTATCCCTTGCTCTAACAAGCACGTTATTTTAAGCACTAGCTGTTTAGCCTCTCCATGACACTACAGTGCTCAAATAATCATCTGTGTACAATGTTATCCCTTAGATAATGCATTATGTAATTCATTTCAAGAACATGCCTTTTGTCAATGTCAATGGCTAAAATATGGAGCTTCAGCTATCAATTTGATGGCTTAGATGTACAACATTAAACAGCATAAGACTCAAAAAGAAAATTATGTCATCATTTACTTCTCTTCCTGTCATTCCAAAGTACACATAATGCAAACTTATAGAGACTAGGGTCATGTCTAAATGACATAATTTTCATTTTTGGGTAAACTATCCCTTTAAAAATAGATTAGACGCTTACCTTCACATCTGTCACCTTCATCCGTGTACCCTCTTTTCCCACAAATATATCATCCACGTCAACCAGCATATATCTCTCCAAGGACAAGCAGAGTCTTTTTCCTGTCAGATAGGCTATAGCATCCACAAAAATCAACTTGTGCAGCCAAAATGACAAATTGTTGCCGAAAAGCACCCTTTGGATGCCATCATGAAGCCCAAGGTCTTGAACTACAGTGGCATGAAGGGCTCTGTGGGGGCCTAGGTGGGCCAGTGCTTCAGAGGACTTTGTGACGGCCAGGAGCACAGGCTCGTAGGTGCTGTGGTTAGACTGAAAGACTGTCCAATCATCACCGGGGAGTAGGCCTTGCTCCACTTCATTGGGTTTGGTGATATACAGTAATGGGGCAGCAGGGTTAATGTGGTAGTCCCGTAGGCCCAGATTAGAGTGCAGAAACAATGGGAAGCCCTTCAGCTGGGCACTGAGCAGTGAGTTCTCATTAGCTTTGAAGAAGCCGATAATGCCTACGCCAAATTCTGAGCAGTATTTATCCAACAGGTCACGGTTCCAAGCATCCAAGTTGACGTACTTCAGAATGTTCTCATAAATGACTAAGGCATACCGGCCAACATCGCGCTCCATCAACGTAGGCATGTCGCCCTTACTGGGCGCAATCTCCGTGTGGTAACGGAAGCGGCTGGACTCCAGAATAGCCACAATCTCTTGCCCGAGCTGTGAGTAGATGCTCTCTACAAAGACCAGTACCACAGGCTCCGTTCGGGAGTTATCCACCACTTTAACTGTCCTCTGCCGGCCTGAAAAAGGTGGCAGGAAAAGAGGAGCCCGTTGCCCTCCTGCTGCGTCTGCAACAACCCCACCACAGTCACTGAAGGGCAAAGGGGGTGCTTCCTTTATTTTAGGGCTGTTGCTGACATAGTATGCCAGGAAAGCCATGGACAGCAGGCAGAAGATGATGAGAGCCAGGATGAGGCGGTGCAGCTCGAGTTGCCGGACGCCCCGCACTAACTTCCACAGCCCCATGGCCACAACTCAGAAGTGGGACTGGGGAAGAGAGGGGGGCAAAGGGGAGGCCGAGAGCCTGACCGTTGCAGTGTTCACAGCAAGAGGAGGATAACACAGAGGAAAAGAGAAGGAAAAAGGAGTAGGGCTGAGCAGCAGACACCGGCACAAGCTTTGGGTCAGGAGTAGCCATTTATGCTAGGTCACCATGGCCCCCATAGCCCATGACGTGTGTCTCCGCTTTGACTGCTGCCTCTAGCCCCCAGTCCTCCAATGAGGTCAGCCAGCACTTTCACCCCCACCACACGTTCCCTGAGTGCACTTGCTCTCGGCTGGCGTCTTGAGCCTGGGATAAGAGGATTGGGTTTCTTGATAACTTCTGACACTCCTCCTCCACCACCACTTGACAAAGGACCAGCTGTTTCACTGCTGACTTCTTTTACGTTGCTTTGTGCCAAGCTTTCAAATAAGAATGTGCCTTGTAGTGCTGAGGGCTATTTGAAATATGTTGGAGAGTTTCAAGCCCGATGCTCCACTTGCCCCACTGGCTTCAGTGGGTGCTCTGAGGGTGTTCACCACTGGAGCAGGATGGTGAACATTGCCCCCTGCAGAGCCCCAGCATGAATGATGCATTCACCATTGGGCTGAATGAGTCACAACCTAAAAAAGAGAAAGAAGAGAGATGTAATCAGCACACAAATTAACAAGCACCTTTAAACAGCTAATGAAATAGAAGAACCAAAACATGATTGTAGCCTACTAAATGGTCAAACACTGCATCACCCTTTATACTTTCAAAAGACCATCTGTTTTTTGCTATTAGAATGACTGTTGATGCGGAGTGCTACATTACCCAGCAGTCTTCCCTTTTCTCATGACTCCTGAAATAGCATAGTAGCCCTTGTCCTTTAGTGAGATAGCATTACAGGTATGATAAAGAGATCACTGACCTTATGGATAGGTGACTGGAAAGTTTTTAAAGGTGAAACTTGGAAATGCACAGACCTACTAAAAGCATGGGAGGGCAGATGATTGGTAATTCAAAACTGAAATCGGATTGCACTGTTTGTAAACTTGAGAATATCTTAAGCATTCTCCATTTGAGAGAACAAGTCAACAGTCAGATTGAGTTTCAAGGCGCAAGAGATGGAAATCATCGCATCCCAGGCACATTTTCTGCTTCCTCTCCCCACCAAGAGAGGCTTTGTCAGCTTACAGCCAGCTATCAGTCTCTGACATGATCAATGCCAGCCATGCTGTAACTATAAATCAGGGCTAGCACTTAAAGGATCGTTTTTCCCACAGATGAACAAGCATAGCCTGTGCTTTGGTCAAAGGCACCTTGTCTAGGGCAGATGATAAGCTAAGAGGGGGAAATAAAGGAAATGAAAAACAGTGCAAAGAAAAACAGACAACCCTTTACACCCTCAGTGCTAATAATAAATGCAAAGGATCTTAATGTGGTAATGCACCTGCCTGAGAGATGGCAAAGAAAATTGCAAATAAAGACAATGCAATGAAGTGCTCCGCTGCATTAAATCTATCAACCCTAGAATGAACCCTACAAGAAGAACTCTCCCTGATACAGAAACCTAAGTTATTATTAGCATGGGAGCACTCTAACCACACTGACCCGGTCAACATCAGTTCAAAACATACACACAAGTGTACACAAACAGAAGGTTTCCATCACGACACATCGCAATTCATGAGGTCATAAAGATACACTCAGGTCAGTGTATCCAATTCAACGTTAAATTAACTTTATGGTAAAGCAAAAGGACGAGAGGGAGCGACAGCCCTGAATCATGAAACAGAATGGTTTTACATGCCATGTGCTACTAAAGCCGGGATGAAATTACTACTGAGCATTTTTCATCTCGGGAGAATAGCTTTCACATTCGAGTCAGAGAATGCAAATCATGAACTATTCAGAGCTGAACTCGACCAGGAAATGATCAGGATGGCCATGCATATCTTGTGTTTATTACGCTGCTCTTGTCAGTAAACAAACATGCTTGCACAGTAATGGCACACATGAGCACAGGAGGAAATGAGATGAAGGACTGTGACTGAGGGAGGAAATAAGATTTAAAGGCTGAGAGAACATGTAAAAGAAAGAATAAGACAGTCAAGAAAGGACACAGAAAAAAAAAGCAAGTAAAGCAGCAATTAGTCACTACTAGAAGCATGCGCATGAGAGAAAGACATTTTTTGTTATACTGTAGTGTTGATAATTTCAGGATGTCATTAGTTATATCTACTAGTTACAGTGCAGAGCCTAAGAGCTAAGCATCAGTGGGATGTTCCATTCGACGGCAGTGTGCTCCACTCAGTTGCTCATGGATGAATTTTCATCCTCATGCTTTTACTTTTGCCTTCTAATTCGTGGTCAAGCATACTCTGTCGGTAGGGATTGGCCGTACTGAGGGCACATTTTACAAGATAAGATATTGACGCCCAATAGCTGCTGCACAACAAATGCAATGCCATAGTCTTAGTTGTAATACAAGTCAAATCTATCTTGCTATAAACGAACATTAACTCCTACTGCTCTTGTGCTATATGGACCAGAGCAGACACAATCAGATTTTAATTGTCGGACCCTTAGTCCTGCTGAACTAAATGGTTATTTTGTTTAGAAAAAAAAAAAAACCTATTTTACAGCCAAACATTGTTCATTTAAACGGCACTCTCAGCAGTGTCTGGCTCAGTAAAAGCACATGAAGCAAAGTTATTTGAAACTTAGTTTTACCCCAAACAAAGAAGAAATGAACGTGTTGGTATAATCACAAAACAAATCTTTTCTTTTTTTTCAATTGTTTTCTCTTTCTTTGTCCTTAAATGATGTTTAACATGGATTCATTTATACACTACCTGACAAAAGTCTTGTCGTCAATCCCAGTTGTAAGAGCAACAAATAATAACTTGACTTCTAGTTGATCATTTGAAAAAGTGGCAGAAGGTTAATTTTCTGATAAATCATCTGCTTAAATGCATTCCAATGGTCACAAATACTGCAGAAGACCCATTGGAACCAGCATGGACCCAAGATTCTCACACAAACCAGTCAAGTTTGGTGAAGGAATTGGGGTTACATTCAGTATGGGGGCATGTGAGAGATCTGCAGAGTGGAAGGCAACATCAACAGCCTGAGATATCAAGATATTTGTGCTGCCCATTACATTGAAAACCACTAAAAAGGGCAAATTCTTTAGCAGGATAGAGCTCCTTCTCATACTTCAGGCTCCACATGAAAGTTCCTGAAAGCAAAGAAGGTCAAGGTGCTCCAGGATTGGCCAGCCGAGTCACCAGACATGAACATTATTGAGCACGTCTGGGGTAAGATGAAGGAGGAGGCATTCAAGTTGAATCCAAAGAATCTTGATGAACTCTGGAAGTTCTGCAAGAACACTTTCTTCGCCATTCCAGATGACTTTATTAATAAGTTATTTGAGTCATGGATGCAGTCCTCCAAGCTCATGGGAGTCATACACAATACTAATTATTTTTCCACTGCACCATGACTTTATATTCTATACTGTACAGTACATTATTTCTGTTAAGTGACAAGACTTTTTTCTAAGCAAAGTCAGACCTTTCTGTCCTAATTAAATCATTTAAAATCAAGGCATGATCATATTTTATTTTAGTAAAATAAGTGAGGTCTTTACCATTCATACAAGCCACTTCAAAACCAAATGATCAACTAAAAGTCAAGTTATTATTTGTTGTTCCTAAAACTCGGATAGGTGACAAGACTTTTGTCAGGTAGTGTAGTGTGTGTAACTTCATTAAAGCAATATTTAAATGCCAAAACCTATATCACACTTTCTGGAACCAGCACAACACAAGAAATTTTGGGTCAACCTGGTGAAGTGGTATTTCTAGAAATGCGCAAGGAAATTTTAGTGCTACACTCCCCACTGTACACTCCCTGACATGCACTTCTATAGTGACTTGCTGACATCCAGTAATTTCAATACTGTTGGCATGAATGTGTACTGAAAGTGTGAGAGCCAGTGAAGCCAAAAGAAGCATGAAATTCATTAGATCTCTTCTGAAATTAGCAGCAAAACTGGAAGTCTCACCTCAATATTGTGTGACACTAAGATCTTCCTGCTAATAGAGAGCTGTGTTAATGGGGCGGAATGAGGGCAAAATGACAAAGTGAGTAAATGTGGAACCATGTATGAGAGCAAGAAAAATGATTAGACAGGGGCGTGATGAGGTGCAGACAAATGTTGTCACCTTGAAGATTTGCCACACATTCACAAAAACAAAGTTTCCAGTGCTATTCTCACTGAAAGTGCTGTGAAATCACATCTGCGTGTCACCTGTGGCAGGTCACAGGTTTTGACAAACTGCATTTTCGTGAATAGAATGGCTGATAATGTGATGGCATGACACCTGGTTAGCTTACTATGTTACTACTTTGTTAAATGCATATCAACCAAGAGAGAACTACTTCTTGTGGTGCTGCATAAACTACTCTGCAAGGCTGCCATGCCTCACACACTGACCCATGATCAATATGACCTCTGACCTCTAACCTATACTGGTTGAGCTTGTATATGGGTCATGTGAGCTATCAGATTTCCATCACTCCGGTTTCTTTTCAGTCTAACCTAATTACAACAGAACAACTCAATCTGCCTTTGTTCTGTATCTTGAACTGATGCACGCTCAATCCAACAGCAGCTGTAAAGTAAATGCATCTATACGACTTGATCTACACCAGAAATACATCAAACAAAAAAATAAATGCACATTTTATTAAAAATAAGACGCATTAAAAAGTAAAAATTAAAGTTAAGGTTACAAGTGGTCTAAGTATATTACTTTGTGGTTTCTAGAGTGTTCTGAATGGTAACTCAATGAGCCAAGTCAGAAAAACCCACTGCCAAGTCTCTATTATGTTCTGGTCCCTATATTTGACCCAAGGTCTAGTACTTTAATGAAGTGTTTGGGATTTAGTCACTCATTTTATAATCAGCCAAGTGTAAATCCTGCTGTCTTAGAATAGTGCAGCTCTCCTCAGACTAACCACATGATTTGAGGTTTCCATTGCACAAATAATGCGGGACATGTTACATGCCAAATTGTAATACTTGTGGTTAGGGCTCTGCTTTAGCCTCTAACCCCAGCTATAAGAAAATAGTAATGCTTGCTTTGGCAAACAGCCCTAATTAGTGTACAGGAGTGATGATGCAGTGCACAAAGTGACCGGCAGGGGGCTTCCACGCACAATGGGCAGAGAGATATGGGCTCTGGGCAAGGTGGAGGAGGGGGCTATCATTAGGCTCCAAGGTCATGCTGTATTTGAGCCACAGGTGTGCAGGCCTCTGGGCATCATGGGCGCCTTGCCTGTACAAACACACACACATACACACTCCTGCAAGAAAACTAGACTGCTTCAATCAATACTAAGTAAAAAAAGAGCACTTTAAACTGCTACTATGTGTGGAGAAATTTAATGAGCCTGCAGCTTACCTGCTACATCCAATTTTCAAGTGAAAAAATACAGAGTGCTTCTACAATAACAAAACGCTTCAATAGCAGGAAAAAATCTTTAGATGGATTCAATCCTGTGGGGCAATTAACATGCAAATTATTTATAGAATTTACAAGCTGTGGGGGACGATGGAAAAAAAAAGCTGAGCTTATTTTTAATCAAAGGAAATGTTTTACAAACAGCTGGAGAGTGTGGCTTAATCGAAGCTATCATTTTGAATCCCTGAATTTCAGACGGCCGCAGGGTGACAACAACAAAACTCGCCCCCTCTGAACCGCAAATGTTTGAGACAAAGAGATAAAGGGGGACCATGTGAGGACCCTCTCCTCAGCCCCTCTGCCCTAGCAACCCCAGGGTCAAGCCCTCCCTAGCCAAACACCACAATGCTGACCGTCAAATTCCACAGGCCGCTGCCCCCCCTCTGATTATTCACCATGAATAACACACCAAATAGACTCACTCCAGTGCATGAAACATAGCAGAACAAAAAGCGGAGAAGAAAGGATGAGCTCCCCCCACCATTTGTCGTCTTTGTCATATTTATGATCTCAGCTGAGATGGGAAAAAATTTTATGAAAACAAACAAAACATTCGACGTCAGTTCCATTTTAATCCTCCCGAGCTGAACTCGCTCTATCAAGTCTATGAATTTCTTTGAGTGTGGACGGAGATAAAGGCACTTTGCAGCTTTTCATCCCATTCAGACTTCAAATGGGCATGTGAAGTGTGGCTAAACTACATCTTTAAAGTGTTTATTTTACCCGTCCATTTCTCAGAGTGCTATGTGAGAATGAGGGCGGCGGTGCTGATAAAACCTGCTTGTGTTTGGCTTTCGAGAACGCCGGCTTCTCTCTCGCTCTGCCTCTCTGAAAATAGTGCAAAAACAGAATGTATTATGAGTGAGTGAAAAGGAATTACCCAAACTAAGCTGATTTACTGATGTGAGCCGCATGCTGAAGAGCTCCAGCAGGGTTCACTGTCGCTGGCTGCTGATCTCCTGATAATGCTTGCAGAGCAGCCTCTGTTAATTGTTGGATTACAGGATGGCAATTAGCAAGCCAGACTTAACTGGAGAGGACAAAGATACCAACACAACTGAGACGGGCTTTAATCAACAGCCACAAAAACTGGGATGTAGTTTTTACAAGAGCTGCCATGTTAAGATAGGATGGGATGTGAAATGGTAAAAGTTGTGCCAAATCACAACTGGCCTTATGAAAGCAATTGTTTGAGGACACCCAATGTTTTCAAGGATGTACAGGTATTTGTGTGAAAACGTTACTAGATAGCTAACTTGCCTAATCCATCTGCTTTGGAATAAATAGCTTTGAAAGCAGTCATTATGCACTAAAATCTAGGGCTAGTCGATTATACTCACAATTATTTTGGTCAATATTGTAATCAATATTAATAAAAATGATACTGAGTGGGCCAAATAACCAAAACCTTTTTACTGATATACAAAATAAAATGTTTTTCTGTAAACAAGGTTGCTATTACAACTATACATTTAGAGATTTACCTTGTTATAACAGAAAAATGGATAACTAAAAACAAAGTAAAATGAACAAAACAAAAGGTCCTTAAAATGATAAAAAAAAAATCATGAAATAAACTGTGCTTTAAGTTTAGTCTTTACTGCAAGAATTAAACTTGAAATGTTTCTTATTAAAGCTAAACAAGTCTCTTAGTCAAGAGCAGTGAGTGATTTTGTCCTTGTCTTTTGATGTTTGATTAATAAAAACAAAAACACACAGTTTTTTATTACTCAATTACTTGAGGCAGGGCTCGACAATAAGGACTGCCCGATGGCCCGGGGCCAGCGTGTGAGACTCTCGGGTCAGTAGACATGATGGTTACTGGCCTGATCAGGCCAGTGTTGCCTAGTCACTAAAGTTTAATATGGCTGCGCCTGTTTGTCAATTGCGGGCAAATACAGTCTTAGGGTGCTTTCACACCTGTCTCGTTTGCCCAGTTAGTGCAGTCAGTTTGGCGTATGGGAATCTCACAATCACGCTCGGATCAGCGGCTAATCAATCAGTCCAAGATCGCCTGAATGAGGATGTCTCGGCTCGATTGCAATGAACTCTGGAGCGGATCAATTGTATTGAGAAAGCAAAATGATCCAACGAACCAGGCTATTTCACAGTGTATTATGGTTGTGTAATAGCCAAATATGCGGCTATATTAAGAGAGAAATATTAGTAGGGCAGGATGTCATTCTTATCGCTAAAAGTGCATTTCATGTCGAACACGAAAGTGAAAGCACGCTGAAATATTACCAAGTGCTGTTTATCCGTTAGGAAAATTGACAGAAATTACCATCTGATAATTTTTTCCATATTTTTATCTTATAAATATGTTGTATTAGGCCTATTGTTTTGTTAATTTTCCGATCGGGCCAGTAGAAAAAAATCCTTGGTGTTGAACCCTGCTTGAGGGCATCAACATTTTTTAAGGATTTACAGGAATTTTTGTCAAGATGTTATTAGTTTGCTATCTTGCCTAATCCACCTGCTGATTTTGGAATAAGTTGCTTTGAACGCTGTGTAATTATTTTGGTCAATATTGTAATCACGATTATTTAAAATAATCCTGAGTGGGCCAAATAACCAATAACTAATATATACAATTAAAGTTGCTATAACATCTATACATTTTAGTGATACTGAAATTTTACAATTTTCTCATCACAGAAGATGGGGTAACTCAAAATGATTGAAAAAAGAAAAATATACAAATGGAATAAGCTGTGTTTTAAGTTTAGTCTTCACTGCAAGAAATAAACTTGATTTGTTTCTTATTAAATCTAAACAAGTCCTTCAGTCAACAGCAGTGAGTGATGTTGTCCTTGTCTTTTAATGTTCGATTAATAATGATAAAAACAGACAGTTTTATCCTCTTCGACAGCATGAATATAGTCCACTGTCACTTTAAGATCCACACGGATACATTTTACTGTTGCACATCTATTTGACATTTTACGCAACTCTTTGGGCCCTACTTTAACGGTCTAGGCGCAAAGTCCAAAGCGCAGAGCGCAAAAGCATTAAGGGCGTGTCTGAATCCACTTTTGCTATTTTAAGGACAGAAAAATCCACTTTGCGCTGCGGCGCATGGTCTAACAGGGTTGAGCTTATTCTCTTAATGAGTTATAGGTGTGTTTTGAGAATAAACCAATCAGAGTCTCATCTCCCATTCCCTTTAGGAGGCAGTTGCGTCGCGTCATAGCGCATTTGCTATTTACATGGCGGACTTTGTAAGTGGAATAAATGAGCACTTTACTAGCGAGAAAACAGTTAAACAGACCATCTGCAGTGCAAGAGAATGAGCCTCCTCATTCTTTATTTTCACTTTCACTCTCGTGGATAAGGAAACGTGTTGTATGCACAGACATCCGTTAGCCTACATAATTAATTTAGTTTGTTATGCGCAAAGATTTGTTTTAAAACTATTTCTAAATTCAGTTCTAATTTCCAGCAAACTAATAAGTTTGTTCTTCAAAATAGCAACGCGCCAGCAATGCGCCTCAACACACCTCCTTTTTTAGACCAGAAAGCCTATATGGGCGCACATATGAGCACAAATGCATATGCTATTTAAACAGCGTGGTGCAAAATATCAAAATAACTCTTGCGTCGAGCTGAAACTAGCAAACAACAATTGCATCGCGCCTTGTGCCGAGTGTATGATAGGGCCCTTTATGTTTATTTATAACATATAACAAATAAATGTTTATGTGAATAATCACCAAATGCTGCATTTTGAGACATTTGTCCATGTATTTGTCCATTTAGGCATGCGACTTGAACTAAAAGATGATTTTACATGAGTGTGTTCTCCGTGCCTGATTTAACTGATTTCCATGTGAAATTGAATAAATGTGGATTGCTAGAAATGGGGCAAGATATGACACAATAATTGATTTATCTCAATTATTGTTTTTAATAATGGTTTGAGGCCAATATAATAATTGAATTTCCATTTATTGCATAGCCATACAAAAAGACGAAAAAGAAGATCTTGACTTATGTGAAACATTACGCATCTTTTTACAGTCATTTATCTGTTGTATTGTCAGCTGATAAATGCCTTTCCTTTTATTGAATGAGTTGGATTTTTAATTGAATAAGCCACAAGTTACACAGAGTCATTTCATTCATCCATGTACTGAAAACATTCGAAAATCGAATGCCCGCTTTATAATTAGCACTTAATCTTGTGAATGGTCATGTCTACACAGTTTCAGTGTATTTAGTCATAATGAAGGAGTTTGATGCATGCACTCTTCTGCCTCACCATTCACCTTGTGCATGTGGACAGTGGTCATGGATGTCTGCAGATCATCACATGGATTGAGCAGAGTGAAGATTTGGCTCAAGACTTTGCATCACTTAATGTAAAATTCAAAGTTTGTTGTAAAAAAGATTTTTAAAAACATTTAGATATATCATTAAAGGTGCAATAGGTGATCTGTCAGAATGCCTCCTTAAGTCATGAACGCACGAACGAGCACCGAACAGATGGCGATCTGATGACAATAGACAACCCTATTTAACACTAGATCATGTCATTCACCAGTTAAAAAACTGGAGACACACACTTTGTCCAGTGTAGTTGTTGACAGGCCGGCGGGTGCAGGAATGATATTTATTAAAAACTGGCATTGGGGGAATAATTTCAGAAAAGTATTGTTTGCAAATTTTAAATGGTGAAATCATATAATAATATAAATCAATATAATGCCAATGACTAGAAAACAAAACATTGTTCACAGTCAAGTAAGTCATTAAGTCGTACCTACACGCTATTTCAGACCCAATATTCAAAGTAACGTTAGAGTGGGAGCATGTCCCAGGTTGCCACATTTGTTCAAAAATGAACGAATGTGCAAATATAAAACAAACTTCACCTCAGTAAAGCTGGTTAGGTGGAAGAGTGCTATTTACTAATGTTTCGCTATTTAACCAAGTCAAAATCAGATCAGAAAAAATTAGTGCTAAAAACAGAAATACCATGTCATTGTTTTACATTACACTTACTTTTCCAAGACAATGAGTGACTTTTCATTTTCAATTGTGCTCGCTGATCCTCGTGCATCGCTTGTTTTCATCTCCTTTTACATTTGAACAACTGAATAAACGCTCATGTCTATTTAAAAGGTATTCCATGAACCTGAAAATAGTCAATCTTTCGCCGGACGTTTTTAGTGGCTGAACAACACTTCCGTATATATATAAACCCATTCATAAACAAGAACGCAATCTACATAAGCTTTGCGTGGCTAAAATAGTTTTAAAACACACCAGTCTAAAAGTAATACTTCAGCCATGGTGTCACCCTTCTGATCGTGGTTTTGAACTGCATAACGTTATTTTCCCTCCAGTGTGCAAAAGTAATTCCGATATTGATTCAAGATATAGAAAATTTGATTCTGCATTTTTGGCAATAGCCCTTTCAAAAACAATCTTTCTTTTTATGAATACAAGGCCACGTTGGTCTTTCATAAAGAAGTCTTTCAGGTTGATGCAGTTTTCATGATCTCTTTCTGTCAGCTACAGGTGGCCATGCTTTACGTGCACACGCAAAAGACGTATCTATCCGAGTAAAAAGGCCGCGCAGAAATACACAGTTAAATTTGTTGACAGACAAAGAGTTACTTGTTGTAATTAAGTTATTTGTTGGCCTGACAATTTTTAATTAGTCTTATACCTTACCCAGAATAGGTCAGAATATAAAAATATATATAAATACATTTAGATAATTTACTTTAATCATTACTATCGGAACGTGAAGAGACTTTCAACCAGCACAACAAAAATGTTTCTGAAGGCAATCACCTACTGCACCTTTAAGTATAATTCACTTCCTCTCTAAAATGCAGTTCCCTTTTTTTCAGTAGAACAGTAAGAAGATTTAAACTGAAACTGCTGTGAAAAACTTTGGTGATACATACAGTATATTGTGAAGTTTCCTGGTACTTAATGATATATGCTTGTCTGAAAACTGGCATGTAAGCTGAACATGTTTAGGATCATTTGTTAAGGCTGTGAATTACATTCATTCATTCAATTTCTTTTACGGCTTAGTCTCTTTATTTATCAGGGGTCACCACAGCGGAATGAACCGCCAACTTATCCAGCATATGTTTTTACGCAGCATATGCCCTTCCATCTGCAACACAAAACTGGGAAACACCCATACACACTCTTTCACTCACATACACTACAGACAATGTAGCTTATTCAATTGACCTATACCACATGTCTTTGGACTGTGGGAGAAACCCGTAGAAAACCTACACGAACACGGGGAGAACATGCAAACTCCACACAGAAATGTCAACTGGCCCAGCCGCGGCTCGAACCAGTGACCTTCTTGCTGTGAGGCGATCGTGCTACCCACTCCACCACCGTGACACCGCTGTGAATTACAGATAAATGTAATTAATGTCCAATTTCATGCACAAACTGATTGTTTCCCTTCACTCAATGTATCGTCAACAGCAATGGTCGGTAACCATTAACAAGCATTATATTATTCCATTAAATAGCCAGCAGTGATAAATTTCCGGAAAATAGGTGAAATCTCCCTTTAATAAACCTTGCTTTTCTAGTTAAAACGTATTTGAATTTCACTTTCTTAAATTTAAATTGCAGCTCTGCACTCTCAGATTCAAGAACTAAAAAAAATTGAAGCCATGAAACAGCAGAGAAAGCAACTTCCAACTTGTGGCTACACACTTGTGACATTCATGACGACCAGAAAAATCCTACTAATTTACGCTCAATGCTCTTTGATAAATTGTAATCAAACGATTTTGAGAGACCAGATCTTGTTAGGAAAGACAACAAGCATAGCAACGGTGAAATGACTGGAGGGAAGCAGATAAAACGTTTCATTACTGAGAGAAGAGGGGGGAAAAACCCTTCTATTAGCAAATTCCCATGCTGAAAAATATTGAGGTCTAATCTCTCTCATTAACACAGAATAAATATTTAACGATTAAAAATTGCACCTCATTAGAGGGCCTATTCGTCATGAGAGCATTCTGCAGTCGGCAGTCAGTCAGACACACCTCTCTCTCATTCTCTCACAGGTGGCAGCCGTGATGTGCCCACTGGCTTCGGGAAGACCGTGTCAAAATATTTACATTGTCGGTGAGAATGTCATGCCTATCATCCCTGCTAATCCAAGCTCTGAAGCATCGCCACATTACAGAATCGCATGTGATCGATGTGAGAGCACGTGTGTGAGTGAGAGGAAACGTGCGGGCTCAGTTGCCACACGCTAACTGTGCTGTGACCGGGCTGGTAATTGCAAGAATATTTCAGTTGGCCAAGATTTTCTTCTGGAGATATTCAGAGGGGTGGGGTTGTGAAAGCAGCTGAGAAAGCAGGAAAGCTGCAGCGACAAGGATCAAGCTCGGTAGAGGCTGTGAGCTCCTTTTACCTCAAGATCAAGTTGTTCCCGCAGCCCGTAGCACCACACACTGCTGTTTAGAGAATAAACCTTCAGCATGCTGCAGAGGCAAGCAAATCCGGCCACCCACCATGTGTGCGTGTGTGGGATGGGGGACACGTGCCTGCTCCAAAGGCGGAATTGAGGAATCTGACCACCTGTCTGGCTTACCCAGTCCGCTGGATGACCCCTAGGCCTCAAGGATCTCAAAAGTGAGTATGGTGTGAAAAGAGGTGTCAGCGCTGACTGGCATTTAATCCCTAGCAGCAGTGAAGGCATTTCTACTTGCACTATATCCAGTGGGCAAAAAACAAAAACAAACAAACAAAAAAAAAGTCCTTGAAAACAATTGACCTTCTGTTCTTTTTGTGACTGCAAATTGCTGCGAGCATGAACACCATTAAAAGACTAACAGAAAATGTACTAAGAGGCAGGCGGAGAGTGATAGACCGAGTTGTGCATCATCATTAGGATATGAAGAATGAGCGTAGGAGGATAGAGAGAGAGAGTTGAGTCCTGTTTACACAATTTAACTCCATCTTGCCTGCCTTTCATATGGAAATGTGCTGGCCAACGTCTTAAACCAGAAGAGTGGCAAGGTCAAGGTCAGACACTTTACAGACATAACAAAATAGTCTATTCCAACTAAATCTACAGTATGTCAGACTAACAGCTCATTGTGTTACTGGGAGGCATTAAGGCCACAGGAAAAGATAACAGTATGCGAAATGTTGTGCAAACGTTTTCAATCATATATAAATGATAAAGTGCAAAAGTCACAGATGCTAGTGTTTCTATATTGAAAATTTTAATCAAGTTTAATTATTAGCACTGATCAGAGTGAAATCTTAATTAAATACATTTATTTTCTTTAAGTTGTTTTGCAGCACTGACAAACGTATTGAGATGTTTCAAGATGTCCTTGGTTTCAAGAGCAACTTAACTTTATTTTAATTCTCCAATGTGGACGCTGGTGTACTCATGTTAATAATAATAATAATAATAATAATGAAAATAATATTAATAATAATTCCTTACATTTATGTAGCGATTTTCTGGATACTCAAAGTGCTTTCCACATTGGGGGGGGGGGGGGGGTCTCCTCATCCACCAACAGTGCGTAGCATCCGCCTGGAAGATGCAACGGCAGCCATATTGCGCCAGACCGCACACCACACACCAGCTGATTGGTGGAGAGGAGCAGGGATGTGCAGAGACCTTTTAAGGGGCAGAGGCTCAAGTGGAAAAAAGGGCACTTTTTATTAAATAATAATAATTGTACTTTAATAAATAAAATATATTAAAGGAGATTTAATCCTAAATTCACCATATACTCACCCTTAAAAGGATTCAAAACTGAAAATTCTGTCTCCATTTACTCACCTTTTACTTGTTCCAAACCTATTTGCCTTTTTTTCTTCTGTTGAACACACAAAGTAATATTTTGAAGAAAGCAGGAAACCTGTAACCATTGACTTTCATGGTATTTGTTTTTCCTACTCTGGAAGCCAATTAAGACACGGGGATGGTTAGGAGGCCATGATGGACAGAAGCCAGTGGGCAAATTTGGCCAGGATGCCGGGGTTAAACCCCTACTTTTTAACGGATTTTTAACGACTACAGAGAATCGGGACCTTGGTTTAACATCTCATTTGAAAGACGGCACTCACTGAGCAGTATAGAGTCCCCGTGACTATACTGTGACATTAGGACCAACACAGACCACAGGTTAGGCACCCCCTGCTGGTCTCGCTAACACCACTTCCGGCAGCAACCTACAGTAGCTGTTCCATGTGGTCTCCCATCCAGGTACTGAACGGGCGCAGCCCTGCTTAGCTTCAGTGAGTGACCATGTGAGAGTTGCAGAGAGCTAGCTGCCGGCTATGTTGACTTGATAATACAGTAAGCGCATACACCATGTGAGAAAACCTACTGAAGTGTGACTGCAGGGTGTGTTTTGTATACATGATGACTTTTATAAAGGAGAATTTAGACAGCAATAGTCTTCTGAGTGCATTGTTTTCAACATCCAAGCACGGAAGAGAGTAAACTTGTCCTGAGTTCTGACCTGTAAGTACAGGCCTGGTGGCAGATTCAGGACAGAGAGATTACAGCGGTGGGTGGTGACCTCACCTGCTTTCACACAGAATTTCTCACTTCTAACTACTCATGACCAGTTAGAGTTCAGTATACTGTAGTACACAGAAAAGCCCAATCCCAATTCTACCCCTTTGCATTTCCCCTTACCCCTACCCCTCGTTTTGTGCGTTCACGTCCAGTGGTAGGGGTGTCCCAATTCTCTTTAGCTAGAAGACGTAGGGCTAAAGGGAAGAGGTGAATACCCCTTCAAATGAAGATTTTTCAGAACCACACTCGAAACCAAGGGGTAAGAAAATTTCCCAGAATACACCAGCCACAACGGCAGAATCACTGCACCCGGAAGTAAGGAGATGCACAAATTAGTGTTTTTTGTCATTATTACAAATTTTTACAACAAATAAGCACGTTTTAATATATTCATAACCGCATTCATGTTTTACTGTCATGCTTTAAAAAAAAAAAGAAAGAAAACGCTAAATTTCGCGATCTATACAATTTTACAGTGTCTGGGATAATGTTAATGTTGTTTTTGGTGTGTTTACATAGATGAATATGGCCACTGTGTTAAATGCACAGTATTATGATCTTATTGCCACATTAGATCATTATGATAACATAATATATGTCTTCAGTGATTTCCTGAAGATTAATACCAAAAAATAGTACTACTGGAATAACTACAGCAGTCGCGATCGTCTGATCTTATATGAAGCATGAGATCGTGATGACATATGATGACGTGTGCATGTGTTGTAGTGTTGTAGTGCAATTCTTAGGGGTATATTTTGAAGCCCTTCCCCCTCGATTGTAAGGGGCAAGGGGATGGGGTAGGGGTACAAAAATAGAATTGGGATTGGGCCGAACTCCCAGGACCCAAAGCCTATTTACAAGTTGCCATATTTCAGAGAACTCATGAGGATCATCTCATCAACTTTTCTGTTGTTCAGGTTCAAAAAAATCATTTCTAAAATATAAATTCCAGATATTGGTTAGGAAAAACTTCTTTTAATATGAAAATACTACTTCTATCACATGCCGTTGCTTCTATTTGCGTTTAGGCTCGATAGTTAGGCACACTCACCTCAATCTGGCAACCTGTGCTTGCGTGTGTTTTGATCCAGGAGTGCAATACCTAGTTCAACCACTGGGTGTCAAACTTACATACTGCACCTTTAACTAGCATTATAGTCCCTTGAATAGCCAGCAGTAATAAATGACCAGAAAAAGGTGGATTCTCCCTGTAATATACCTTGCCGTTAAAACTTATCGTAAGCACAGGCCTGGTGGCAGATTCAGGACAGAGAGATTACAGTGGTGGGTTGTGACCTCACCTGCTTTCACACAGAATTTCTCTCTCCTAAATACTCCTGACCAGTTAGAGGTCAGTATAATGTAGTACACAGAAACTCCAAGGACCCAAAGCCTATTTACAAGCTGCCATACTTCAGAGAACTCCGGTGTATTGTGAAGATGGCCTTCAGGGCAAAGTCTTACAGAGAATTTTCTTATATGCATGTTATAAATTTCATTTATACCAAGTTTAGAAGAATCTGCCAAAAAACCTTCAATAAGTGTTCCAACATGAGTAACTTGTAATTCAGTATCTCCAGGCAATGTTTTCACAATCAGATTTCAATGAAAAAAGTGCAATGAGAATGAGCAGCAAGGGAATTAGCCACAATCTATTGCACAAACTAGCTAACGCACCTCACCTTGTTGCTTAAAGCAATGCGTCCTGGCAGCAACATAATTGCTGATGTTGGCATGTACCATTAACTCTCAGATTGTTCTTTAACTCAGCGTCTGGGTCTGATGGGCTGAGAAAGCTTGTTTACTTCTCATTCCCAAAATGTACCTGGTTGCTTTTCTAAAATAAAAGCGAGAAGCTTGTTGTCGTCTTTCCCAGAGACTCCAGTATAAAGTAAACCATGCCGTCAATCAAACTCAAAAGAAGTTTCTCTCTTCCTACTCCCAATCAGAAACTTCGACAACTTCTCAAATAACCTTCAAATGTGAGTGAAGTGGCTTTTAACCAAGCTGAGCAGAGGAGACCAGTCATCTTGTAAAGGCCTAAGAGTGGGATGTATTTCTCCCTGTCTTTATGCTTTGTGATGTCTGGCGGTGTGCAGGCGAGGCAGTAGGGGGTGCAGGGCTGATGGCAGTGTCCCTCAGCAATGGCCATCCTCCTGGAGCGAGAGCAGGCCGGGTCGCTGAGGAGTTCATAGGAAGACTTGATCAAAGGAAGCCCCTGAAGGAACTCTACTGAAGAAGGCACACTTACCTCCAACATTCATAGTGGCACTCCACTCAAATCTGGTAGGGGGTCTTATTGGTAGCTGACATATAAAGTAACTGCCTTCCTACTTCTGTTACCAAAGCACTACGCACATAAGAAAAGGAGAGCACTCATAGATCATTTTTTGGTTTCCTAGGCTCACACCATCAGAGAAAACCAGAGAAGAGTTGAGAGTACTCTGAAAGAACACAAATAATTTATAGATACACCAATATTACAATAGTAGCCCACTATTACTTTTATATAATTACATATTCTTGAAACTGTGATATATGTATCCACTGTAGCAATAAGAAGAGAAAAAAGAGAAATTGTCTGATGAATTGAAGGTTTTAAATAAAGCACAGTTATAGAACTCAAACACTAAATGTTGTATCATCAGTGTTTCTCCAAAAAGAGTCTAAACCCTCTCGAATATCAAGTGAAAACTGGACTTAAAAACAACAGGACGTGAACTTGACACTGATATACTGTAATGGTGGGCATTATATTAAATTCATCAATTTGCTCTAACATTAGTCAAGTTGCCATTTCTGCCTGGGATAGCAGAACAGCATAGACCCTGAACAAAGTTCACACGCATACATACACGCACACACACAATACGGGTCTAGACAAGAGCAACAGTACAGAGCTCAGGGTCTTGACATGGTCTTTACAAGCAGTATCATCAGTCACTTTATTAGGTACACCTGTTCAACTGCTTAACACAAATTTCTAAATCAATCACATGGCAGCAACTCAATGCATTTAGGCATGTAGACATGGTCTAGACCAGGGGTAGGGAACCTATGGCTCGGGAGCCACATGTGGCTCTTTGACCAAAAATATGTGGCTCTCCAGCTGTCTCTCTTTAATAATATTAAATTTAAAAAAATATATAACTGATGGAAATCATTTTTCTATTTAAAATACAATTACAATTTCTTTTATATTATATTTTCTACAGCAAAATGAATAAGAACTCGGTTTACAATAAAAGGAAGTTTCAACCAATGCGCATATGCGGTGCAGTGGTTGAACTTGAATCGCGACAACAATAAAGGCCAAGTTATATTTCTTACATTTATATGGTACATTTCTATGATAACTTACATTTCTATGGTAACTTCTCGCACGTAATTTCAAGCATTCATGAGTGACAATGGCAAAAAAGAAAAAAATCTAACATTGTTATGCGTCATATTTGTTTATTTTTGAGATGTGCATGGACATAAGTAAAGGTTTTGTTTATAAATAAATAAAGGTTTTCTTATATACACACACACCTCATATGGCTCTTAAAAAAATGCATTTGATAAAAAAAAATCTGAAATGGCTCTTTGCTGAAAAAAAGGTTCCTGACCCCTGGTCTAGACGATCTGCTGCAGTTCAAACTGAGCATCAGAATGGGGAAGAAAGGTGATTCAAGTGACTTTGAACGTGGTATGGTTGTTGGTGCCAGACGGGCTCGTCTGAGTATTTCAGAAACTGTTGATCTACTGGGATTTTCATGCACAACCATCTCTAGGGGTTTACAGAGAATTGTCCGAAAAAGAGAAAATATGCAGTGAGCGGCAGTTCTGTGGGCACAAATGCCTTGTTGATGCCAGAGGTCAGAGGAGAATGGTCAGACTGGTTTGAGCTGATAGAAAGGCAACAGTTACTCAAATAACCACTCGTTACAACCCAGGGATGCAGAAGAGCATCTCTGAACGCACAACACGTTCAACCTTGAGGTGGATGGGCTACAGGAACAGAAGACCACACCGGCTGCCACTCCTGTCAGCTAAGAACAGGAAACTGAGGCTACAATTTGCACAGACTCGCCAAAATTGGACAATAGAAGATTGAAAAACGTTGCCTAGTCTGATGAGTCTCGATTTCTGTTGCGACATTCGAATGGTAGGGTCAGAATTTGGTGCAACAACATGAAAACATGGATCCATCCTGCCTTGTATCAATGGTTCAGGCTGGTGGTGGTGTAATGGTGTGGGAAATTTTTTTTTTGCCACACTTTGGACCCATTAGTACCTATTAAGTATCGTGTCAATGCCACAGACTACCTGAGTATTGTTGCTGACCATGTCCATCCCTTTATGACCACAGTGTACCCATCTTCTGATAGCCATTTCCAGCAGTATAACGCACCGTGTCATAAAGCGCAAATTATCTCAGGCTGGTTTCTTGAACATGATAATGAGTTCAGTTGACTGTACTCAAATGGCCTCCACAGTCACCAGATCTCAATCCAATAAAGCACCTTTGGGATGTGGTGGAACGGGAGATTTGCCTCATGAATGTGCAGCCAACAAACCTGCAGCAACTGCGTGATGCTATCATGTCAATATGGACCAAAATCTCTGAGGAATATTTCCAGTACCTTGTTGAATCTATGCCACAAAGGAGTAAGGCAGTTCTGAAGGCAAAAGGGGGTCCAACCTGGTACTAGTAAGGTGTACCTAATAAAGTGGTGTGTGTGTGTGTGTGTATATATATATATATATATATATATATATATATATATATATATATATACATATACATGTATATATATATATATATATATATATATATATATATATATATATATATATATATATATATATATATATATATATATATATATATATATATATATATATATATATATTAGGGTTGGGCCGATAGACAATGCCATCGTCTATCGCCGATGGCCGATAAACTTCACGATGCTGAGCCGGCATCGTGATCCATCGTCCCACCCCACATTTATATTGATATATAACTTATTATTTACATGTCATCTTAATAGCAATAACAGTCTTTTAATGAGCTGTGTTATATTTTACTTATAGCTGCCGCTTGCACGGCTAACAGCATCGTGAGGATTAAATACATCGTGAGGATTATACAGCACCTCTCGTGCTTAAAATGTGTAGATTCAGTGGCAAATGCTGTTACCTGCAAACCATCCCACAGA